>SJOL01007263.1:677210-691511 GCA_004794785.1 Opisthorchis felineus
CTACACATTGCACATCATCACGCCCGTTTGTGTAGTTTCGGAACAAAGGTTCTTCAAGTTAGATTGTACCTCCATTAAACTCAGCGGCGGATTTGGACCAGCATTCTTTTGGGTCTAGCGAACACAACATCTATGCACCCATAGTTTTTTGTTCTGCTCCGGAGTGCCTATGAACCTGTCCATCAAAAACCTCAAATGTTAATTCCAATTGTTTGTTTGCTGTTGTCCCACTCAGTAGCTAAACTCTAGAGGCGTATTTAATGGAGTTAAAAAATGAGACCATTTCATAAAAGCCTGGCAGTCTTCCTGACCAAAGTATTCCTGCCATCAGCTGGTAGGTTCTCTGTAACTTCTAACTGATGAACAGGACGAATTAAATGTCCGGGGTCAAAAGCGAGAGAACCAGAGAGGCAGGTTAAAGTCGACAATTTTTCCACGTCTATTGTAACCATAAATTCTGCATCAGCTGCGCAACTTGTTTTAGAGAGCCAAAGCATGCGGCATGGAAGTGAAACACTTCCGAATTCCCCAATGTAATTTGAAATGCTCGCTTGCCTGCCTTATGCACTTAGGAGCTGGCAGTGAAACTGCAAGTGACAATTAAGGGTAATATTACGCCTGACAAGTATAGCCTTAGGTTACACCTTTAGATACCTCTCATCTTTAATTCCTTTGCCACTTACTACGTTGTAAGGGACCATCAGATTGATTTGTGATTTGTCGGTAACTTACTCAGAAGCTTTGATCTTAACTTAGCCCCAAGACCTATCAGATTTCTACCCTCCGAGTCTTCGGGATCGTTTTACCATCATTACTTTTTTAGTCTACTCCACCGCACTTGACGTCCACTTTGAGTAAACTCCTCCAGCTGGTGAAGACGTGAACTTCATGTAGGACCTTGAACACACTGATTAATGCAGCTTTGGGCGAGCAGGTGGAAGGACTTGTTTTGGCGGACGAACGCAGTATCGGCTTCCTCAGTAATGTTCTTTTGTCCCCCGTCTCTTACTTGTTCAGAAATCTTTGGCTCGTGTAAGTAACAGCGAAGCCAATCTCAAGGTGCACTGAGAAGTTCTCGGTAAGAGGTTCAACTAGGTTTGATCCAGAGGGTTTTCCAACCTGCATAGTTTCCTTGGAGTTCTGGAAATTCCGTGGCCGTTGGCTGCTAAGTGTCCGTCAGGTTGTTCCAGTCGCTTGCGTTGCATCTGCTATACACAGTAGGTGGCATCCCGCAAGGCGGGCGTTGGTCTTGGATGATCCACGATTTGTGACAACGACCTCAATAATCTACCAGGCTGAAATGATCACTGCATAATATGATGTCTACTTTAAAAACACCTAATAACTTGTGGGTATCATTTAATGTGAAAGTGTTTGGACATTGTCCGTCTGCATATGCTCAGACTCATGAGGGTCTCAGGATGACCCGAGCAATCCCATCTTGCGGGCAATATGCACAAATTTCTCACTGCACAAATAAATTCACTGTTTGAGGTCGAAGCGAAAAATCGACAGAGATGAAATCTAGCCAAGAGTGGCCCATATCATCGGCTTGAATATTATTATTTTTGCATGGCTTTGAATGCCGTATTATAAACGGCATTTATCTCGCTGTCCGCAAATAGTTTACGGACTAAAATCAACTGCAATGGTAAACAAGGATGGTTTAGGGGTAATTATCTGACACGAGTTAGATAAAGTAAAAAAGAGGGTTGTAGCCTCTCAAAAAGTGGATGCTGATGATCTGCTGGAACCCTGTAAAACGCCTCTAAGTTTCGCGGTGGTTCGTCCATATTTTTCAGGTAATCCTTCAGACACCTTAACGGTTGTTTAATCAGGCCGATTCCCAAACTCGCACCCTATGAAGTAATTCCAGCCAACGTCTGGCGTAGTGATATAGCATCATTTCTCACATGTGTTATTTGGGAATTGGACGGGTAAGTGGCACAATTCTAATTTTATTCCTGCACCGGCGAATGAAAACCCAATTACCTACGTGTGATAACAAAAACCGAAGAGGGCTTTCGATAAGTTGCTTAAAAGCAACGTCTTTATCAGTGTTTTGCCAACAAGTTCCTGTTGGCTTTAACGCACATTTTCTGGTATCCCATTCTACAGGAAAAGTTTATTTGTCTGTTGCAGGGAAGGACACTATCGGCAGGTTGATGAACTACATTGTCAACGGTTCTGGCACGAGTTACCAAACGCGACAAGTCGTTTAGATGTGGTGTTGAATTAGCGGACGATAACCCAGCTAAAGAACGCGACAAATAAGCGGCAGCACGCGAGGTATGCGGGACATAAACCGACTGTTGGTGGTATATCACAAACTACCGCATCGGACAATGCCATCTTCTCTCGGACCGCTTGCGCAACTCATTTCAAAACAATAAAACAACATATGTGCATCCAACCGCATTAAGATCACAGTGTGAGGGGGCAACTATGGGCGGCAACGAAAGAACTCTTTTCACCGTGTCAACCATATATCACCAGTGGCCATCATTCACGATGATTACTCTGTCTCAGTCAAGCCCGGTTTAAACAGCGTAAAGCTGGTAGTGACAGCTCTTACCAAGTGCATCTAAGGCCGTCAGTGGTGAGTTTAACATTTGCCAGCCATTTTCGTTTTTAAAACTCGGGAGAGTGCTTGAACCGGACTGCTTTACGGTACAAAAGCCACTCCGAGGAACTCGATGGTCGCACAGCTGAAGCCGAAAATAACCATCTTAACTAGCTGCCTCTGCTGGACCAGGTAGGCTGTCCATGGAGAGCCGCCCGATGCATTTACATTCCTGAAACTCAACAAGGTCTATTGACAGCAGAGGAGCGCTTACCAACTTGAAGCTTATTAAACAGTAACCCTAAATTCCGCATTCTGTCTACCGATATCCACCCGGCTTTTCTACGCAAATAGGGACAGATGAGACCATGACCCACCAGGTCGGTGTTAATACTGTAACGCTCCCTTAAGTACCCGAGAGATGCGCTAAAGCCAAATGCCTAAAACAGGTGGGCGATTAGAACCAATGTCCGCCTCCCTTGTCTTAACGGAGGCTTAAACAAATCTAAACTAAGCTCTTGTTTAGGATGTTCGTATTTAACTAAACCAACCACAGGAGAATGTTTTATAGTTCAGCTTGTCCTATGTTTGAAATACGGTAGCATATTTTATTGGCACACTCTTCCTTTGTTTCCCGAGAATGCTTTGTCAGGAATATAGTTTACAAACTTCATCCAGTATGGGTTTCACTGGCACGTAGGTCCAATGAAAACTTAAAGCCGCACCCCCCTGATGGGTCTCATAAAAAATGAAACCGGTGGTCGACCGTCAAAGATTTTGCAATTGCCTATTCATTAGTCAAGTCAGACTGGACCTCCGGCGCGTGACACCTGTCCTCTGGTCCTCACTTGTGGAAAGCCAACTCTAAGAAACTGCGTCGAAATATACCCGACAACTTACCTAAACTCTTCTGAAGTATCAAAAATTGCCAGTATAAAAATACAAAACGGGTATGATATACACGTTTTTTCAAACAGTGGCAGACGTCATCTTGTCTTCTAGATTGAAGTACAAGTCACATGGAAAACTTTTGCAAAACAAATTCGGTGTTACCCTTCCGTGTAGACACAATTTTCCATAAAACTGAAAAGCCATGTTTAAAACTAAAGTTTAGAGGCGTAGAAAAGATTGTCCCCAAAAACCAACCGTGTGGAATGGCTGCTTACTTAGGCAAACAACCTCGCCCCGATACGAAAACTTGTGGCTCGCAGTAACTGCACTCAAAGCATGCAAATGTAACTAAAATGAAGTAGGAAGACCTTTGGATCTCTTCTAATCCGGCAATGACAGCTTAGACTTGGGGAACTCGCCATCTACTATTGCCTTTAGAAGGTCAAATATCAGCACTCTAATATATTCGCTGAACATCTACAATAGAAGAGGGCAGACAAAGTTTACCGAAGTGTCCCCAAAATATAGTGGATGTGACCTCGGTGAGTTTTCGCTGCTGCAGAAAAACTAAAAATACCATTTGCGAAAAGAACTTGCATTGAGGGCAAATTCAAACAAACATTATTAGACACTTGCTAGTTTCGTGCCGTTGGAATGTGTAAAAAAGAGTGCAAAACCATTTGCTCAAACACGCCGGAATGGCTGCTCTTCAATGCAGGATTCTCATTTTGTCACTGAGAATTTATGCCCCACCAACATTGTCCTTACACGGACATTCTAAACTACCGGCAACAGAACGTCGAAACCCGGTTGACGTTGTGTCAACCTTATGTCTGTCTTATTGTGTTATGTCTTACCTCCTGTCAGCATTCAGCGAGGTTGTCACCGGCTCCTGCGTGGTTTTCTGTCGCGGTTTGGTATCGATCGTAGTTTTCTGTCCTTGCCAAACGACTTCACACTAGAACAAAGTCCGGGTCTGCGATACAGGGTTTTTTACATTCTGTGGAAGTTAGTAAATAGCAGTACCACTTAGGGCTCCGTAAATGGATGTATGGTGCTAATCTGGTATGTAGATATCTGGGGCGGCATTATGCATTCCAAATGGGTCCCACAGATAAATGGCTTGACCGTTTTGCCAAGCATTTTCGCATCAGTGGAAAAGGTTCCATATAATAAGATAGAGGTGTTTACCACAACATGCATTTCAGCTTAAATTTAAATAGCAAAACAAATCATTATTCAACCACATGTTGCAACCAAAACCGACTACATCCACCAGCTGCGTAAAACCCATGGAACAAGTCCGGTCCAACTGGGACTTGTAGTTGCCAGTCAGGTCAGACCTGAGGAAGAAGTGTCACCTCTAATTCACCAGCTTCTGCGCTGCAGGTGCTCTCAGCTACGAGGCACGGCTTTCACGAACGGCCTAAAGGACCGCACAGTTTGTGTCCTCAACGAATGTCAGTCAGTTCCAGATGCTGTTGTATATGACTAATGAGGCGTATGGCCTCAAAGTCTTAGAACCCGTAGATATAACTGCCAATTAGATGCTGCACAGTATTTATAATAAGTTCGTTGACTCCGCAAGACTCCAAAAATTGAAAATCTTCAGCAGTGACCACAAACTTGGCAAAACCCCGTAGTAAACACAAAATTAGTAAGATATATTAGAAGTAACTGCCACCGAAAGCATAATTAAGTTCGAAAGCATTTGTAGCATGCTGGAAAAAGGGTCACGGAGATCAGTGAGCGCTAAAAGTTAAGCGTGAACGTGTTTGAGCGAAAAGGTACTTTTATAAAATTCAATGCACTGCCTGTCCACTCTAAACGCTGAACTCAAAACCTAAGCCAACGTTATTCTCTGCTGCCAGCGAGGTAATCAGTTTAGTGGATGGATGTGTTTAATGAATCGCTTATATGCGGCTCTATTGATATACCCCCTACTAGCTGGGAAATAACATTATTACTTTCAAAAGATAAACCTCAACAGTTGCATTTGATCACACGGAATATTGTATCCAGGATTGTACCTTTCAAGCTAAAAATGACTTCCAAACTTTCCGGTAAGAACGTTAAAGACCTCCAACAAGCAGAAGGTTTTTAGTCACTATAAAATTGCTCCTATGTTTATGGTTATAGACGCTGAAAAGAACAATGATGAATGGGGGAGCAGTTGGTTGCGTTGGTAGAAACAATCTGTCACTTTAGTCATTATTAAGCGATTGCAAATGTTAACAGGTCCCAGCAGATGCAAGGACAATCGGACAGTAGATCAGTTGCAAGCAGCATATACGGACGTTCGATGAAGCCTGCGTGGAGTGGCAAGCGATCCTGCTGTTGGTCCATCATTGCTTGCATTTACCGCAGAGAGGTAAACATTTAATGACGGCAGACGATTTTACTGTTTAAGCAACCTATCGTATCTTGGAGGCGTAGGTAGATGCTGAAAAATGTGTTCCAGATTCCAGATTTTATTCTTCCTGGTGTGGCTAACGTTGACCCTTGAGTTCTCTGGAAGATGACCGATTCTTCATACAGACACTTGAGCAACCCTCCTCCAGGCACCACTTCACGCACACCTTGCTGGCGGTGATTTTACTGCCTCCAAGGCCTCCTGGATGGAGCTTCAACGCGTCAGGTCTAGTGGACATTTGGCAGCGGCGCCGACCAAAGTCATTCATCAGAGCGCTTGGACTCAACATGTCGTCGCACCCACCAGAAACCCCGCAGGCCAACTACCATCCCTCCTGGATTTGGTCATCACCAACGAAGGACACTTCGTCGATCATGTGCTAACGCCCCACTGGGACATAGTGACCACAGTGTGCTGATCTTTCATTTCCTCTGCTACCAGGTCAGAAATCCCTAACCTCAAACGTGGATTCGAATTTTGTTCCATGCAGACTTCTCAGGAATGCGCAGCTTTCTTGACCAATTTAAACTTGGACCAGCTTCAGTGGAAGAGTTATACAGGACCACTGCCCAGAAATTTTACGAGGCTGATGCAATGTTCATCTCGAAAAAAACGGCAAGCGGTCGAATGGACAGCAAGCTACCTAAAAGTATTCGGCGTCCTCTAGAAAAGAAGTCTCAACAATTTTTAAAAAGTTGAATACGGGAAGCACAGAAGATGAGCTGGCGTTTCGTAAAATCCGGAACCGCTGTAAGTCAGACGTCCGCCAATGAAACTTACGAAAACAAGCCTCCAAATTAGACCTCACCCGGAAAACCAAAAATGTGAGGTTTAAGTAAATAGGGCATGGCCACAGAAACGACCCAACCATGTTCTCTTTGAGAGACAGGAACGGGGAACCCACGAGTAACCCATTAGTGGTGTCTGAAGCCTAAATGGAACACTATTCAGGCCTGTATTCTGCCCAGTGACCTCGTCACACCCAGTCTTGTCAAAGCGTAACTACGAGCGGCCTCTACGTCAACTGTTGTACTATACAACTCTGTTCCGCTCGTTGGGTCCAGACGAAGTTCACCCAAGGCTCCTGAAAAAAACGTTCTTCATACTGTAAAAGACTGATATCAAATGCCATATTTTTCGATTTCTCAAAAGCAGTCGATAGAGTCCCACATGCTCCGTTGCTCTAAAACCTCGAGTCTTACGGGATTCAAGAGGAAATTCTACGCTCTATTAAGACGCTCTTATCAGACAGAACCTTCCGAGTTAAAGTAGGCCTGACCTATCCTTCTTCAACACCGGTCTCCGTTGGAGTTCCTCAAGGCTCCATTTTGGAACCAATTCTATTTCTGATCTACGTCAACGATCTCCCAGACGTTCCTCGAAGTCCATGTCTACTTTTTGTGGTTGACTTGAAATCCTGGAGCTCGAATGTCAGTACCCTCCAAATGTTTGTAGGCGCTGCAAAGCAGTGGTCGCTTGACTGGCACCTCCCCCTGCATGGTGAAAAGTGCGTCCATGTCATTCGGAGGAGGCTCAGCGAACGCTTTTGTCGTGCATGGTGAGAATGGACCTAAAGAGATTACGAGGATACATGCCAAAACGGATTTCGGTATCTGGCTCTCCTCAAACGCGTCCTCCTCGCTTCACCATGATAAATCGGATCAAAAGGCGTTCGTCATTCTACAGATGATTTGGCGCACCCTCCCTCGGATTATTTGGAGGGACTTCCAGACACTATGGGGCCTACGTCAGGCCACTTGAATATGCCAACCAAACTGTATACTCAGGACGCATGAAAGACGTAGTCCTTATTGACTGTGCCCAACGAGCTGCTACGAAAAGGGTTGCCGGACTTAAATCCGTGGGCTATGAAACGCGTCTCGCGATGTTTGACCTTTTTCCCCTGGAGTACCGTCGACTCTGAGGAGGCTTAATACTTACTTATTCCCTGTTTGAACCAGGTTTGGCCAACAGGTTTTTCACCGTTGATCCAGCCACCACACGGCGGGGCATGGTAAGAAGATTTTCAAGCTATGTGTGCACACGTTAATTAGGCAAAAAAATTATCATTTTTGCTGAATGGAATGACCTTCCCCCGACGGTTTTCCACGCTACATCTAGTACCCGGTCCAAAGCACTATCAGAAGCCTTTTATGTGAATCCTCCCTCTGGCAAGCTCACCGCCCTGCGCTGAGAACTTGAAGAGCAGTGCTACTTACTTTTTTCGCTCGTTCTCTGCAGGTGGACGGCAGCCGCTGAACAACACAAACAAAACCGACCCGGGAAACTTGGGAGAATGCGTCTATCCCTTGTATCAATCCATGAATTTGTGAGAGTGGTGGCACCGGTAGTGAACAGCTTAACATGTCGCAGCCTGAAGACAAGCGTAGTTAATGGTAGGGGCGATAAGTAATTGTTTTGATATCGAATGATATAACTGGAAAAAATATGTCATTACTCTAAATTTACCGTCTATCGAAAATTTTTGACAGGGGTTCGAGGAATGGCACATGACATATTATATTGAATCCATTGTAATCTGACCCAGCTTTTCAGAGTCACGCCAAAACTGCTGTTTGTTTAGAACATTGCAGTTATAAACATTTCTTTGGGTACCCACTGTGAGAATAGCTTTGACATGGGGATGCATCAGTGTGTTTTTATTTCGAAAGTTCCAGAAGCGCTCTGTGAACTTGAAGAATGCTTTCCTTGAACAAATATGATGTGAAACAAACGGGTTCATGCACATGTTAGGGGCTGTCATGCACGAAAAGAGAAAATATGTCGCTGAATTGTTTACGTGTAGGGAGCTGGACGGATCTAATCCAGTTCAACAAAATCCTGCCTTTTTATTGTGCTTGTAAGACTTTGAACTTAATTTGCTTTTAGCAAACCTCTGCACTATTATTCCCCACGTCAGCTTCCAAATAGACAGCACATACTTAAATCAAGATTTGCATACACTTCCAGCACGTGCTGCAAAGAGGGATACTGCTGACTAGTATCAGTCAGATCGGGCGCATTTTCATGGGGGAATATAATACGAGAACTAACGTTCGCACTATCGTAAATATTATACCACTACATTGATTACTAGGCGCGCGAGGCCTACTTAAATATAGTTGTAGATATCGAAACCATCGGTCTAAATCAGCTTCCTTTGTGCACTGAGTTACAAGCAATCTGTGGCTGGCGTGGCTGTATTTGTTTCATTTTAACAACCGCATCCATACAAAAAGGTAAAACGATCGAAAAGTGGGTTTCTTCTGCCGTCCTTGGTCATCAGATCTTACTACTTACAAAATGACAGAAAGCAGAGCCAGCGTTTCATCAACAGTGTAATCTAGCTAGCGCTGCGAAAACGGACTGTATGGTATTCTACACTAAGTGTATTCTCTTTGGATGATTAATGCGCCGTTTTATTTAGTGGACTTTACCCCGTCCCAGAATTGGTTGCCACCATAGTCGTTTGGGCGGTTTGCAGCATTTCAGTCAAAAGTTAAAAAAACTTGCAGTGTACCACGCGTGCATGTGCAAATAAGGCTTACGTACGTTAAACTGTTCCCATTCACACTAGAATTAAAGCAAATGCATAAATAAAAACATGTAACCGGGCCCCTTGGTAATTTTAAACAACTGAAACCGCAAATCCCAGTCTGCCTATGGATGCGGAAAGGTCTATATTTACGATACCTTGAACAGCCGCACTCAGATAGTATTTTTGTTTGCATAACCACTTGCGAGATGAAGTAACTAACTGCCCATATTTGTTTATCCTGAACTTTCCCCTTTAATGTGTAGCAGAGAGATCAACTAGCACAGTGCGCTTTGTTTGCATGATATCCTGGTAAGTCATTCTCAGTTTATTCGGCATATTGCTACAAGAAATCTACAACTGGAAAGGGTTTATGGGTGAAGGGCCTTATGGCAGAAGCGCATAACTTCTGGGTATTGAACACAGTCTGCTCCACTGAAAGGCAGTCCATAGGGGAAACGCATGGGTTAACGGATACACCCACGAACAAACAGCTAGGTTGGTATTGCGGTCTTCGATATTACGCTGGGAATAGTCAAGTACGCTAAAACTTATCTCCATTTGGTTGCAATATCATGCCTACCTTTATCGTCAGCGGGCAAGTTGACATCCTACGAGGCACAGTAATGGCATTTCACATGTTCCAAACAAACGGGGGATGATAAAAGGGAAAGGTTGCTCATTTCAAAATTGATACTACCCACTCTACCTTCGGTTAACTCTACAAGCAATTCAGCTCTCTTGCTCCAATAATCAGATGTTCAGGTGCGCAAACTGCCGCACAATACATGCACACACAGGCGTACACCTCAAATGGCTCACTTGTCACTGTATGTTACGATAAATACGAGACGTTCATACTTTCTGTCTGCACGAGCCTGCTGTAAACAAGATTCAATTTGGGCCAAGGCCGGTCTTTTAATTATTTGACTCACAGCAAAACGCATGTACCGGACCGTAGTGCAAAGCGAAGTATTTCAGAAGCGAATCAAGATCAACTGCTGCTAAATTCCTAAAAACTTTGTGAATAAATCATTATAGATTGCTTATCCGCTTTGAGTCCGCTCCGATGAACTGAATGATTCAGTTCATGATTGCACACCTCCCTATTGGTAAAACAAAATGACGGGCCAACACATGTTCATTGCAAATTTCCACGGTCGGATGGACTACTTCAAGTGGGGATCATGCATCCACAAAAGACCAGGCCAGCGTAGTTTCTTGATCAGAAAAAGCGGAAAAACCTGCTTTTTACACCAAGCTATCGCCAGTATGCCCAAAAGATACCAAAATTTATGGTCATTCAGGGAGAATAATGTGCCACAACCATCGGATATTTACGTACACATAAATCGTCTGCACCCATCCATTCATGTCATTTATTTCAGAGTTCCGTTTATGACAATAGGTAGTAGTATCGTTTGCCAAGGAGCTGTGGTTTTGTCCTTATTTCTGTACATCGCAATTTGTCAGAAGGGAGGACATTTGATTTCGTCCGTTCGTGGCACGGAAATACAATTTTACCAACAGTTTAAGTGATAAAACAAACGGAGTGTGCTTTCGTTTCCCTTTCCTTCGTAGTCCAAACAGATTCGCATCCACTTGCAATTTCATATTTCTTGGACAATGATTACTCGTTTGTAGGCTGTAAGAAATATTTTGGCTCCGTGTAATCTCCTGAAAAACCACGAATTCTCCCCGGGGTGTAAGGCTAATCTGCATTTTATCTAACCTAATGACTTAATTTACAAATTTGCGGGAGCCTTTGGCCCGTTAGCTCTTGTATTATTGGAAGTTAATGAGAGAGTGCTTTTGTGTGCTACTGTAGGTGGGCTAAATTTCTGGCTCCCTGTCCCAGATGGACGTTGCCCCAGGCTCACTCCCGCGAGGCCTGCAATTCTGCCGAAATAGAATCCGGATCTCCTATCCTCGTTCAGCTTCGAAGACATTATTTCCTAGTATTAAAGTCGGCAACATTTGTTTGTGGTTTGCTGTCGGCTCGGCAGGCATACATCAGGGCAGTTCGCCTCATAGGTTTCTGAAAGGACCCTCTCGTCTCTTTCAGTATCGGCCATCGTATGGTGCCTCAGCCGAGTCTACTGACTTAGTGCACATACTGTGGCCGGTATGTGGAAACCGACTGACACCTCCCTTTTTCGCTCACTCGCATTCGCTCTACTTTTAATCCCGTTTCCGGCAGCGTCTTCATGTGCTGAAGTTCAAAAACTGAGAGTGGGTATGCCGTTTATCGCCGTTGGCTGCAATATCTGCATTTGTCCCACTCGGAACCAAAGGAAAAATACAGAAGTCAGTATTAAAACCTCGACCTCAGCTATGCTGAAAGTCTTCAAAATATGCGGCCTGACACAAGCCAGATAACAAACTGTTCGCCCATTTAAGCCTTCTATATTTTTTGCGCTTTCTCTCTAAAGTGAGGATTAAAATCCCTATTACGGTTTATTTTAAACGACGTCCACATTCGTTTCATCTCAGTTCCAGTGTCATACCTTCGTTACCCAAAAGACACTTCAGGTGTTTCCAACGGAAATGAAAATATCTTAGGCCACAAGATTGAGAGGTATCCGCTCGAATGGCTTTCGGCTGATAGTAGCACGTGTGAGGCTCTTTTGTCAACGCCTGTGATGACATCCTTCAAACGCACCAATAATAGCTGCGTTTTCACCGTATCTGCTAAAGTCCTAAATGGCTCCGGGTTGTATGCATCTAAAGAGAGAGTTTACAAACTATTAGGCACTGGGTCATGGAAGACTTGGCGCTGCTGGTGCTTAGATGTGAAATTGTCTTTGATTGGAACGTCTGCAGAAACGTCCAGAAAATGGCTGTCTGTACATTACTAGCTTCAGACAGAACCGAGACATTTGGATACGCAGCACCCGACATATTATTTAAGTTACATCAGAGATTGACCACACCCTGAGCTAAAGCAAAGTTGAGTTGGTGAGTGAATCTTGCTTGTTCGAGAACAACCGGAGGATTATTAAACGGTCCCTGCGTACTGGTGCTTTATGCTGCGACATGGGTGCCCAAGCTGCGCACAACTCTCCTCTGCATTTAGATCACAGATACTATTTCAAAGCAAATTTGAGAAAATAATCATCTGAAGCACGCTTCAGATATTTCTTACCTTGATTTTGACCTTCATTGGAAAACACCGTCAATAACCACTCAAGATATGGTACTCTTCGCTTGTAGATCGCCTACAATCTTGGTAGCTCTAAGCACTGGAATTTGAGCAACACTGAAACTGCTCAAAGCCCGGACACATCCCTCTTAGTCAATAGTACAATGCAGCCCAACTGACAGTCACACTTCAGGTAAAAAATAGCATCGCACAGATTGGGAAGCCTGGCTGGTCCAGAAGGCTGAGAAGATGGAGAGAGTAAAGAAATCTGGGAATATGTGATAACCATTCCAGCCGATACGTGCAACGGTTACAAGATGTCTCTGGTGAGCGCAACAATCGGTAATAAAACCGGCCCGTTTATCCGCAAAAAGGAATAACTTCTGAATCATTGGGTTGAAAGCTTTTACTAACAACTAAACTGACCACCTGCATTCGCTAGGGCAGATTCCCTCCCCTAAATGCGGTCATCGTCGTCTTACGAGGGTACAAAAATGCGGTATCCGAGAGCAGCAAGCAGGCATCCGGCATATCTCTACACTCTATCAAGTGTTAGGGCACAGTGACGAGTGACGTGCCCTAAAATCTTCGGCTCTGGATTGCGTCCGATTCTGTTGACCGATCTGTTATTCAACAGGCTTACTCAACATGGTGTGCCTTAGAATTTTGTAAAAATATACTACTAACCTACTTGCGTGGGTATATGCGGAGCTCTAGATGTGCCTTCGTGTAAGTGGTGTTGTCCAGCAACCCCTGCACCCTATCATTTTTTTGCATCCCGCAATTAACGAAGTAGTGAGAGGGAATCTGGGTGATCTGCAATATCCTGGTTTCCAGAATTGTACAAGCGATAACCTTGTCGACCTTGAATAAAGGCGGACAGCTGACGCTCTACTACTGTTAATAATAATAATAATAACAATGTTTATTCACAACTGGTGGATGGCATACCATCAGGCATGATCACAATGTGACAGTTAGAATAAAAGCGTGACCGAAAGGGTTGTGGGTACAGGGGATGGCGTGGAAAAGGGGCAGCGTCACAAGCAGCGGGCATTATCCGATGTAATGGTAATAACAATAATAAGTTTAGCGAAATACACTCACTTGCAAACAAGTTTGGTTTTGCGAGAGACTCACCTGGAACCCAGCTTAATCTCTCTCCCAACTTGAGGGGCTTACCGATTGAAGCATGATCGGATCGTTGCAACCTGAACGCGGCAGGTAGCAACACAGCAGGCATGCTTATTACGTGAAAAGTCACAACAGTTGTGGGAACCGAAAAAAAGAGGACAATTGGCATGAGGTACGACATGTTCAAAGATGAAGTCTGCTGACCTGAACTAAAACTGAAAACCTTTGCTGGCCATGAGTGACCTTGGGCGGTCGAGTAAATGGCTAGGGTCACAAAATGCAAAAATGGAGATGGAGATTGAAGAACTCGATCTGAAGACAAATGGCAAGTTTTGTCTCAAAAATATTGTTTAAATTGAAACTGAGTAGGCTCACTGGTGTCACTGTTGTAGGGAGGTCAGGTGTGAAGGGTAGTTTTGATGGGGAGATAGTGCCAATGCATGAGGCCAATCGAACACCGTAAATGAAATTAAACTTGTGGAAGAGGCAAACCGAAATTGCGACAGAAAACTAGCTTGGTTAGATCCGAACGATATGTTCAGCGGTTTAGAACGAGGCGGTTGGGGCCAGGTGAAAAATTTGTTTGTGGTTGCGATTACAGGCTCGAGTGAACGAGAGTCTGC
>SJOL01007263.1:709699-804249 GCA_004794785.1 Opisthorchis felineus
CACCCACTAGTTGGGAATAAACAATGTTATTATTATCGGGGACGGTTAGGGGCCCGGCAGAGTTCGATGCCACTGCAGATGAGGCTGGGTAGTTCGACAGGCTCTGTAAGCTATAGTTTGATACGAGGGTACTTGGGCTGTTATGCTCAAGTGTATCGACGGCGGATACACTTGGGCGGTTGCTCGGGGAGTTAGGCACATGGGGCATCTGTGATTGAGTAACGTCGAATGATCCAATTCGCGCGGTTTGGTGAGTGGAGGAGGGTTCAGTCTGGTAGCTTTTAGTGGCCGAATTATGGAATTTAGGTAGTAGCTTCCTGGTATGCTGCCTTTGCAGTCCAGTACAAACAGCTTATATTTTTATGGTTCGGAATTTTTCAGTAGAGGAGGGAAGAGCCTGGGATGTTACCAGACGCATGGCATCCTTTTAAATCCCAGAATAGCATTATTATTGGGCAGCACATGGATGGTTTCAACCTTCGGAGCCGTCGAGCTGTGCACGTGGTGGCAAGTATGCTACATGCAGTCAAGATGGCCGTTTGGGTTTGTTCACGCGGAATTTGATCAGGCACGTTGAATATTAGGACCTGATGATGGCATTCAGTGAGTTGCCAAATCTCAGAGGAGACCGTGTCGATAAGAATTGACGCTTTTTCTAGATTGACTAGATCGTATGCCGCGTCAGGATTTACGAGACCAGCAATAGGATATATGACTCGGAAGGAAGACATTTCATTTTTATCTTGTGCAGACGGAATCTCAGATTTTCCAGGACTTTCTGGACCTGAGATCCTTCTGGTAACAGTGACAGGAGAGAGTTCCTGGGTTGAAGAGGTAAAGAGATGTCACCTAGTACTACTGAGCAATCTGAGATTACTCGAGGCGTCATGTTTACCGGCCTCGAAAGGTGAGGGGGTTGGGAGCTGGGTCTTTTGGCTGGAAGACGCTCCTTTCAACTCACTGAGGAGATAGATGATGGGGATTCGGGGCCTAACAACCGCTTCGAGGGGGAAGACGGGAGTGATGTCAAAGTGGGATGCTTCGGTGTAGGTTAAGGAATGCTTGCTTAGGGGAATAAGGATGGTAAAACCCTAGAGTGCTCAGATCGTAGTGCGAGGGTTTCAGTCACTCTTAACCACCTATGTGAGCTGGTAGTTTAGATAGGACTGTGGAAGCGTGGGACAGTGGCAGCACGTCGGCAGGGACGATTATATAGATGACGACTAACGTGCTCGACGATTTGGGGACTGACACTGACAGGCTTAGGCCTAATGAAGAAGAGAACGCCGCTGGCCTTTGTAGCCGCAACTAATTGGGGGGCACCGTAAAAAAATAACTATCCAGTATAAAAAATACGTGAAGACCTATAGATGGGCTAGAAGCCAAAAACTTTCCACAACACCTTTCATTGAATTTTCAGTTTCGCGCTACACTACCAGAACAAGACTGTCTGGTAATCAACAGAAGTCATTTTTAAGTTTGTCTTTAGTAATGATGACATTAGTCGTTTCGCGCTCTTGAGTTTTGAAGCACCTTGATAGTGTCTGAATTGTTATGCGTAATTTTCATCTATGCGACTGGTTCGCTTTGTTACTGTAGACCAGCATGATCGTCGGGTGACCCTCTGGCTCGCAGTATATTGCCATCTGAAATTAATAAATCCCACTACACTGATGCCGTGTCGGGTCAGAAGTGTCATTTCGTGGAAACGCGGGACCAACATTGTCTGACGTCTGAAGCCGATGAAATTGAAAACGCTTACAACAAGGTTCATACAGGTTTTGCGTTAAAACCGTAATCCGGCACGCGTCCGATTGTCTTTAAAGCAGTTCCAACTTTCGTCACGATGAAAAAATCGCGGTGGCATCGGCTGCTCTTATGGGACATTTATTATATTTCAGGAGTAATTGAGACGGATTCCAGCATTCTGATGTTGGCTTCAGTGTTTCAGTTTTGCCACATTCCCCATTCGGAGGCTAAATGTTGCACTTATCTGGCCATCCTGCCACAATGTGTGAATGAGAAGGCCAGTGCAACGCGGTACTATTATATTTGATATTACGCCAAAAGCCAACGAAATTTCAGCTGTCAGACTTATGGAACGCAGGAGAAACTGTATATCGAATAACGAGTTTTGGTTATCTGCCACACACTGGCCGCAACAATAAACAAATACCTCAAGTCGCGGACAACTGGATGCGGACAAGCCACTTCCAGAAGGAGCTCACAACTTATTTTTCATCGCGGTCGACTTAGGCAAGGTTAGAGTGAAGTGTCAAATGAAGGAGCTATCACGCTTCTGGGCAGAATAGTGGTTGCTACTTGGGCCAGGAACATAAGTAATCATTAGCATAGGTAACTTCTGGAGGACATATATCACATTGCAGGAATACTAACCTTAAAAAGGGGACTCACAGTAACGGGCAGAAGTGCGCATGGTGGGGTTAATTGCATTTTAAATGGAGAATCAGCTAATATTTTTTTCGTGGTGATAGTTCTCAGCTAAATGGGTGGTCCAGATACTGCCCACAGTTTAGTTGGCACAATATTGGAGTTTATTGAGTGGGTAAAAAGAATTAAAATAAGAATTTTGATATCTTGGCCGCCACGTCTCAAAATACGGGGTGGAAGGTCATCAACCCCACTAGGCGACGGGGTGCTTAAGTGTTTGAAGAAGGATCAGCTAGGGAAATGGCTACGTGGCTAAGAGACGGGTTGTTTCCCTGACCGTTAGGAGCTGTGAAATATCCGGCAGAGACCATAAGTTTGAGTTCTGAAGGAAGAGGCAAGTAGCGGCTAGCGAAGTAAACGTTCAGATGGTCCGCTATACTGACAGGATCGGTGGTTGAACGAACTTCGGTGGAACTCAAACAAGCAACTGATTGACCGTTTGGGGTACAACACCCACAAAACAGTCAGCTGAGTAATTTACAGTACGAAGGGGCTTCAAGGGCAGTGCTCTCTTCTCGACGTTTGAGAGATACCCGCAAGGAGTCTCGGGCAGTTGAGAGTGTACTGATGAGAACTATTATTAAGAAATCGTACAATTTCCGATTTCCCTTTCAAAGACCAAACCGTCCAGTAAAACTTCTGCACGATGGGTTCCATTTTTGAAATTTTGCTTCAATTTCAACGTATTTTTGTTAAAAAGCCAAAGATCAGTATGAAAGTTGCTACTTCGAAACAGTATCACTCTCTTGTGTTCAAATTATTCGGTGGCACAATCTGCCTCCAACAACGTAAACGGTTCGGCTAGAGAGGTCAGCCGCTCCATCATACCTTAAAAGCTAATAATAATAAAAACTCGACGCGGTTGGGAATCGATCTAAAAGCTCATCTGCAGATGAGCCAACTGACGCGATAGATTAATCCATTTTTCTAGGTTGCTGCACAAAGAGGAAAAATGGAGCTGCGAAACGAAAAAATAAGCAATGGTAGTAATAATAATAATAATAATAATAATAAAAATAATGTTTATTCCCAACTGGTGGGTGGCATACCGTCAGGCATGATCATAGTATTACAGTCAAAATAAAAGTATGACTGAAGGGTTGTGGGTACAGGGGACTGCGTAGAAAAGGGGCAGCGTCATAACCGGTGGGCGTAATACGATATGATAATAATAGGTTTCATTTCCCGACATGTAGATAGCATGCTGATGGAGGCATGATCGAGTCGTTACAACCAGATCGCGGCAGACAACAACACAACGGGCATGGTTATTACGTGAAAAGTCACCACAGATGTAGGAACGGAGAAAAAACGAGGGCAATGAGCGTGTGGTACGACCAGTTCAAAGATGAACCACCTGACCTGAACTAAAACTGAAAACCGTTGCTGGCCATGAGTGGCCTTGGGCGGTCGAGTAAATGGCTAGGGTCAAAAAATCAAAAATGGAGATGAAGATTGAGGGATCTGATTTGTAGATACATGGCAAGTTTTGTTTCCAAAAATATGGTTTAAATTGAAACTAAGTAGACTCACTGGTATCACTGTTGTAGGGAAGTCAGGTGTAAAGTATAGTTTTGATGGGGAGATAGTGCTAGCGCATAGGGCCAAACGAACACCGTGAATGAAATTGAACTTGTGGAAGGGGCGAATTGCGGCAGGGAGCTTCGTTGGTTAAATCCGAACGATAGGTTCAGCGTTTAGAATGAGTCGGTTGGGGCCAAGTGATGAATTTGGTTGTGGTTGTGATTACAGACTCGATTGGGCGAGAGGTTGCGGTCGAGATTTCGAAGAAAATAGTTGCGGGAGTGCCATCAGACTGGGTACGGCAGTGCCATGCCATCATTGCACTGACGTACTTCGGTTCCAGGACAACCCCGTAACGGTCATCAAGGATGCCGCAATCGGACAGAGGATACGCATATTCGTGGCAGCTGGATATGGGTTAGACGGAGAGATTGACACAGATAGAGTCAGGCCGATGCGGAGGCACGGAGATTTTCTATCCAGTAGGGGAACCATGTAGATGTAGAACGCGGACATGCCAGATCGAATGAATAACAGTCGTGCGGGGCGTTTGCGCAACTACAGCCGAAGTTTGAAGCTTGAGAAAAGGGGGAAGGATGAGAGCAGTAGCATCTGGTGAGTGCTAGCAAGCATCAGATAAAACGGTGTCCAATCGAAAAAATGCAGAACGCAGATGACAGCCCAGGAATAGGTGGATTTTGTTGACCGACCTAGAGGCCAAGTAATAGCTGAGTCAGAGTAGGTGCCTAATTATGGGAAGGTAGGGACTTAGCCGCCGAGGCAGGGAGGCTAGCCGTTGGACTAGTTGGAACAGGCGTTTACGTAGTGAGATTACATGGCGGTAGTTTGTGTCTAAGCAGAAGCAAAAAAAATCTAATCACAGGGTCTCCGTTGTTAAAGGGGACGGTGATGTAAACAGAGACAGCCGACAAATAATAAGCGAGATAATAGATAAGAACCGTAGTTTAACTGGAATCTACTACGTAAACTTAACAGGAATGTAGTAGTGTGGGTCGCCAGTCACCGGGACACCGCTGTCAGCTCCAAGAAACTGGCAAAAACAGCCAGTAGGCGCTACGTGTTACTGCTGGTAATCAGGAGATGATAGAGGATTTACGTTTCATGTGTATATGATTGTATACGATTGCTTCAACCACCTTGACTGCAGTCGAACACGTACTGAGCAAGCAAGTAAATAGTAGGAAGTGTCGAAGTACGGGAACCCAAAGCCCTTTGACGTGTGATTATGAGTTTTAGATGGAAGGTTACGGAAATTAGGTGTGACACGCTAGTGTGGTTAGTTATGGTCGTCACTAGACTACTTAAAGTGAATGAAATCCAGAATGAAATCTTGGCACTACACAAGCAGCCGAGACGAAGGGTGAATCGCCATCTCCCCTGAGCGACTGATTTTTCACTAGCGATGAGCACTCCAAGAGGAGAACTTTTGACCGCTCGCCATCTTCTGTAAAAAGGGCCATCTTTAGGATTAGCCAAAAAGATCTTAAAATGACCGGGTTTTCCTACAGACTGAGTGTTCAGCCAGTAGCCATAAAAGTTTGGCTTGTTGACTTGTTAGTAGCAAACGGAGAGTTCAAAACAGACAGCCCTCAGTGATTAACCCTCACCAAACTCCGTCCTATTTTTCGCCGATAAGAAATTCCGCCTTTGATTGCACTTCATCCGATAACTGATGCACTTAATTCTGAAGGCTAAGCATACTACTCCGTGAATCACGTACTTGAGTAGCTTTTCACGTAGACTTTGCAACACCAAAGTATCAGCACCCAAAATTATTTGTGTGAAATTTAGGGGTTAAAAAAACTGCAACCACGGCAGATCTCGTTTCGTGGGGAAGTCATTGACAAAACGTCCGTTGCCAAGCTAAAGCCGATCACCGTTGAGATTTGCGCAGAGGCAGCCACGGTAAACCTAAGTGTTTAAGAATGTTTACGTACTCATAACATCAATATGGTTGAAACGTAGCCGCTTCAAATGCATGTAGAAGTTTTGCTGTAACGAATCGAGTTTCGTCTTTCGGCAGGAATTCACTCAACCATTTCGATAAGCAGTCGATGCAGCTACAGTTCCACTGATGCCATCGATATTGTGTGACTTTGCCATGCCTCCATCCAGTCACACCTTTAAGCTCTGCCTCTAACGACGAGACTGGAATTTGTCATGGTGTGACGGTTTGTGCTCCGTGATCCAATGAACTATACTGGGTGATATTCGTGCGGTACTCACAGAGTCCTAAATGGCTGGTCAGTGGTTAGAGATCTGACCAACCCAGGGTCCTGGCGCCCAGGTTTGTAGTTTGAACACGGGGACTTGTTCCATGAAAGTGGTAATGGGCTTGCATTTCCCGCCAAATACCACTGGCTTGCGATTGGGCATTCGAGCCAAGGGCTTTGGTTGAGGACCCTAAATGTCCTCCTATATAGGTGTTGGCGCCCTGACGGTAGCTTAGCCAACGTACAACCGTGGTAAATGTAACCAGCAGTGCTCGTATACAGCAGAACGTTGCATGGTGTTCCCTACCATGTCGCCTTTGTAGCCGCATACAGCGGGGCGGGTTAGCTAAAACATGCTACTGCTGACGCCTCCCTTCTTACACTTTCACGTTTCCCTTCTTCTACCCTACCCCAAACATGTTTGAACTCTCTCTACAGGTCCCGGTACTAGGACTAATCGCTTTGCTCTCAGTGCATCACGCCGAGATGCAGCTTCTATGCGTCCGACTTCAGCAACAAACCTAAATACTTCCAAGCCTGTCTTCAGGTACCGAAAGCCTGTATACCTAACTACCTTTATTGTTCGCAGTCTGAGACAAGCATGACAGCATCGACGTATGCTGTCTCCGAAACAAAGATACAGGGCGCAAGTATTGTAATTGAGCGGATTGACCAGTTGGTGTCTACCAGCTTCCAGCTGCGGAAAACAGGTGGCACGGAGGCCGCCTCGCCTTGATATGCCTGAATAGGTAATGTATCGAACAATTGAGCGGGAGTCGCCAGTTCACTGGATAGTCATTGATAGTCGCCCCTGTGGGGTTCGTTTGGCAACGATTATGGAACAAACTAGGAATTGAGGTCCATCTTTTGCCTCTTTCAGCATCTACTAAAACCGTCCACTTGTTGAAGTGTTGCCAAAATTATTTTCCAACTGTTCGAAAAGACCGCGCTTCTCTCCTATTGGCTATGTGCACTTTGTGTGTGCTGACGCATTTGCCGTTCCCCCAAGGTCGTTGAAAACATATATGTTCGACTTTGTTCCAGCTGTAAATTACCTTTGCAACTCCCCTGTCTCGGTTGGAGGATACACGGTCAACGTTGCCACCTTGTTCTTGGAAAAACTGACCAGCCGCCTGTACTGCAACGTTCACGAACTAATGTACTGCGTCAACTGACTCTTAAGCTATTCGAGTGATTTTGAGGATCGTACTACAGCGTACGAACCTCGAAAACTAGCTCCTGCTGTGAGTTAACGTTCATCAAGCACCGGTTCCATCATAAAGTATTTACACGTCGTTCAGACGACGCCGACTGCTTGGTCACACAGTTACTGTGTGAGGGGGCGATCTCGAGATGGCTCAAGTGGTTGGAGCGCGAATTCACTGACAGGAAGGTCCGTGGTTCGAACCCACCCTCTGCCTCTCGACTTCCCCTGTCTAGGCTTGGGCAATCTGGCAGTATCCCAGCCCTCGTGCTTCCCTCGGGTGGCATGGCAGCTAGGCACGGGAAGGGTGTTACAGCTGAACGATACTGTGTGAGGTCTACTTTAACGTGGACAGCCTGGACAACTCGTTTGGAATAACCAGGTTTAGTGTGATGCGCAACCACGAGCTTCTAGGTGCCGAAGCATCCAGGTGGTATAACCGAAACCGTTGATCGAACCCCGACGAACTGGAGACCATGTGACCAGTGCTTGAATGCAGGAACCGATGCCTCAACATCGGGTTCTACGTCCGATCCAAGTTGGCCAAATGTTTGACAAAGCGGTTCAGTTCAACGAACAAGGGCGTGCCCGTTGTTTGCGAGATGAGACCAATCGGGTGTCTCATTTCGTGTATTCCACCTCCCCTTACCTCTGCCTCTCGATTTCCCCTGGCTAGGCTTGGACAACCTGGCAGTCCCCCAGCCCTCGTGCTTCCTTCGGGTGGCATGGCAGCTAGGCACCGAAAGGATGCTACAGCTGAACGATTAGGACTTTACAGCAGGTTTCCAGATTTCTTACTCATTGACAGCACCCTTTCAGCAAGCCAACAGAAATACTTTTGTATCAGCTACTCATTGTTGATGGTCGTCGTAAAAGTCTACCTGTAGCCACTGGTTTTCTTTGTCGAGAGACGTAAAATTTTCCCTCCTAACTTTTCTCGAATTTTTCGGTGGTGGTTCTCACGTCAAGTGCATCATGTGTAGCGGTGCGCTGGCCATCTCAAACTCAATAAGTAATGTACTTCCATCTGAACATCATTTATTGTGTCACCTTCATATAATCATGAACATTATTAAACGGCCTCCACAATCTAGTTGTATTGTGCAGTTTTTATTGCTATCTATAAATCAAAATTTTGTTGGGACATATTCGTGTAAGTGGTTAATCATTTTGCCAATACATAAATGCATTCATCCTGCCGAACGCTTTCAAATGGACCAACTGCAGAATATTCTGCTTATGCCACGTGGTGCAAACTATGGCATTCGCGATACAAACATGGTCAAGGCCATGTATTAATGCCGGACGATGGAATTACTCATTGGGCGAATTGGTCTGTGAGAAGCTGTACGAGTTTCACGGGCGAGCGCGACGTATCTGATATGGAACCGTCAGAAAGCCATATCGGATGCGTCTCGTGGCGATCTCCGCATTGTCGGTCATCGTGAATTGGACTATCTCCTGTGTCTGCTTATACCCCGACGGGTCGTGGCTCTGAATCTGCCATAGACTGTATCTATTAGACTCATGGTGTCCTTTTACAACAAGCTAAAAGCCGAGACGTCGCTGTGGTCCCCGGTGGCTTGAGCACTAAGGTAGGTATACTAAGCGCTGCTGAGGCCAAATTGGGAGGCCGCATAGACAACGAAGAGCGCCTGTTTCAGATGTTTCAGACTATTCCTTTGCAGTATCAATTTCAGGAACAGCGTAAATCGCTTGACGACGTAGTACCCACCAAAAAATCAGCCCCGAATTCAAACAGACCACATCGCCGTCAGTCGCCGGTGGCGAGGGTTGATCGCTGCCTGCCGCCCCTTCTGGAACACCAGCGTGGACTCCGACCATGCACTTGTGTGCAGCTGCTTTTCACTGCGCTTTTCAGACATGCGCAAAACGCGCACACCTCGCTTAGCCATTGAGAACGTAGTGGACCCAGAAATCAAACGAAAATATCACGACGAGCTCCTCGAACGTCTGCCGAACGGTCCGATGTCGGATTTCAACGGCCACTGGGAAACGATATCTAAAGCGCTACTCAGAGCTGGAACTTCTGTTTGCGGTACAACCCAGACAACCTCATCCAAACATTGGATCTCTGATTAGACCATATTTTTGTTGGAGGCCCGGCGACAGATCTCCCCTGGCCGCAACCACAACTCCATCCGACCCATCATCTAACACCAAGTGTAACTGAGTGCCCGTGCAGACCAAGAAGCTTGGTGGACCCGAAGATTTGGAAGATTCAAAAAATGCTAGGAACGTCCGCAAGCTGTTCCACTTGATTCGCTCGACTGGTCCTCGAAGGCCTCTTGTCAGCGAAACTATCAGGGACCAAAATGGCCCCTGATATCCAGCAAAGCAGAACGTTTGGACTGGTAGGCACAGTACTTCGAACAACAATTCAGTTGGCCACCTGCCACCCCCATTCCGGAATCCTAGCATTCAACAGAAAGGTAGACTGTGAATATTTAGCCGCCTTCACATCAGAAGTGTCCGAGTGTATATCTCTACTCAAGCGTCATCGTGTCGCTGATCCTGACGCCTTTCCTTCTGCCCTGTTTGAGGATGGCGATGGGTTTCTCAGCCAGTGCCTGTCTAGTCTATTTATGTCTATCTGGGAGAAACACACCGTCCCAGACAACTGGGGTAAATCGATAATAGTGCCCATTTTCAAAAAAGGATCCTCGCAGTGTATGTAGTAACCACAGAGGGGTTAGTTTGACTCCCGTTGTAACAAAAACTCTGGTGTCACTGATTGTTTGTCGTCTTCCGATAGCACACAAATCCTTGACTCGTGAGCATCAAGCGGGTAGGGGCTGCGTCGGCCGCATCTTCACACTCCGTCAGGTGTTAAACCAACGTCACATATACAGACGATCCACAATCTTGGTATACCATGACTTCAAGGGTGCGTTCGATTCTGCCCCAGAAGTATGTGAACACAATCTGATCTCTATATTCACATACTTCTGGGCGTGTGAGAGTGTATGGTGAGCTCTCCACAAGCTTCCCTACAAAAAATGGTGTCCGACAAGGATATCCACTCTGTCCGTTTTGGTTCAACTTCGTCACTGATGAATTAACGAGGCGAACGCTGAACGGTCTTCGAGACCCTGATGTTCAACTCGTCTTTGGTGAGAAGCTTGTGGATCTAAAGTATACAGATGACATAGTCCCCATCTTTGAAGACGATGGGGAAGCATACTTTTTTCTCTTCTTTTCACTCTAAGGCTTTAAATATAATTAGGTGAACTTAATGGTTGTACGGCAGGGAGGCATCGGTGTCAACACCGATGTTACTGTCTCCGATAATGGTGCTGAATGATGATTCCTATCATCATCATCATAATTATCAGGTGTATGAACCGCGTACTTGTCGTACAGTGGTTGTAACTGCCATAGTTTCATCCATCGATGATTTGGGAAGGTAGGGTAGGTAGCTGCGGATTGGAGGCGAGAGTTGATAAATTGGTGCGTAACTACAAGTCTGTCAGTGGACTTTTAATGACGAGGGTGGGTCTATATAATGTAGAACATGAACCACCTTATTGCTAGGGCCGTTTCCAAGGTCAATAGGTGAGTCACGGTGCGTCGTGTAAGTCGGCATATGCTGTCTCCCGATAATGACCTACAACCAAGCTATTGAAAGCGCCAGACGGAATTAGCTTTACGGAGCCCGGTCAAAGCGGTCAGTCGCAGCTTTCGTTGTCCCTCATTCCTTCCTACACTTGGCTCAGTGGTTAGAGCGCGAATTTACTGACCGGAAGGTCCGTCGTCCGAACCCGATTTCTGCCTCTCGACTTCCCCTGTCTAGGCTTGGGCGACCCGGAAGTATTCCAGCCCTCGTGCTTCCTTCGGGTGGCATGGCAGTTAGGTAACGAAAGGTTGCTACAGCTGAGCGATTTTTTTCTGGCTCTGCACCAGTTTTCCCAGCTTCCCCGACTCACTTGTGATGATTATCACTACGAAGAATGGTCTTGTTAGAATTCAGCACAATCAGCCTATCTGTTTCGGAGGGCATCCATCCCATTTTATTTCGCAACTGTGCTTCTGAACTTTATCCAATCATTTCAACGCTCCCGTGTCTATCCTTATCTACTGGTGTTTTTCCCTCAGAATGGAAAAAATAATTCTCCTCCCATTCCCAACGTTACTCCCACTCTGAACCTAACAACTGCCTCCTGATCTCCATTGCCCCCATTTCATCCAAAGTCGTTGAGACAAACTCCATCTCCTATCTTGAAAACCACCAATATGGGTTCAGGCGCCACTGCTCCACGGTGGTTTGTTGGTTTACGTGATACACGTCTGGTTTGAAACGATTGTCGTTGCTTTCGATATATCGAAAGTATTTGACCAGGTTTACTATGCCGGCTTCTTCCCAAGCTTCCCGTGTACGAGCTATATCCAGGTCTGGAAATTTCGTGCATAGCTCGATATCGTTATCTGTCGGATCCAGAAAGTCAACGCAGGAGTTCCGGAAAGATCTATTCTCCCAACACAGTTTCTCGGTTATGTGGACGATTTATTATCCACCATTACTCATCCTATCGGTGCCTCGGCGTACGAAGCCACTCTGTACTTCGTTCATCTTGCGCATCCCAGCGCTCCACTTCACTCCGACCGTGCTGCTCCCGGGCATGACCAGCGATGTTGCCATCAAATTTCAACTCTTACAAGTCGCATACATCTCTTCTGGTAGCTTCCCTCTGGTCTCGACTCTTTGAATCTGCATCGGGAACAACTTATCTCGGTCCTCAAATGTTGGTTGGCTTCATTTTTGGTCATGCAAGTACTTCAACCCTATCTTGATTCTTTGAGTATCTCAACTTCGCCTAACCCTAGAGTACTGCTGTCATGTTTGCGGTGGAGTCCCTCCCTCTCACGTATCATCTCACAACTCCCGTCAATATAAGTTTGTACACTTTAGCAATACTCCATTCAATTTTTTAAAAATCTTTTTAATCGTCATCATCATTGTCATCATTGATGGCAACACCAGCTAAAAACACTGGTACTTTACCGTCGGAACGTGGTGGCTCTCGCTTCATTCTACAGTAATCACCTTGGAGAGTGTTCATGTTTGCCTCCTCTTCCCCTGTGTCTGTATCATTCAGTTGGGTGACACGTCTTTGCTCGTCCAGTCACCCATATTTTGTTACTGCTACGCGCTTTGGAACTGCTCTCCTCTTGTTTTCAAGAACATCCTTCCTTTGGAACTTTTTGCCTCTCTTTGTGCCTCTCCCTAACGCGTATAACTCCCAACGATTCAAAATTTCACTTAAAATTTATCTCAATCCACCTTGGAGTGGTCAAGGGATCCCTGACCACGGATCCTTTCTTCCTCTGTAATCCACGTTGATGGGAATAGCATCATGGCCCATAGTCTTCCCCAAGTAAACTTTCGTTGGATGTTGGATACGAGCTGCAAGATGATACGGTTGCCACCCCGGAAGTACGGAATATGCGTAATAAGTGTCCCGGACCCAATGAGACGTGAAAATATGCACGGAACATTCTTAGAGTGAACCGAGGTCACTGAGTCCCGTTAGTGATAAGTTATACTCTGAGGACGGCGGTCCTGTATGACTGACCGGTTTTTGTCCGGAAATGGTCTTTATAGAGGATTCTAGTCTGCCTCAGTAGAGCGAATGAGGAAAGTAAATGACTGGTCTCTGTGAGGAAGTTCTCTTCGAGAGGATCTCACAGGCGGGATTACTGTATGCATAACTTGATGGGAATAAACGGTAGGTTGAAGGACCGGTCAGAGAGAAAAAGGAAGGAATGGGGACTATATTTCGATGCGCAGTGGAAGAAGTGTGGAGGCTGACATATCTTAAGTAGTAATTTCCCATTCCGTTGTAGTGCTCTGGTTCCGGAGGCGTTTCTTCTCTGTTGAAGCTATGAGGCGTTCGGCTGCTCCTAGTCGCGTTCTCGCATTACAACACCCGAGAAAGCAAGGCCGGGACGATGTACTTCCTACTCATGAAGACATAGGCGTCAACCCTTCTGTCGCCATAACTGTGACCCAGACCCACTCCGAAAACACGCCCGTTTTTTCTAACCCTACACCGGCTTATTTTGAGGTTGTTTTTGCGAAAGCTTCTACAAAAAAGGTAAGTTATTCATCTACCATACTTCAAACTTACCAAAGCACAAAAAATGGGAATACGACGGTACGCCAGTGAGAAGCCTTTATTTCGTTGCCACCTAATTCCGCAGGTTTCGCGATTATAAGCGGCAGAATGGTCACGTTAACTAATGATCACGGTAAAACGTGAGTTCTTCATACATTCAGAGTAACACAAATGGTCATCGCAGGATTGCCTCTACATCTGGTCACAAGTGGACTTATCTGAAAGCCTTGGAGGAAGGTTCCGTGATCAAAATAGGGTCTTATGAAGCCGAGTTACTTAATTCCATTCCTCCAGGGATCTATTCTGAAAGAACGGGAAAGTCCGTTGACAAAAAGGAAGTTGTTCCATGTGAGGGTGAGTTAATTTCTCACGTATCACTTCATTTTCAGATACCAATTCGTCTGCACTCATCCCTGGGGCGGTAGGGATTGCTGTAGAGAGTACACTTATTGACCTACATTCACTTAGCTTTTCACCTTCTAGATCCGAATAAACACGACTCTGATGCTTCAACTTTTCCTTCCCGGACACTCCTGTCTAGATTGGATAATAGTTCTGTAAGTATGTTTTCTGACAGAATCCAGTACGGTACCTACTCTACGTGCATTATCTGTTAAACAACAAATTCAGCATCCACCGAGGGCACGGAATCTCACGGTTCCGTTTGTCACGTTGTGTGAGACAACCTGAGAGCGTATACACTATGCAGGGGATGTCCGATTATTGAAGAGGTAATGCTTATCAAGCTCACGGGAACCTGGGAACGAATAAAAATTGAGCAATCCGTTATATTTATGCAACGTTTGATTCGAAGCCCCCACCCTTAATTCCTCCCTTCGGTTTTATGGTTTATCGATGTGCTTCGCAGCGCCTTCCTAGTGTTTTGTTCTCCAATTACAGGACTTAAACCAACCCATTGGCTTGGTAACTGCTTTCATGTGGGTTCTTTCTTAGCCTGTATCAGTTCACCTTAGTGTGCGTATGCACCCTCAGCTGTTATCGGTTAATGTCACTTTTCTCTGCGTGACTGATAAATCCACCCATAGGTATCACAGTGGACTGTGAATGTGGCACTCAGCCAGTGTGATCAATCTTCCTGGTCTTCCAACTGAAGAACTTTGGCGTTACGACGACAAATAATTGACATGGAAGCTGCAGCTTTTGGCGTCAGGTTCTGTTCGCTGATTTTTTCGTCCCTAAGGATATTACCACCTGCTATCCCTCGTTGCGGTGCAAGCCCCTCTATTGCCCTAATGAATCGTCACCCGTTCTGTGTCATTGAGACTCGTGCGATTGGAACAGGGAGCTTTTGCGCTGTGGCGCCTCGTGCAATTTGCCCCGCTGTGGCCTTCAGTAGCGTTCAGCTAGATTCGTGGGTAGATGTGGGTGAGATGGAGATGAAGTGGCTTTTTTAAAATGCCTATCAGGATTACCATTACCAAGTTAAAGCTTGTTAGCTTCCGGTGGATTTTAAAGGTCGTGCTGGAAAGATACCGATACAGCATCTGATGTTGTAATGCGTGTGGGCTCTGGATAGCTCAGTGGCTCAGGCGCAAAATAACTGACCTGAAGGTCTGTGGTTCGAACCCAACCTCGGCATCTCGACTGCTCCTGTCGAGGCTTGGGCAACCCCGCAGCATTTCAGTCCGCGTGCTCCCTTCGGGTGGCATGGCAGCTAGGCACCAAAAGGGTGTTACAGCAGAACGATTATTATAATTTTTGTAATGTGTGTACGATATTGGGGTTCACCAAATGACTGACCTCTAGAGACCACACGTATGCAGCGTTACTACACCTCGTCGGACCAACATGCGTCCAATGATTAGATCCGCTGGGCACGTAGGTGGTTGCCACGCGTGCTATATGCTGAAATGTTGTTCCTTATTACTGCTTGTTTGGCTAGCTGAGTAATCGATAAGCAGAGAATAAACATTAAGGCGGTACGTTTCGACCCAGTTTGTTTCTATATGCTAGTTAGAGGTGGGAAAGCACTGAATGCTTAAGATCAGAAACGTTAGAAGATCTTGCCGAAAGTAGATAATTATACATGCATTTTCAGTTTAGCCTGACATTAACGGGATCCGCAACTGTATATCAACTGAATTTCCCTGTTGCATCTCCCGTTACCATTGAGTAAGTTTGGTAATGATTACTCCAGTTACGTTCAAATTGGTGTTCAAGTAGGAATTACAGTTGATGGGAGTTTGGGGACTTAGCCTCTGTCATAATCCTAAGGAAAGGCGAAGCCGGTAGAAGGCATTCGAAACCTTTCCGTCGACTTTATAGATACTGTTGTGTCGTGTTATTCTTTAAGACAGTGATAAATTTTCGATACAACAGAAAGTACACACCCACATAAACTAAGAACAAGAGTATTTACCTCCCACGTGCCGTTGTTTTGCTGTCCGCACTAGGATTTTTCATATAATGTTATTATCAGGTCCTTAGTAACCTGTATCTCAGATTTATCGATCAGTATTAGTGGGACGACTAAAAATCTGTGCAACGCCACAATGGTGCCAGACGGTTTTCCCTTTGGAACAGTAGTCTCACACTCGGTGAAGCTTCCAAATGGCTTCTTTTTGATGCTCACTTTAGGCGGGCGAAGTTCGACCAGATTGCAACTCAGCACGCACATGCTGTCTGTGCAGGACATTTTCGTCCTATTCTTTCCCTTTCATCCTCTTCCATCAATCTTGCCATTCAGAACTCTTATGGGCTTGCAACGTACACCCTAACGATATCGGATTGCTGTAGCTTTCGCTCGAATTTACAACAAAATACTGCTGTTTTTTCTTCATGAAATAGCATAATACACATAACGTACCTACTTAACGGAAACTTAATAGTACGCAAAGATCACAGGCTTGCCCACTTGAACTGTGCGATGTTTAAATGAATGTGTGCGCGTAATCCGTGATTCGTGTTTAGATTCTCATGTCACGTCGCGCTGATGTTCTTGGAACTTACCTAACTGCCTGTCTACTGCGCCGTTCGCTTGGGATGATGTATTTCCATTCGTGCACCATCCCCCTGATATCTTTTCTGACCAATTGTTAGCCGTTTTATGCTGCCGAGTTTCCCCGTCGGCTTTCTTTCTTGGTATGATGGATAGTTGCACGCTGTACTGGAAACCTTGGATCACTGTATATTTTTAGGATATTCATCGTATTATTTTCTTTTTTTATTATTTAGCCTACGGGAAAAACTAGTCCCCACCCCCCTGACGCACTGCTGATGCCACGACCTCCAGCTGATTGTGTGGTGAGTTTCTGTACACAAGTTTCGTAGCATATCTTCATGCTAACGAATTAACTGTCAATTTGATCTCGTCCTATGTGGTCGTCAGGTCTAATAATATGTATCCGACAGTAATTATTCTTTGTTTGGGTTTTATGGGTCTTACTAAAGGACACTTTTTGCTCAAACAGCTTAGTGGACCTCATCACTAGGTGTTTAACAACTGGGACCCACTTAAAAAAATCAGGCTGTACGGACAGATTTCTTTATATCGGAAACGGAATCATGATGTCTATTTCGCAATACTTATCCTTGGTCTCAAGTCCGACGGGCGAATGGGCACGAATAAGTTTGTTCATAGCAATCATCGTCCCGTCCCTTGTAAATAGCCAATTGTCCATCATGGCCTTAATTTGGGTGCAAGATTCTGGACAACTTGGTTTATCTCTTTCCAAGTAAACCGGAAATAAGATGGGTTTTCCTCTAACCGATCCAACGGGTAGCACTCTAAACATTGTCTGGCACGTCTTGCTTTCCAAGTGTGGGTATGTTTCTTTATTTGATCTATGCCTGGTTTTCCTTAGTGTTTGTGGTGTATTCTTCTTATCCAGTGGACTCAAAACCCAGATGGATTGCCTATTATGGACGTCGCTCTTGATCCACGATTCACGAGCCGCCTCCGGCCACACCAAAAGGAGGGTGTCGTCTTCTTGTATCAATGCATAATGGGCTTCTTGAGTAAATCTTTACCTTCCAATCCCCTATCGAGCGTTTTGTCCGACACACACGAACCGGTTGGAAACGGTCCTATTTACGGATGCATCTTGGCGTAAGTGTTGTTGCCTTGTGTGATGTTGTTTATGTTACCTTTCCTCCGTCTCCTTTTTTAGTCGCTTCGTTCACGGAGTGTATTGCCAATGTCTCGAACCGCCGTTTAGTTGCGCTTTATGTCACGCGAATGCGAAATTCCAGGAAAAGACGCGCTTCTGTCAGTAGACCCCTGTAACGAAACAAGCAGAACGAGCGTTACAGTATCCACGTTTCAGTGGTTCACCAATCTATTCTTGATGCCTGAAGAACGGCGAGCCAATCAAGTGACCCAGAGTGCTGGACCACTTGGGGCTCCCACATGTCGTTACATCCCTTGACGATAGTGTAAAGTGTCTGTCATGACGACGTGGTCCGCGGTTGTTTTGGAATTGTAGGTTCCCACTGATGAGAAGCAAAGAAAACATACGGACTTTTCTGGAGCGGTTGTTACTTTTCACAGACATTCCAAGGCGGATGAGTGTAGTTTTGATCGGTGTATGAACCATTCATTATGATGGCGATTAGACGAAAATGGGATATCAGGACGAGCTTCCAGCCAGATACACAGTGTAGATGCTCATCTACGTAGAATCCTGGTTTTTATCGTTTTCTTGTAAGCTACCAAATATCTTTCCCCGGAAGTTTTTTATCTTTGAACATGTTAGCAAAACAGTCTTAGTTATCACAATTTTATGGGATGTAGCATTGGAGGGAGAACGAAACACCTGGACGTACGGAAGTCTTCGGTTTTTCCTTACTAGTCTCCCCAACTTTTTCTGTTTCAGAGATGAGATGGGTCTCGGTAAAACTGTCCAAACCATCGCACTGTTGTGGCTACTGTTGAAACAAGGACCGTATGGTGGACGTCCAGTGGTTCGTCGTTGTCTCATTGTCACTCCAAGTACGCTTATCCAGGTGAGCCAGTAACTTTTTACCTTACTATCTGTGATAATGTATGGGACACCAAAGTTCTGCTGAACTGTACGTAGGTTTGTATTCAAAAGCCACATCAGTGGCCTTCTTCCTGTTCTTTTGTGTGCGCAACAAGGCTTGCAGAATTGCACCCTTTCTTCTACCTACCTCAGTAGCATCGTAGCCGCTCCATGCTCGCGCTTGTGGGTGAAGTACGCAGTTTCCACGGAATTAACTGTGCTAACCACGAGACGTTTACAGGTAAATCGGCAGGTTGTGATTGGAGTGACTGCGATTCCATCTCGCTTTTAGTTTAATTGTGTTTTGTATCAAGTTGTGCCGGTGACATGCGTACATTTGACCCGATTTATCGCCATATAAACCAAAATACTTCCACATGATGTTGGCCGTTTTGGTCATGGGTCTCAGTCGGGACACCCATGGGAACACCTTAGCTTCATATCACATTCCTGCCCTACCTATCCAGTTACACCGAATTGCCACTGTTTTTTATCATCATAAATATCGGACGGATTGAACTTGTTTTTTTGTGTCAGTTTAAAAAACAACAAATCAACCGGTGTTTTTTGCTGTCCCCAGAACTGGGCCAAAGAATTCTCCAAGTGGCTTGGCCGCGAACGTCTCCCATTTTACTGTGTTGGACAGACAGCCACAATCAAGGTACTCCATCTTTTAAGCGCGCGTTTCGGAAAACCGCGATTTCCTCTTTTTCATCGTTTTTCACTACCAGTGTTCAGTTTGGTCTCTATCCACTTTTGGATATCTATCTCAATATTGCAAGGCGGCTCATTCCTAAAGAAAACCTAGTCGAACGCCCTTTTATGAGCATTCCGAATGATCCTGAGAAGTAGTTGCCTTTATGGTCCAGTTCTGTCTCCCTCAGCTCTAGATTAATTGTGTTCAGTAACGTCTTAAGTCGCAGTTTAAGTAGTAGCTTCATTACCTTCGCGCTGATCCTTGCTACCAGTAGTACATTTAGGTTGCAGTCTGTTCGGGGTACAAACGAACGGGCCCTTCGGTCCTGTGGACGGACCCGCTCTTCTGTTTCGAGTTTTACAGTGACATTGAGTCTTCCGTGTACATACAGGTCACTTGAGCTTTAAACCCTCCCTGAACGACTTTAAATTGTCGTCATACTCCTCTATTAGTTTCCCCTCCAGTATAAAGCCTACCTTGATAAAGACTGACTTTAATTCCCTGATTTTCTTCGCCTTGAAACGCATGGGTGACCCGCGTAAGAAGACCACCTTCAGACAAACGATAACCGCCAGGCGCTCTTGCAGGCGTATGAATGAGCATATAAATGGTCACTAGCATGTTTCCGCAATCTCAGTTCACTTTTCTGCTGGTTTTCCCATGCTTTTGTAACCTTCGAGCACCTTCGACTGCGATGGCTCGGCCATGTTCTACGCATGCCGAAACACCGTCTACTGAGACGATTGTTGTTCTCTGTACCTCCTTCCGAATGGCGCAAACCGCGAGGTGGACAACGTCTGACTTGTGAAAGAGAGTGCGAAATGTTTGTATTTTGTTGGTGTTGTAAGCCTTCCAGGATGGGTCTCCGTGACCCCTCCTTCACTTGGCTGGAAACATCGCACGAAATGGCGGCTGGTCGGTTTCAGTGGCATTCGTGTTGTCAGTTTCTTTTCAGATTGTCTAACTGAGTGCTTGAAAATGTAGGCACCTCAGAATGCTTGCGGTACGCTAACACCAGGTCCCCTCCCTCACCCTTTTTTCTTCTTTCCCTTTAAATTAAGTTAGTTAATTAATTAATTAAATTACTTAATTATTCATTTAAAATTTAAGTTTAAATTAAATTAATTTCCGTTTAAATATAATTAGATGAACTGTACGGCAGGGAGGCATCGTTGTCAATACCGACGTTGCTGTCTCTGATAATGGTGGTGAATCATGATTCCTACACGGATTGATGACTGTAGGAACTTCATAGGTGTGTTCCGGGATTCTTATCACAGGCCGACTGGTCGGTTGAGTCAAACAATCATTAGTGGTTTTGTTGTTGCACTCACCGAAATTGTCGTTTATCTAACATTGTTCGTAGTTGCAACTACTTATCCACTGCTACGCTATGGTCTCTCCTCGACTTTTTTCTGCATCGGCCTAATGCCAAGGTATTCAAACAACAAACCATGTTTACTTCAGCGTTTTCACTGTTCGATATCCAATCGGGGTGTAGGGTGGGGTAATATCCTCATAACTAGATGACGACAAAGCTTTCTGTCCTGTCCGAGGCCACAAGCTCTATCTCTGGGACTCCAGAAGGCTTTCATCTGAAAAGAGGGCATTCTGATATTAACAGGACAAGGACACAAGAGCATGTTAAACGATTCTGACACTTAGATCCACATCCACAGTCGTCCGCCTCGTATTTCAGATCCGATGTTCAGGCCCAAGACCTGCACTGTTGGTGCTCCCTTAATTTTGGTGTGGATTGATCAGATTGATCGTGCTAGAACAGAAGGTCTATTCGCATGAGCTAATAATCGTTTTTTCTACGAACAGACCTTTTTAATCCTCACGGACTGCTTCATTCAATACAGTGTCAATGGAGGTTTTCCGCCTCACGTTCGGCTCATCTACCTATAAACCCTTCCTTTCAGAATTATCTGGCACAACCACACCCTCCGTCGGTCATCATCATGTCCTATGAAATGCTTCTGCAACACTCATGTGAAGTACACTCCATTCCGAATCTCGATATGGTTGTCTGTGATGAGGGACACAGGCTCAAAAATTCTGGCATTCACACTTCTTTGGTAAGACCCCGTTCCTTCTGGCTGGTATTGGAACGCGATTTTATTCACTCGCCTCTGAGTCTACACTGCTGGGGGTTCTGTCGGTTTCCCCAGCCATTTGTACCCATTGTTTCGCTATCACATGTGTCTTCATTAAACTGCTTTCGTTTTTTGGCTGTTCACCGTTTTTCTTTGTCTTAAGCCTGAAGTTGATATGGGACGACCAGGTTGTTCGACTAGGAATGTTGCCGTCCATTCTGATGAAACATTGCTGTGTTAGAACACCGTTCTTTGTACCTATGTTTCTGAACTATCTTTGTGTGCAAATCGTCGTATGATAAACGGAATATTACAGATGTTGAAAAGTGACGTTAATCTGTTTGTTAGTTAAACCAGACATGGGGCTATTCACCTAGTTTTGACGTCCGAACATGACCTTCAGCATCTGGGATTAGACCGATTTTTCACTTTCGCTGGGGGACTAATTCAGATTGCAGTGGCTTACCTCAACACGTTGAGGTAAATTCTGGGAACTTTCGTATGGCCAAATGACAACCCATTCAGAAGTGAGGCAATGTCCATTTTTTCTTCAAGAAACATCTTACAGAGTGTTTGTTGCTGGATCGGTCTTCTTTTGTTTAAAGGGTTTTCTAACCTACGGCCTCAGTCCTTCCACGTTGGTTTCAAATAATACGAAATAAATTTGTCTCATGCGTCTCTTCCCAGGTTCTGCGGCAGTTACCCTGTCGGCGGCGTATCATCATCACTGGGACACCAGTCCAAAACAACTTAGAAGAGTTATGGTCGTTAGCGGAATTCTGTGCCCCAGGTAGGCTAGCAGAGAGCCAGGAAGCCTTCCGCCGGGAGTTTATTCATCGTCGAAAGGCCTCTGAGGACCCAGGATCTGGTTGGGATGAAGAGAATAGTCCGCATCCAAAGCTTTCTAGGCTTCTTAGCACGTTTCTTCTAAGGCGTACGACCGAGGTGATGAGACCTGAACTTACCAGCAAGAGTGAGTATTTTTCTACTGTAACCCTATCTTACTTGCAATTTAGTGGAGCTTTTTCGGCCATCTTTTTTAATTTGGTGACATCCACTTCCAGCTCACCTGATATCGACCCGAGGTTTATTCTAAGTTAAAATGAGCGACTTAAACCGATTAAAATCAATCATGGCCTTCCCACAATTGGTGTACAGATCAGTTATTGCTCCCAGGTCTCGCCAAAACTTACGCTCGCCTTTTCTTGTCGCAATCGCTGTATTTGGGCCGCACCAGAAGCACGGTCACGAGAGTGGATCTCGGTTACGTCAGACTGATCTATTTGCAAAGTGGTTGTCTACTGGCATCAGCAAACCAGAAGTAGTATAACGGCAATATGCCTTTAAAACCGCCTTGGTTTCACTCAAGCTGCGACGCACAAGCATTTTCATTACCTTTATGAACATACTCTACCCGATTAAGTCTCCCACGACTAACGTCATGGGCTGTCGAATAGTTTTTGGCTGTCTCGTAAGTGGTACTGCGTCAAGAAAAATGCTTTAGTGTCTCGAATATCGTATGAAGTAAAACATAAATTGGCTTTTGTGCAGCACGTTCAGGTGAATAATATCATAAACTAAAGATTCAGCTGGGCTTCGGTTAGGTCTACCGTAAACGGTGACTTAATCTTCAAATGTATGCATTTCGCCGCTTGCGTACAACTTGTTGTTCGCTTAGAAAATAAGGTCAATGAAAAGTCGGGAAGGTGTTGACTTCCTAAAAATCTCTGTGCAAATGAGATTTTTACTTTGGTTTATGTCAGCTTGTAACCGCCTAGGTCGTGTTTGTCTGTAAACAACTTCGCACGCGAAGACGCTTTTCCTTTCTTTGTTGGTAGACTGTCAGCAACCATTTGAGTAATATGTCAAGAAAGCAGTAGCCACTCCACTTGTGTTTTCAAACTTCGCTTTGTTCAGTCCACCGCCATTGAATCGCCAACCTCCAAGTTCAGCAACCGGTCCAAGTTAGGTTATCCGTTATCCCAAATCAGTTCCACACATTTGCTACGAGGGTAAAACTAAGCGAAGCGGCCAGTCAAACTGCAAATCGAACTATGCCTTGCTTGCCTTTCTCAAGCTGCATGTTTGCATTCACTGAGAGTGAGCCAGAATGCTGGAGATGTTCAACAGAATTCCAAATTAGCGGATATTTTTTACGCAACAAGCGTTCTCCACGCCCTTATCCCATGGCTGGAACCTTGTATACGTGACATGAAAACCATATTTCGCTTTTGGATGTGACCACCTTCCAGACCCCTTCAGGTATGTACTCATCAGTCACCAGTATAAGGTTGTTTCCCTAATGGATTGCTTGAAGAGTTATAATCGTCATTTCAAACGGCACAAATTGTGGAATTCTTGCGCATGGTCGGGCTATTTTCATACACCCACTGAAAATATTTCCTGTCTGGGAGCTTAGACACTGCGAATTGAACAAAAAGTGTTACCATACCCAATACACTACTCATAAGGTCTCTGAAAACCTCAACAGCCCACAATTGGTTTCGCCCTTCTGGGGGCTCATCGGATAGACGCATTCCCCGAGTTTCCGTCAACCTTATGTTCTACCTGAACCCAAATTGGACAGATTTCGACAAATACACTCATTTGCATCTCAATTTGGTTTTGACGGGAGACTAACCTGGAACCCTGCTGAATCTCTTGTCTATGATGTTCTTATAGGTAGTGCATTACATCTATACAATGTATCGCGATACCTCGAATACCATACCAACTGAGGCGGTCTGGTGCAACATATTCAGTTGCTTAGGGGCATCACAAACGAGAGATTCAGCTGGGTTCCAAGTGAGCCCCCCCCCTACCAAACCAGTTGGATATGCAAATGAGTGTATTTGTTACTATGCCTGTTACAAAGACCGGTCGTGTGCCGCAGAGGCTAGCGCGTCTCATATGGGAATCAGAGGATGTTCAGCTGATCCCATTAGTTCGGATCAAGGGGGGAAGTCGGTTATTCTGTTGTTATTTTGCCTGCTGCCTGCGTTTTTGGACGCAAATCATTGGTGCATAATGCCCAGCAACCAGTCCACTGATTGTTTACCATGCTTCTCTTAAACGGTATAGACTCTTCCTAATCGCTTGAGTTCATCTAAACTAACAGAAGGCATTATGTGATGTGATGTGTGAACATTTCTTTCGCTACCTGTTGTCGCGGACGTAAGACATGTAGATCATACGCAAGAAAGTGCGGACATAATATTGAAAGGCGCTTAATAGTTGGTTTATACAGATGACTTGAACAACGCCAGGATAACTAAGTCATTTGCTTCCACGTTTTTTGTGCACTTAGATGGGGTCAACAGAGTTGATCAACACCGCCACTTCTTGATAAGTCCTTGGGGTTTGCGCTGAACAACAATGTACAAAAGAAGCCCACTAGGTTTGCGTGATGACCTCTAAAATGGGTGTCTGGCTATCGATGATGCCGGACTGAGAGTTAACCTATGACCTGATGAGTGTCATCCTGATAAGTCGGATTATATGCCTCAATATATTTTCCGTTACGCATGCCGCTAGACATAAGTCTGTTATGTCAATGTAGAAGTCTCAGCAGCTGCATACGCGGGCTGCTTTCCTTATCTACTGCATTCGTTCGAGTCAGTTTTACAAGATCCTGAAAAGACAAGATGATGGCAATGTTTTGGAATATAGGTAGCTCGGGTGCGCTGCTTGGTTGTTGGTCTGTTCGCCGAGCTTGGCAGTTGGATTGCAAACGTTTCATCACCAATCGAGGTGACATCGTCAGTGCGGGGTTGAGTGGGTGATGATACTTAACCATATTGATCTTGTTAGACTTACAAGCTCTTATCCGGAGGCATGCCAGAAAAGGTACACCAAATTTTTGGAGACTAAACGACGCTTTTGTGGGACTCTTGATTAGAAAACCGTCGAATTTAATTCGGAAATTTATGCAAAGATACCATGAATGGTTACGAACGAGAACACTGCGATGTTTAACCAATTCTATTAAATTTCCGCGGATTTCTAAGTGATTGTTCGAAGCATGTATATCCTCATGCGACCTGAGTTTACACGATCCGGATTGTGAGTGCCATTGCTCCAAGCTTTCACTAAAGGCGATAGCTAAAATCACCACCTAAATGAACTTCGATTACCTACTCAAATCGGCAGATGGTTGGTAGCCAACCAACATGTCACATCAGTATTTATCCTCTCTGATACAGCGACTGAACTGTTTGAAAGTTCAGAGTTGTAAAGCGATAAGACAGGCGAGGGAAATAAGACATCCACCGTTGTTTCAAAAACCACCAATGTTCGGTACCGTAATTTTCGAGTACTTAGAGAAGGTGGATAGCAACCCCCCGGATGCTCGAAAGCTGAAACCTCACAAATCTTCGAAAAATAGCAAGCTTGCAGAGCAATAGATTCGTAGACAACAGTAAGTTGTAAAGCGTCGTGGTTATATTCCAAAAGGGACTGTCGATATCTAAAGCCCCTCTGGAACCGCAACTCCGCATATGTGCTGTTGCCGTCAACAGTCACACTGACGACACCCAGTTTAGACTAATTATTTGCATAAACAGTGCCGCTCGGTAGTGATATCTTCACTTGATGTTGCTTCCATGGTTATCAGTGCACTTATCCATGAGATGGTTTTTTTTGTTATTTGGTTCTTGGTTATACTAACGATAATATAGGGCTCTCCATTGACTACATTAAATAGCTGATTTTGTTTGGCATAACACATAAACAGGTGGGTCGTGATGGTCAATCCTCTAGGCCCAATAGCGGATATCTCCATAGAAATGCTATAACCAAGTGTTTCTGGTCAATTTTCAATATTTCTTTCACAAGAGTTGTGTTGGTGATAATCTCAAGGCATTAACGTAGTTCCGCAAACCGGGAGAATAATGATAATGACCGCAGAGGTGATCTGTTTCATGGGTGAAAAGAAGTGCCTAGTATTTTCCGCATAGTCGGGATGTTTGCCACACGAAACCCTTCCCAACAGTAAACATTCCATTCACCAAGACGATTCAAGTGCATGTTGTAATCTTAGAAATTTATCTTCATCCCGATCAACATCGCTCATTCAGTCGGAATGAAATGTGACCCGGGAATTATTGGTTGGATTTGGCGAAAAAAAAATCATAACAGAGAGAAAACACTTTGTCCAAACCCAACGACAACGCTATGCTCGGTACTGTTTCTTTGGATGGACCCAATTTCATATGAAAGGATCGCAGGCTTGTCTTTCAGAAATATTGCGCGCAAACACCACAGCGCCACTCACAGCTGTTGAGCGATGCCGATATTCAAAACGAACTGGTCGTTTAGCTTGACCTTTGTGGTACGGATAGTGCTTGTTGACTGAAGCCGTCACAGAGAGACTGGGCCTTACCATGGTGTGGCGGTTTGTGTGCCTGCGTGACTCATTGAGCTATACTGGGGGTGCAGTGCGAAACTCGCAGTCTCTCATACCAGGCTGGTCAATAGTTAGAGGTCTGGCGAACACATTCTCGTGGTCCTCCATGTTTGGGGTTGGAACCTATGTGGCTACTCGTTCTATAAAAATGGTAACCTACCTGCATTTCTCGCCATACACCACCGTCTTGCGATCAGGATTTTTACCCGAAGGCTTTGGTTGAGGACCCAAATCTCCCTCCTGTCTAGGTCTTTGCGCCCTAACAATATTCCAGCTGACGTACAACCATAATAATTACAACTAACAATACTGTCATGCCACACCGGCCGTCTCTTGCTTGCCGCATACAGCAAGGCTGTCGTTCGTCTGGCAACGTCTACGGTCTCACAAGCGGAAAGTTGATCATTATCTGTTGTATCTGCTCGCACCCTAACCGACTGTAGCTCTTACATCATCAAAGACAAGTTTTTAAACACCCCCAGTGCACTATTACGGCAGGATTAAATCTCACTTATCACGGCGGTTTCCGGTGGGTACATCTAAGATTCAAGTAGGTGGTTGACATGGACTGGACTGGGTATGTACGGACAACGATAAACAAGTGTTTCAGCTGTGTGCTAACCGCAGGCTGTTTTATCCGGTCACTAACGTCCGAATTAACCGAAGTTGTCTGGTCGAATGCTGTCAATCAACCAATTTATCAGATATATACCGTGTGCCATAGGCACATTGGTTCCAGCTGCTACAGTCTCGATCACCGGAAGGTTAGAGTGTGTGGGAGACATCCGAAGCGATGGCACATTCAGTTAGTTTGAGGACTGGGAAGCTACGCATTGAAGGTGATGGCTTTGATGCACAAGTGCCACTGACTGCACGATTGGGCCATTGCTGCCAGTGTCATTAACCATTGGTGAGTTTAGTCCAGGGGCCCCCATCCACGGATGCGGCAGTTGTCGACCCAGACAGGCTGATGTCACGTCGGCGCCATGGGTATCGGAAGTTGGCAAAAGCTGCCTTGGCCTTCCCGGTTCGAGAAATAATCTCACCTCTAGCCAGTCCACCGAAACTTAAACAACTCCTCGGATAAACAAATTTATCTACCACGTCGATTGGCTCATCTGCATGCATGATGTTTGTGTTTGATACCACCCAGTCTTGTAGCAGCACTTTGCGCTTTGCAGGTGTGAATCTAATGCGGCAGAACTATCTAGGTTATTTAGACAGGTTTGCATTTTTGAAGGATCTGAACCAAGGAGAGCAATGACGTCCGCATACTCCATGTCTGTGAGGGAAGTCCAGGGAGCATTTCGACTTCCGAGGCTTCATAGGCAGACAGAGAAATTTCAAGCAACAACAATGACAAAGTTGAAGAGGAAAGGTGAGAGAGGGCAGCGTTGTCTTACACCACTGGACGTGGTGAGCTTAGACGAAGGTATCCCATATACTTGTACGTAATCGCAGGAGTTCGCATACAGAGCCTACATAAGGGATATAAATTTGAAAGGGAGTCCTTTGATTGCCAGACATTGCCAAAGTTTCTGACGATCGACAAGGTCAAAAGCCGCTTTTAGATCAAGAAAAACGACCAATATGGGACGTTTGAAGGAGTGGCGCTGTTCAGCAACTTATCTCAAGGTAAAGCTATGGTCGCTGCATCCTCGGCCAGGGTGAAACCCACCTTGATTCGCACGAATCTACCCCTCCTGATCGATCAGCCTACACAAAATAATGCCAGAGTGCACCTCGGATGCCACGGTAAGCAGGCTGATGCCACGATGTTCTTGCGCCCTTCTTGAAAATTGGGATGACGGTCGAGGATCTCCATTCGACTGGTATTCTGTTTTCGTTCCAGATCTCCATGATCAGAGTCAAGTTGCGTACCCCAGAAGGAGCGACAATCTTTAATTGAGACTCCATCGGTAATTGTTAGCGGCGCATCAGCCGCGAACCAGAATTGATCACATCTACATCGGTTAGCTATGGCGGGGATCAGTAATTGACCTTTGCTGCACTGTGAGCCTGGAAGCACGTACGGCCTCGGAGGTTAATGACCGCGTGTGTTCTCTCAAGCGCCACCGATATCCTGGTCCAGATGACCCCCACCAGTGTTTTTCAATGATGGGAGTGAAATCCTCAGTCAGTGCTTGTTTGATGTGGCTTTCTGCATTGGGAAAAGTAGACTCCCTGAAAACTGGGGAGAATCGGTCATAGTGCCTATTTCCAAGAAAGGGGCCAGTGGTGAGTGCGGCAATCGAGACGTCATAACAAGACTTTTGACGTCACTTTTCTTTGGTTGCCTAACGGTGGCTGACTCCAGAGCAGCAAGCTGGATCCCGGCCTAATAGGGGTTGCGCTTCGATAGGCTGAGTCTGCGTGGAGCTGGCATAATATCCTGGAAGTCCACCGATTCTGATTTTGTGCTTCCCTGGATACCTCGCGTCTTGAGACGGAAGCTGATCGTCAAATGGAACGAAGTGGCACACACAGGGTGCACCAAGAAATACGACTTCGCGGCGAAGGGCTTCCCTCCTTCCATTCAAACTCCGTCAAGCGCTAGAACAACGTCATACAAACAGACGACCCTCAATTTTAGTATTCACGGATTTCAAAGGTGCATTTGACTAGGTTGACCGGTCTGTTCTCTTTGACATGCTTGCCCATCAAGGAATGCTCCGGAAGTTTGTGAACACAATAAGTCCTTCGTATTCTCCTACTTCCTGGCATGTGAGAGTATACGGTGAGCTCTCAAAAAGCCTCCATACACAAAGCGGTCCGTCATGGGTGCCGACTCTTTTCATTCCTGTTTAATTCCTTGATGGGCGAGGTATTGAGACGAACGCTGGAGTGTCTTCAAAACCCTTGTGTTCAAATAGCTGTTAACAAAAACTTTGTTGATCTGGTATATGCAGACAACATCGTTCTCGTCTTCGAAGAGGAGAAGGCACAGGTGTTTTTCGATGAACTTACTAAAGTTATCCCGTCTTTGGCAGTGGGGATATGAAATTCTGTGTGCTGTCGTTGCGACTAGCCTTCCAGGGTGGGAAGAGCATGATCTCCACTGTGCCTGGTTGGAAATGCTGTAAGATATTGCTCCTAATCGATGTTAATGATGTTGTTGTTGTCAGTTTCTACCCAGATTGCTTGAATGCATGTCTGGAGTTGTAAGCACCGCGGCTTGATTGTGGTAAGCTAGCACCGAGTCCCCTTCCCATCCATCTTTTCATCACAGTAAGGCTGCCGCGAAGCACTGATGCTGTGCTGCTGAAGCTGAACATGTTGACTGAACGTGCTTAGCTCGATCAATGAGTTTACCTTTCAGTGTGCCTCAAGAAAACTGAAACTAAAGCTGCATCAGTGTACTTCTCACTATGTCATCATGTGGTGATCTAGAAGGGAATCCAAGTGGCCGAGTTGATGAGGCGTCTCAGTAGGCTGGGGGTGCCGTCACACTTTTCAGCCCAGTCCATCATCACCCCAGTTCTAGCCGAGCTGGTAAGACTGATGCCGAGTAAACTGATGAATAAAGAGGCATCTGAAAATCTTTTTACGATTTCCAAACTCCGGTTGTTATTTACGTAATATCCACTCCGTTTTGGTGTCGATCGATCAGCGTGAACTCATCGTGTGTTATTGACCTGTTAAGCAATAATTTCCAACTTATGGGGCCCTATGTGAGTTTCATATCATCATTGAGGTGGGATCCCGACCTATCTGTTAAGTTAACTTCATTAGAAGTGTTCAGGCTCCACGTATTTCTAATCGAACATCCGCCTAAATTCAATGTGATAAATTTTTTAAACGGCGAAAATGTTTCGTCATTGCGCTTGTTTCGTTGATTGACCGTTCGCATCGTCAACACTAGCGTACCACACGCCGTAAATAGTGTTTTGAGAAATTGTATGCGAAAATGTGCCTCGTTGCCTAGAAAGTGGGCGTCTGACGTTTCAGTGTCAGTCTTTTTACCTTCTGGTTACTGACTGCAAGTCACTAACATGTATGTGAATGTGACAGCCAACCAAGTGAGTGAAACACTCAACCGGTTGATGTTTCTTCATATCATACGACTCATGCGTGAGAACATCATAAGGCCAGTTGGCATCTTCCACAACAGCCCCGTAGAGTAAACGATTTATTGTGTACTAGTTGTGCTTCTGGGCAGCGCGGACCCTGTTTATGAGAACAGCGAAGGTATTTTTGTGGGCTTGTCAGTATCTTCCTCTAATATCTACGGGTGAAAGTTAATTTTTCAGTCAGAATGTGGATTTTACAGCCAAGGATGATACCACAGTTTCAAAGGGATGTCCAGCAGACATTTAACTGACAAATGAACAGTGTGTTACCAGAATCTCTTACGTGAAATCACCCCACGAAGCAACCTCATGAGTAGTTTCCTTCACGATAATACAGCAAATTATTTTTCAAGCGCTAAAGAATCACATTTGTTGTGAGACTGTCCCAAAGTTGTAATAAAGAAGGCAATACTGACGCAGTAGTTGCGATGTGCTATTCACGTTGCCTGACCTGGTTAAGTACCGCTCTTTCATTATCAGAATTGTAGTTGCTTGACTGGAATTTAAGTGTCCCTGCTTGCTGACGTTCGTCGCTCAAGCAAAACCTTCAGCTTTTGATTTAACGTATCCTGTGTCAGCTAGTGTTTATGATATACAGAAATAAACAGGCTTGCTATTTAAGTGCTTTCTGACTCGAGTTGTGCGTGGACGATAGAAGCCCAGTTCCCGTGTCCTCCTAGCAACCAGATGTGGTGCTGACGTTTTTCCACCTACAATCGAATTACTCGTCAAGAGAAAGTAGTACAGCGGTCGCTTTCTGCTTTCGTCCAGCTGGGTTGCGCCCGGTTCCCTAAACCATCATTTGGTAGATTGGGAGGAAAACCATATGGTTATAAGACTTAGGAAGTTCTGCTACTCCATTCAGACAAATACACTTCACTCTGTATGAAGCCTCTCTTTTTAGGAGAAAATTGCCGGATTCAGGTATGACGGGGCCAAACTTTGACCAGGCCTCCTATCGTCTCTACTGATTAGTTTCATACAAATTATTTTTATGTAGCTAGTTCCATTTTTTATTCAAGGCGTTCCGGTATATAACTGTTTAGTTAACCCCGACATTTGCAAAACTTGATAACAGCGACTCTGTTTGTTCGATTTAGTAAACCCCTTCCAGCATTCAGACCCTTAGAACGCTGGGAAATTACTTCTCCAGCTTGGTTGGCTTGTAACTGGATCCAAGTGTTAATCGTACTCGCCAGTTCTGATGAAAGTGACGAAGTCTTGATCCGTAATATCCCGTTTAGCTTCTGCTGTTGCGTCGATTCCACCTAATTCTAGCACTGTGTGGAATTGGTTGCAAATGAATAAAGGTCTGTAAACTCTTTTGATTTGGCATTGCCGTAGCTATCCAATCTATATTCATAACCCCATTGTCGTTCCTATGGAATGCAATTCCGACTTCAGTTACACGAATGATAGAGACTTTCCTCTCTTTCCTATGTTTGTCCACGTGTTCTCCGAGTGACTGGCGTTTGTCGCGTAGTTGCATTGTTTCAGGTTTTTCCGTGAATCTGTTGTGTTCAGCTCGTCAATCTGGTTTGAACAATACCGATATATTAGCCGATTCTCGTGGACCCGTGAAAAAGACGTTTGGTACACACAATACCACGATCGTTTCGTTTCTAGTATTGTGGCGATAGCTTGGTTAATTTTCTTTTTTGTGACATGAGACGGTCAGGATGAAATGTCACCTCGCTTATCTATGCCAATAGCTTTCAGAGTTAGATTGGTGCTACTCACACCACGTGTTCCGGCTGGCTTGATCCAACGATTAACTAAGGATCGGTCTGTCCTACCAATCGGCAAGGTAGAAAAGGGTACGCCTCTATTTTTTGTATCCATTTGAGTCCTTTGTCCGTGGTTACGAAGTGGTTGGTTGGGTTGGTATTAGCAGGTGAAGGCGCGAGCAACAATGCGATCAATAACACTAGGTGTATTGCTGTGATACAGCCACCGACACGCCAATACGCTGTGCACTGATAGATTTTCTGTAAGCCAAAACGAACGCGATTTGACTGACGGAAACAAAAATGTGACCACATTAGGGAACAATGCACCATTCACTTCCAAGACCTTACTGACGACCAACGAGAATGTCATCATAATAGGTTACGCTGTGGTGATCATATGCGGAGGACAATGAGGACAATCAGAATACGCCTTCCATTGATTTCTTGAGACCTCTGGAAATTTGCCGCAACCACAGTGCTCTTTCCTTGTGAGAAACTATTCATATGAAATCACATATTCCATGAAAAAAGAGAGTAGTAGAACCCCGTTTTGTGGTATCATTTATCCATCCGCACATTAATTTGTGGTGAACTAGACATTTCAACGAGTTGCAAATTAGTCTCTCACTTTCAGTGTCGTAATTTTTCAAATGCAGCACTCTCAATACCTTTGAGACTACTCCAAACTAGTAGGAGCCAGATTATTTCATTATTTTCATTATTGTTTCTACCAAAATGGAAGACTTTTCTGTAAAACTTCCTTGTACAGATTCCTGAACTAATTTACTGGCTTTTGTCATAACATGAAGTGGAGCATGGGGCCCGCAGTTCATCTAGGATTGCTGCAGCGAGGCCGGCAATCTTCCCAATAAACACCTACTGCCAATATTCGTTCACGGGGTGGTCACCGTCCACTTGTCATTTCTCAGTGATGTGCACGACAACGAAGATGTCATCGGCGTTAACTCATTTCTCAAAAAAATAGGATCCGCAAATAAGGATCTGTGCAAATATGTACTGAGCTGCGTTTTTCGTTGAAGTATAAGAATATTTCAGTAGACGGAATTGCACCGTTTGTGTTGAATAACTGTTCTAGACATGGACGGGCCGGAAAGTTATCTTTCCGGTTATTGCTTTATAAGGATGTTTCTCATTGTGAAAACATTCTGGAGCACTGAAACTGTTTCGTTTTCAAGAAGTTGCCTGCTTAGAAGTTTCTTATAAGGAGGGAACACTGTACATGTCGGTAGTCAACTGATTATTTCCAACTTTCCACGATCATATTTGCGGGTATGGTGGGCTCCTCAGCTTGACTGATACATTTTTTTCTGGAAAATCAAGATGTAAGCAATCCCAAAAATTCAATCTTCCTTGTGTTTCACCTTTAGTGGGACTTATCCATTAGGTATAGAAAGATCTGGTACGTGGCGTACTCCTATGCGGACAGCAACCACACTTTCATGTGCCAGACGTAATTGTAGTGCAATGCATTTTCATATGAACTACATACTTAACGATGTGCTGAGCAGTGAAAATTCTTCACCAAAAATGCTCCTGACTGTTCACTTTCTCCTATGAGGCCTGATGTGGGCTAATCATATCCTATTCATAATATTCCTACCGATTTTGGCTTTGCCACTAGGAACACATGGCTGTAGATCTCGGTCGTACTGAACTTCATGGTAACCCACTGCAGACTGTGTTGTCCAACATTCGGTGAAACTTCTACGCACCAGTTATTCAGGGTGAAAAGTTCTTATAGTCGACGTCGCTGAGAGTAACGTAACTCCCTTGACTTTGGCATAATTGTGAAGTTACTGGGTCCTTCATTTTTGTTAGTCTTAGCGTCAGAATCTTTTCCCCCCTGTTCGCTTGCACAGCCGCTGACCTCCAAGTTCCAGCAAGCTGATTGTTGTTCACACGGTCTGTCATCCAGTTGAATGTTTCGGGATTTGACTGGAGGGCAGTTCACTTGGGACTCGATTTTCTTTCTCTCCACTCATTGCAATGCTATCTTGCCAGTCACTCTCGGACTTTTCTCATGATTCTTCCAAACCTCGTCTTCCAGATGATTTCGTTCTCTCTCGAACTAAATTTTTATTTACGTTTACTGTATTCGATAAGTTCCACATAATAGTGTGTGCGAGAGAGAGATTGTGGCTGCGCACATATTGATATGAAACTTTGACGGTACTGTTTGCGTTGTTTAATCACTTGGTTTGGTTTTGTCGTAATCATCCTGCTGCAAAACTCTACGTTTATGACTTTGCTGGTGATATTTTTACTGCGATATTTTTACTGGGTATTTTTTCGTAGAACTATTGACTTATTCTGTCGGCATTCGATCGAGATTTCCATAATATAGTTGCCTCGGGGCAAGTGAAGTCACTGCTCCGTATGTGTGTGTGTGTGTGGGCGTGCATACATGTATGATAAACTCCCTATCTATCGTCCGTGCACTGCACATCTTCAGTTGTATTTTTTCGTTTTTTTTTGGTGAAATGGAGAATGATTGGTGACAGTCTTACACTTCCAGCGTCCAGGCTGACAGCTGTCCATCAAACAGTAGGATCAATTTTCGGGTTGTGAATCGAACTTTGTCACAACACACATTTCACAACCACGTAATTTGGATGAACTTTATTGTGTACCCAACCCGCACAACTTTGTAGATTAAGTGAGCAGACAAACACGTCGTGTGAACGAACGCGCTTACAAACGTACTCCTAGTTATCTTCAAAATGCTTAACAGGCCCGTCGACTAGTCATTACGTAAGTGATGCCTAGCTAGCCTGGAAAAGTACCTTCCTAAAATTGTCCGTTTGCACAAACTGCTTGGTGGTCTCGGAACCCAAACTGTTGGCGGAATAAACTCAGTTACACCTTAAAGCCGGTGGAGAAGCGAATATTCCGAAGGTTTGATTTTGGTATACAGTTGTACGAATATTAGCCATAGGCAATGTTTGGGTAGTAGTTTGAGCCAACTTGTCCCCGTCAAATTTACCGGGTTACTCCACCACACCATTTTGAGTTCTATCAGGCGACCTATTTTATTTTTCATTTGCTACTTCGCATTTGAACACAACTTCCTCCAAAAATCCCCCCACGTTATACACGAACGAGCATAAAATGGAACATTCTCTAATGCCGACGAAAGAGAAAATAACACGTTTGGATCTGATTCTGGTTGATTGTTGCATGCTTTCGCAAAATCCAGGAAAATCAACTTAAGCACGGGCAAATAAGTAGAAAATAACTTGGTAATCATCTTTACTTCTACACGAAGTTTGTACATCTAACTGCCGGTCACTACATAGGTCAAGGGGAACCTAAGCGTATACCCTGCAATCCCATAGTCAACAGTTAATCCAAGCTTAACCGAAAAGAGTTGCACGCAAACCAAGTTTTCGCCAGGACTTTGGAGCATGGATGGACGCAAACAACAGTAACACTGAAAACACAGCCATTTTCTACCACTGATTCATGTTCTTGATTGTAAAGAATTAACAAGTGCTCCGTCCGTTCGTTCAAACTTTACAAATTATGGAGGAGTCTGTCCCGTTTGTGACGAGTTAGCTGTGCATTGTGGTTGTCAAAATGACCCATTTCGGATAACCTCCGGAAATTTTGAAGTAACTCAGCCGAACAGAAAACCGGTCTGCACGTTCCCATATTCTACCAACTTTTGACTATTCTGATTTCGTATGCTCCAGCTGAAATCAACATCCTTGTGTTTGTCGTTTGATGTGTCAGATTGGGTTGATCTCACCGTATAACTACTTCGTGTGTACAGCTGTACAGTGCTTCTCGGCTTTTCAGCATTGATTGGCTTCACTTATATTACGAAATCCCCATTAAAATTCCAAAATCTTACACTACCAGTTATTTTTCCTAGTAATCTGTCTTGGGAATGACCATCGGAGCTTGCGTATTGGTTGACACGGTATCGGGATTTTTCCGAGCGGGAAATCAGCCGTTCCGTGTTTATTTAAGGAGAGCTCAAAATCAGCTTGATTCGGATGCTCTTGAATTTGCTGTGCATTTGCAAATCCATCTCGGCAACTTTCATATCAATAAGCTGCTTGCAATGACTATCATCTCATATATATATATATATATATATATATAACCTTCTGTCCTACCTCTGCATGATGGGCGCTGATTGGTCAGTAGGCGCATGTATACGTCCGTGTGTTCTGATCCTAAAAGCAGGATCGGCTAGGTAATCCTGGATCCTCTACACTGGACAAACAAATCCCATTTTTTCTATTTTCATAGGTGAATTCATCGTATTCTGTCGTCCAAGTTCGTTGCAGTCAAAGTTGGAGAAGGTTGTTGTTCGATGGGTTCAGCGTGAGCTGGATATGGAGCAGTTACCTATGGATATGTCGCTAGATTTATCGGACGATAGTGCCGAACAGGAGGATGAGAGAAATGATGGGTCGTACAGAAACGACAATACTGTCAAAGGGACAGGAGTTTGGATCCTCTGTATGGTTACGGCACTTCGCAAACTCCATAATCATCCATGGTTACTTCGACCATTCCTCACACCTGCGCCGAAGTCTAGCTCGAAAAAAAACGAAGGCATGCAGTTCTCCGGTCGTCGGGTACGTGCAGTTCAAATGGAACTGCAAAGAGATTGAGTATTTTCATTATGAAATTCATTTCCATGGAAATTTAAACTTTTCTCGTTTTGAAACTGCATTTATTTCTTCAAGCTGTCGCCGCGTCACTGAGTTTTCGGTGGTGTGAGTTGCCACGTCTTCCCCAACCGAAGGATCAATATGTCAGAGGGTTAATAGCCCGAAGTCTCTTGAGCGTTGTTAACCATAGCTGAGTTCTCTTTTTGAGTGTGAGGTTTATTCACGATGACAGTGAGTGCGTAACTGAACCATCCGTATCAGTCTTTGGAGTCCCTGGTATGTGGTATCCCTACAAGAAGGCTAGGGCACCTTTGCATGAATTGTCAATTTTTCACTTTTTACATTCAACTTTCGAAGCCCCATGTTGTATGTTCGGAATGGTTACGGGGGCTGTTTTTCGCATAGCTTCTTGGTAGTGGTACAGTGATTTGTATCTTCTACTCTCCAACTGAAGCATGGTGAAAATAACTTTCATCGTACGCCTTGCTTCAGTCCGATAGCTGGAATTTTCATGATAACGAGCACAGTGCTCCTTGCTCCTTTAAAATAGACAATCTCTCAGGTCCCTAGAGTGTTTGTTTCTTATTATCATTAGTCGAGATCTTGAAATTACGTGGAATGACAGGGGCTCTAGATTCTGGACAATTTTCCGCTTGGGAGAATGTACAGGATAAAAATGCATGCTGGAACTTGAACATCAATAATGTCATAAGAGGACACCGGTAAGAAGAGGCTAGAGGGACTGGTTGTTGGTTTGTTCGCTGAGCTGGGAAATTTGATTGCAAACGTTTCATCACCAATCGAGGAGACGTCATCAGTGCGTTGTTAGGGAGCGTAGTGGAGCTTAGCGATCGGTCGGTAGTCGTGTTGGGAATATTCGCAGTTGATATTGCGGTGAAGGAAGGGTGGAGTTAGCTCCGACAAAAAATGGTGGTCGCTGGGCAGCATCGATTGGTTTCACAGATACAGATGAACAGTGATGACAAATCCGGAGAAACATTTATCCCGGCAGTAGTGACAGAAACCATACAGAAAGGTCACATTTCGTCAATGTGCAGCAGACTGTAGGTGGTCCACAAGCGACATCTTTTCAGTGAGGCCGATGAGTTTCTGTTGTCGATCAAATAGGTTGGAGGAGCGCTTGCTATAGTTCCCATAGATAACTGTGTTTCCTGGATCTAAATTAATCGTGTGAATATGCGTATTTTTTGACGTTCCTAACTGTGGCTGATAAATTTTTGCCAAATTATTTCTTATGAGGTTAGCCTTTACACCCCAACTGGGTTCACTTAAGTGAGCACTGGAGTATTCTCACGTGATCTGCTGGGTCATGGTGGATCATATGTACAGTCTTCTGTCATCATTTGTCGGTAATTTTCTGTGTAACGATCCCTACTGTTTCTCTAGGGCGGGGCTTATCGATTCCAGCATAGTCCTCCTAATGCGCCAATGGTTGGTAATGGAGATATCTCCGGCACGCTCAATAATTGAAACTACGGAGATAGTTTTAGTTTCTAATTTGACAGAGTTGTCCTCGGACACTGCTGTCTTCACACTGTTTTAGTCTGCTTCGCTGACTTCGCACAGACTTTCTTTGCTGAAGATAGGTTACACATTACTTACCTCAAGCGTAGGTAGGGTCCCGTCACCGTTCTTTTTCGGACTACTATCCTGGCGCAGTTTACAATTTATGCAAGTAGTATCCAGATGTCCAAGGGGGAGATAAGATTAAACAAGTGGTTGTTCTTTTCTAGCTGAAAATGGTGCGATCTTTGTGCAACGCATTCAGTTGACCAATATCATAAACGGGAGATTAAACTAAGATTCAGCTGAGTTTCCCGTTAAAATCAAATCTGTCTGCAGATGGATGTATTTCGCGTATGTGTCTGGGTCCTTTTTTGCGCCGGCAAATGGGAAGATTCAACACAAATCTGCGACACTAATGATCGGAAATTTATCCATGGGGATGAAGTTGTCACAACGTGTTTCTCCTTTGTCTATTACACGTCAGCAGGATCCCTGCAGTAAGACAACCCGCGCACCAGAAGTTTTACCGCTGAATGTTCTGCTTCCAGAAGAAACTGTACCACTTTCATTTATCCTGTTGGTCGCAACTCTTAATATGTATTACTTGTTGCATAAGTAGAGGCACAACTCCCCCTGTCGTCCATGTGCTAGTGCTATCTTCGATAGTCTGAGTGCTGACTGTTGCACCTTCCACGCTTCTGTTAATCTTTCTCTTCTCTCCTTGGATTAACGTAGAGAGTGGTTTTGAGCTTATTCTACTGAAAAGTGTCAGTGAAATAGGAAATTTGAAAGTGCCGTTCCCAACACCATCTTTTACAATGCACTTAAGTATTCGTTCTGATATGCTTCAACCTAAGACGGATGTTCCGTAGAACTACTCTTTGTGGCTTGGTTACTGTGTTTTTCCTATCTCTCGGTCTTTGTGACCTTCGTCACCCACACCTTTTTCTGTCAGTCATTTATATTTTCGTTACTCCGTTTTTTATTGTTCCAACCACCAGCTACCACATAGTCTGACCACAGAACTTTTAACGGTGCTTGATGAGTCGCCTGGTCTACGGAGTTCAGCCGATTTGAAGACAACGGGTTTTGATGTTGGTGCTATTTCGGATTCCGGTAAACTAAAGGTTCTCTACCATATGCTGCATCAGCTGTTTGTGCGCTCAAATGGACTAAACTCTTCCACCAAGAATGCATCGAAACACCGGCTAGTACTGGTGTCGAATTTCACGCAGGTATTATCTGGTGTAGTTAATTCTCTTAGTTCGCCGTGTTCTTGTTTCGGGCATTTACTAACCCCACTAAGGTTGGCCAGGAATCCAACCCAGATCAACAAACCGTTTCATACTACTTTCTCTTTCATTAGTATATAACTGGTGGGAAATGAGTTAACATTATTCTATCCTGTATGGGAATTGGACGTCGAATCAGACGTGTTTGGAAAACAATGGACAAATTCCTTTACTTTTTAGCTGTAGCACTCTTTCGGCGAGCAGCTGCCATGCAGTTCGAAGGAGGCGCGAGAGCTGGAGTAATGCCAGCTTGTCCACACTTAGACGTGAAATTCGAAAAAACCGGAATTGAGTTCGAACCCCCGTCCCTCCGTGTTTCGTGCCCAGTTCGTTAAGCCATCTCGGTATATGTCTTTGCGAGCAGTGGCTTACTTTTGGTCCCGGGACTTCAGGTCAGGCTATCATGATAATGGTAACAATATTAAGCGGACGCGCCTTCAGTAAGTGCAAGTTCAATACTCTTATTCTACTGAACCTTGAAAAATGTGACCAATCGAAGAAGCAATCGTCAGCCCTTGTTTGAGCATCTACGGCGAGAGTCCAACTGTTACTTTAGAACTCCCAGCCAATGTGATACCTCGATGTTGGCTCGAATGCGTAGCAAATAGGCATATTTTCCGTTCCATATCTCCATCTTCGAAAGCTAAAGTTACAATCAGACAAACTCGCCTGGAAATTATCGGACCAAGGAAACTTTGGTCGTTCTTGGGATAGGACGTCCTTAGTTGTTCGTACAACGAATGTTAAGTATTTGAACCTTTGTAAAAAAAGCTGAAGAGTAATATGCAGCTATTTCATCTATACTGGGAATCCCGAGCAGTGTGCACTTCACGAACCTCCAAGGGGGGATTCGAATCCGCGATCTCCCGGCTATTAATTGAAGCCACGAGTGTTTCAAATCTCTCTGGGGATTCGTGAGATGCCTACTGCAGGCTATTTCCAGTAGGGATGAAACAACTGTACACTACTTCTCAACTTTCTGGTGTAGATTGATTTCACCCACAGGACGAAATATCGGTTGCAATTTTCATATCTCCTGATGCACCCAGCAAACATGTTTGGTATGCTTTTCCTCACCAGACACCCAGAACTACCTTAAAAGCACAGCTATTTTCACAGAAGCGGACAACCAGTCTGAAAACCCATCGAACGACCAGATTTTGTGCTGTGAGAAATGTTTTACCACCGTACTTCATTATGGCCAGACAAACAAAGCCAGTGTTCGACCGATACTTCTTCCGTTTGTGTCCTTCCCGTCGGATGATAACGATAGTGATACAACAGTCCTCTGTTGTTTAGGACTCGTCTATCTATATGAAAGCGTAGTATATCACCTTGAACGAGTGCTATAGAAGGTTTTGGATATCATCTAGATACCGAGAGTGATGTTGACTAACCTTGTAGAATCAGCACGCCATTATCGCCTCTTCTCTTGAGCAGGTGAGTCGAGGCTACACTCGTAATGAAAGTGCTTCATATCAGATGCCCATTTATCTGTGACAGACCGTCAAAACGTCGTCCGGTTTCGTGACAGATCCTATCTGATACATTTCGCTGATATCCATTGCATGTAAAGTCTTTCACCTGGTTTGTCCAAGCACTCGTCTTGCTTGATGCCTTCCTGTGGAGTAAGAAATCATCTTCTGTTCACACGTAACACACTACCCATAAGGTTGCTGAAAAACCTTGAACACCCCACGACCGGTTTCGCCCTTCTGGGGGCTCATCAGGTAGGTGCAGTCCCCAAGATTCCATCAACCTTATGTTCTGCTTGAATCCAAATTGGACAGATTTCGACAAATACTCCCATTTGCACAAGAATCTGGTCTTGACGGTTGCCCCAGGCAGCCTTATGTTTTATTTGGTGTCAAAACTGAATTCTTGTGCAACTGGGAGTATTTCGATTTTGTCCTTTTTTAGATTCAGTGCGTTTCTCACATTTCTTTGTCCTCCATAAGTAGATTAGAACCTTCATAAAAGGCGCACCTCGGATGCTGCTTCAACAGTCTGATATGAGGTAATCAGTCGCAATTGACTTATAAACACTACAGAGGTTGATAGTTTCACATTGCGTTTATTGCATGTGTGTTTGTGTGTTCCGATTTTACGCTTGATACCGTATGCGTGCGCACCACAGCTGTACTACACATACTAGTTTCATAGGAATACAAAGGTACATCCCTAGGATGTCTGTCAGTCATGTGAGGGGAGGCAATTTTAACCAACCTCACTAGCGGTTCATCCCACCAACGCAGGTCAGTACTCGTGTCCGTGCGGTTTGCTTCGACAGCGAGGTTACGTCGACAGAGGTTGTAATGCGTTGTTTTTCTTACACTACATGTAGTTGGGAGAGGCCGAACTGAAAAACAACACTTCATTGAGAATCGAAGATATTTCAGCTGTGAAACTGTCACATTCTGGCGCCAGTGAACTGACGTTCCTTCCTTCAAGTAGATCACTGTTGGACAGCAGCCAACTATTCCGGATTTGACCCTACTGAAAGTGCCCCGATTTTTTTGAAAAATCACATTGCTATTAACGGGAGGTTCAACTGAACCTCTGGTTTATAGCGTGATAGCCAGTGTTCTAATTCAGGGCACTGTGCTCTGTTTTCCCAATTTTCTTGGACAATTGCCTGCCCGAACTCTGATTCTGGGGTCCCCCTGTTTAAGAAAAACTGAGCATCATCTGTTTCGTCCTCAAGAGACCCCGTGTCATCCAATAATCATTTTTGGCAAATTTAAGTACTGTATTGCGAAAAATCTTCATTTTTGTACGCATTTACTCAGTAGAACTTTCGTTCGCTGTTTTTGTTGTCCTTGGAACATAACTTACAGAGCCGGATGCCAGATTGCTCCAGCGGACTTCCGCTTACAAGCTTGCCAAGTCTGCTCCTGCCTACGAGGGTAGATGCGTGTAAAAGCTTTTTCACCAGGGTATACAGTTGGAAAGTATCAGTGTCAGTCAATGTTATACATTGTTTCTCTGTGAGCTTTGAATGTTACTTTTTCCACTCCTCAAAATGGACAGGTCGTTAGTGTCCTCGAGATACTGCCTGAATCTACAGCTGCTAGTTAAATAACTGCATTTTGTTTGCTTAGTTGATTCCTTTAAGCAAATTAACATGCACAGATAGGTTTACTGTCACCAGTTACATGTATCCGCTTTGCTCCGGTTGAGTGCTGTCTGCGGACGGCACGTCTTAAAGAGCCACTTAACTCCGATCAAAATATGTGACTACCCTGGATAGTAAAAAGTCATTTCGTATTGAGTATTAAATATACTAGATATTTTCAGGTTTGCCAAGGTCACCTCCAAAGATTGGGCTTGCAGGGACCACCGTACTTTCAACGTATATCGGATCCACTAGGTTCCACAACTGCAAGGTCAACTAACACTCAGAGTGATTTTTCGTAATCTTAAAGTGATGGCACGCTAAAGGGGCTACCGAGGACCAAGAACCCATCAGGATTTTTTACTACCATGTGTCACTTCTGCTGCACACTCTTGGCACTGGATCTACACTGTATGCTCTACCGCCTATAAGAATACTGTCTTGAAAGTGAAGCAACCTTTCTCCATAACGAACTTGTAGTCTACCTATAAGGATAATCTCCTTTTGTTGCAATCTGTATCTCTTTTGGTTTTCTCTTCTAATTTATTCTCTTGGCCCTCTCTCTCTCTTCCCTCAACCATGGTACTCTGTCGGCTCAGACTTTGGATCTATTGGAGATCGTGTGTTTCCGGGTGACAGGAAGACGTCCACTTCGTCTGGATGGCAAAACACCGAATAAGCGGAGACTGGAAATCGTGGAACAATTGAATGATCTAAACTCTTGCGAACGTGAGCCTCGTGGTCTCTTTGTGTGTAAATTTTTCATTTTACAGATTATTCATGTTCACAGAGCATCAACGATGGCCCCTTGTCTACCATAGGACTAAAAAGCCATTGCTGCTTTTAACTAGCTGGTGCAGTTCCACTTGAAGAGAACACAGTCGGTACGAGGGGTAGTTTTATCCAGCCTACTGCTTCCTTGCATTAGTTTGTCGTCAACTAATCCCTCAGTTTTTATGTCGTGTTTCTCATTTGTTAATCCGCCGTCTAGTGGAGAACTGCCAATGCTGGAAGTGATGCTGATGTCGGGGTGTGAGCACCCGACAGGACGATTTCTGGTTCTATTTCAGCGGTGATTCTTACTTTCATCTCGACTTGTGCGAACATGACCACATTTCTGCCCTCGTGCTTCCCTCGGGTCGCGTTTTATTGAAACCTTGATAGGGAACCAAACTACAAAGGTCTAATTAGGGTCGAATTCCGCTCTAAGAACCGATTTCTGGACCGCCACTATGCTGGATATCATGCGGAAGAATATCAATATTTTACTGACCACGGTGGACTCCCGAGTCTCACTTCCAACAATCTCCACACATCCGTGGGTTCAAAAGTGAATCTCCTGTTAGGAGTTTCATAGAGTGACTTCTCTTCCTTCTGGTATCACAGCGCGGACTGTTTTCCCCCCTTACTGCATCTCAGGTGGCCAGCTACTCAATTCTTCCCCGACATTTAAAGTGTGATTGCAAATGTAACGTCTTACTATGCACTTCTATTCACAAACGTCAGCGATCGTCTTTTTCCTTCATCAGTGATAGTTATGGAGGCCTTTTTCACTGTTTTTTGAAGTACAGTTTAACTAAAATATATGTCCATTATACCTCATTCTCTCTATTGACCCTGGTAGTCCCAGCGAATTGTCTTTTGTTATTTATTCCCTTTTATTTTCCATAGGTATACTGCTGTTAAGCTCCCGCGCTGGTGGCACTGGTCTTAATCTGGTCGGTGCAGATCACCTCATACTTTACGATATGGATTGGAATCCAGCGAATGACGCCCAAGTATGCTAATTATGTGTGATTTCCTGTTCCATGGACGTCCCACTAATCCCTTGGATACTGATAAACTAATTACACCTTAGCAGTATTATCCTTATTCTGAAGAGTACTTGCCCGTGATTTCGTTTCCTTGTTTAGTAACCTCTGGTTTTGCTCAACGTCAATTTACCGGGTCTGAATCAGCTGTCTATATTATTGAACTACAATTTGATGGCAAGATAACTTTGTTAACTACTTTGTTAAATCCATCACCACCGGTCTTTTTGTGGTCTATTTAGTGCCTGAGACACATTAACTAGTTTTGTTTTTGGACTTCGGTCAACAACCTGCCGAAGAACTCGGTCAGCTTACTTGGATTTTTTTCGATAGTACGGATTCTGAAAAGTTCACTCACCCTAGAATGCACTGATTTCTCTGTGATGATTGGCCCAAGGCTTTCCAACGTTAACTTTGACCGTATGGTGCGTCAGTTACTTGACTATAATTGATGTTAGGTGTATGCTTATGGTGCGTTTTCAGTCTATGGACCACTAATCTTGCGTCGTTCTATCTATTTTCATAAATTTCTGGACCCCCGGATCACGGGCCACTAAAAATATGTTGCTCTGACCGTCTTTGTGTCAGCCTTTGTTATGAATGTCATTCACATGGAGGATGTTAACATCGAAGTCTTCAGATAATATGAACTAGCGGTCAGTTCGGCAGTGCTTTTGCCTTTTTACGCATCAAACTATGATAGGCTTCTTCTGTTCACTGACCTTCCTGGAGCCACTTCACATTCCGGAAAGTTTGATATTCGCTGAATCCATGAAATAACGATCCCTACAAATACACTCATTTGCATATCAACTGGGTTTTCACGGTAGAGTTCAGTGAATCTCTCGTTTGTGATATTCTTCAACTGAATGTGCTGCACAAAGGCCGCCTCATGTTTGTGCGATATTCGAGATATCGCAGTATACTTGTGAGTAGTCTGCTCACAGGGTTGCTGAAAACTCTTCGACAAACCACGACCGGTTTCGCCCTTTTTGGGACTCATCAGGTAGGCGCAGTCCCCGAGTTCTCGTCAACCTTATGTTCCACCTGAACTCAAATTGGACAGATCTCGACAAATACACTCTTTTGCATATCAATTTGGGTTCAAGTAGAACATAAGGCTGACGAAAACGTGGGGACTGCGCCAACCTGATGATCCCCAAGCGGGACGGAACCGGTCATGGGCTGTGGAAGAGCCTTCAACAACATTGTGAGTAGTTTCCTTTATGAAAGCGATCTCTACAGGTTTTCAGTGACAACCGTAATCCATCTGTCCTAAGAACACAAATTGTTTTTACAATCCATAGGTTTACATTTTCCATCTCTAGCTTTATGGAAAATCTCTTCTGCGTGCGACTTCATTGTTTGCGTTCACGCATTTCAAGGATTTAGCAGTTTGAATTTTCCTAACTTGGTGTCCTTGGTTAACGGATTTTCCACTTTATCAGTTTTATTTCAGCAGAACTGTTGATGTTTGATGCCAGGGGTGATACTGTCCTATTCTCATTAGTAGTTGACATTTGGGAATTATCCACCACCTCAAGAAAAGTAATTGGTGAATCGTGTTATGCTGGTAGTTTCGTGCACAGTCAGTATCATTAATCTTTGTCTATCTCGATTAACTCTCCCAGTATTGGCGACCATTTTCCCACTTTTCGAATGAATTCCATGTATTCTGACATTTTACAGTGGGTTTCCGACTATGGATCCTCTCTTCCTCTGTAATCCACATCTGTGTACCAAAAAACGTTCATCGATCCCTAAAATGTATCGCACAACTAATTCCTACTTGTGGCTAATCACCAATACATTTCAGCTACATATTTAAGACCGTTATATATAATAATATATACAAATGGTGGGCAGAATACTTGGACTGTAGTCACAAAGTGACGGGTTGATAGCTTATTTGCAATGCCGAGACCAAAGTGTGAGAGCCTTCCTACATTACTAACTGATGGTTTGTGGTGGTTGATCAGTTTAAGCAGATAGCATTATTTTGATTCGCATTGACATATCGTTTGACTTTTCGTTCTCTATCCCAACTTTACCAAGATGAACACGGCTCTACACTACACTTTAGACACTGTCAGGATAGGTCTTCGCGCAGATTTCTTTACTGCTTGCGTTGTATTTGACTAATAGTGTACCACTAATACTGTTCATTTGAATATTTATATTTCACGCTACAGGCCATGGCTCGTATCTGGCGCCCTGGTCAATCACGTCCCGTGCGCTTGTACAGGCTAGTTACAGCCGGAGGCTTAGAGGAACGTATTTTTCAACGCCAGGCTGCGAAATTGGCCTTATCGCATCATGTACTTTTGGATCACTCTGACTCTGTGCAGTCAAAGACATGGCATGACGGCTCAAGACAAGCAGGCATCCTTACACGCGAAGAGCTTCGTGTAAGTCGCTTCGTAGCCTTGCCACTTATTGCTCTTCTGTCTGTCTGAACTGTTTGACTGTAGTGGAAAAAGGAGCATTTGGTACTGCCTGGCTGCTTGGGTCTCAAACGAGGGCTCGAATATGGTATCCCATCTACAGCCCTTAACTCAAAGGTCTGACAAGTATGGCGGTGGGTGAATGCAGTGTCTTGTTCGTCCGCCCGTTACCACGGCTCGTATCTAAAAGTTCAAACCACATACCACCGGTTTTGAGATGGAGACGGTTTCTCTACTGGCGCTTACTTATTCTACTAGCAGCGCCTTACCCATCCGGAGTATGCTAGTATTTTCCCGTCACTAGGCTACGTTGCCTCCTGTGTGCTTTCCGTTTGATTATTCTATCATCCCTTATCATCATCGTCATAGTGGAACAGACTAGAAAGAAGCCGAAATATAGTTGTTTTGCTGAATTTCACCTAGCTCACTCTAGGTTGGGATCCAGTAGATCTCAAGTGCAATTGGCTGAGGGAGTTTTCAATCAGTGTCCCTTCAGATCCTTGGTCCCGACGTGTTATGCTAATATGTGTGTTGATTGATTTGTTAGATTACATTAGGTTACATCACATTACTTTAGAAGGGTGTCACTGAATACCTTCTGAGTGACAGGGTCAGTGGTAAACACATTACACCTGCAAAGTGCAAAGTCATGCTTGAGAACGTGCATTCTCGAAGCCTAAGCCTTACACTGAAGATCGTGAAGAGTTTTACATACCTCGGTAGTTGTACTGGCTCTGACGGAAGTGTGTCTGATGAAGTCATAGGTTCCCGCGAATCCCCATGTGCTTGGCAAGAAGTGGCGACTGATCGATATCAGTGATGTTCGTACTGCCAGTTTCTCTCCAGATTGTTTGAACATTTGGAGGTGTAGGTATCCCAAAATACCTGAGGTAGGTTAGTTATAGACTGCTTCCCTGTTCACTCTTTTCATTTCTACTTTAAGCCTTTTAATATAATTATATAAACTTTGTGGTTCCATGGCACTAAAGTGTCAATATCAACACCGATGTTGCTGTTTGTGGTGCTGAGTGCCGCCAGACATTGATTAGGGCTCTGTTCGCGGACCAGGTAAGCTTTACTGCGTTCAGTTGAAGCCCTTCCCCCAAACCTAATTTGTTATTCTATAAGTCAGTGTGAGCTCTTTGTCGTTAGTTGATTTATTGGGGCATTGAAAGGAGGAATATAACGCACCCGTCCCCTTCTTAAAAGACCATATCAATCGGTCGACTAAATGTGATCTATTTTGTGCCGTGGGGGATTCACTACCAAATACTCTTAATCGAACAACTTTAAGTGTCCATTCCCAGAAGCTAACTTTGAAGTGTTATTTAGAGCTCCAAGGTCACACTCGAATTTATTACGTTGTTTCTTGGTTAACAACAAACCATATTCCTACACTCCATCATTTCCCCTCTTCTCTTCTCAGGACTTGTTTCAGACACCTCCGTCATACTGTCTTTCGTGGACACATCACCTGATTGGTTGCACTTGTGATGTTGGTAGGAGCCCCAGTCCATCTCTCTCCGATGATAGCACCCAATCCACTTCACAAGATGTGCTCAATGATTCTGATGTCCGCCCATGTCAGCTGGGTTTCTCTTCGTCAGTCTCTTCCTCTATGAGACCAGCAGGTGATCAAGACCGGCTAAAGTCCATGTCCGAAGCCTTGGCGTTCTTACTTAACTGGAAACATTGTCTTTCACCTTCTGGCGTGGCCCAGTTAGGTGACCCACTTCTCTCACAATTTTCCACTGATGATTTACCTATAAGTGCGGTATTTTATTTAAAGTCAGATAAATCTGAGGAGTCTACTTTAGCACCCATACATTCGAACTTAGTAAACCAGATGGAGTCCGTTTGTTCCGTACGCACAACATTTTCTACATCATTCCAGAGTTGAAATAAATCATACTTTGTATTCTTCATTCATACGTGATCTCTTGTCGCTTGGATAGAAGTTTTTTGTAAGTTGAGGCTTTGGTCACGGTACGTGAACAACATATACTTTTAATCCGGTAAGTGAGAATAATCGATCCTTGTTAGGATTCGTCAGCAGCGCGCATCGCATCAACCTCTGGGGACCTTAGCCTAACGGTGACTATCTGAAGATCATACCATGTAACCGTGAATGATCGATCAGCATTTGGAATTTTCCACAATAAAACAAGACCTTCATTCAATTGCGCATTTCACATCGCATTTTCCCCATGACGACTTGTCACTTGGAGGCTTCATGCAGCCTGTGAGATTTCCAGCTTCGTGCAAATCAATAATAGGCTGTGCGTGGCGGAGGTATTTTGAAGCTTTATGTGAGATTCCGTCCTGCAGGTATAGTCCACCCATGCTGAAAAACCTAGGAGCACTCTGCAACTAATTCTTCCTTGTTAGAAATTCCCGACAATGTGAATCTCTCGAATCTCTGAAATGATTCGAACCCGCGACCTTTCCGTTCGTAGTTAAGACGATATTATTCACCACGGGTGACTAATCGACAGTGATTAACTTGCGCTCAGATAGGGTGACGCAGTCCACTTCGCGTGATTCGATGTTGACTGATTTATCTAATGTCGACTTCTCAAATGGAAGGCCCCTACTATTTACGTGTTGCCCTTCAACACAGTATTGATGCCACTCGTAGAGAGTATTCCATATTTAGAACCCCTCAACCACCTACGAAAATGTACATCCAGCGGAAAAGTGCGAAGACCGTTTGGTAACCTACGTGCGTGTCCATTCCAAGCTGTGTGCTATCTCATCTGGAATGACAGCGTGTAGTGGTTGGTTCCTCAATATTATCTTTGTTGCTCTGAAGGACCAATATCCCGGATAATCTGTTCGATTACTCGTCTCAAAGGCTTCGTCACAGAATATCTAATAATCTGATGCATACTTTGTCACCGAATACAATCTCCATCTCTCATGACCGCTTGGAGTTCTCGCTTCAATTGTTCTTTAACTTATTTAAACACCGCCTCCTATTCGTCAACCGCGTGACTACCCACGTGGTACCAAAAAGTCGCTCAAGACGGTACCATGTTTATCAGCTGAAAGCCTTTACTTTTTGTTTCAGGAACTTTGCACCGGGACACCAGTTGGCAGGCAACCCTATGATAGCCTGCCCGTTATGCATTCCTAAGTGATTAATTTTTCCTATGGTTATTTGGTTGGACCAACAAGCAGTGTAATGAAGCCGCTGTAACCAGTTGATAGAGTTTCCCTCCGTAGGGCATGGGCCGCTCCCCGGGCTGTGAAAATTGAGGGGATTGGTAAAGTTTCCTTAGGGACAGTGCCCCTCAAGCAAAAAAAGACGGCATGCTCATCTATTGGTTTTATTGCTTTTACCGCTGGCAGTTCGATGTACAAAGGCTTCTTTATTTCTTGTAAATCGGTATCAAATATATTCATTTCAACGGCACCGAACTATCATAGTTCCGTTTTTTGTAGTCCCAACATGAATGCAACGTTGCTGAATCGGTTTAGTGCATTTCCGTCAACAAAGACTTTTCATTCCTCGTTGGCGATGTTTGTATCCCGTGAACATCTACGAATTCACCCGAGAAGTATGTACGAGTCTGATTTCTAGCGGCTACGACAGTGTCTTATCAGTCAATCACGTTATCTTCAACTGAATACGATGAATGCTACAATGAATTGTAGCTGGTATTCTCCAATGTACCTGTGTGCGTGAGGACAGCAGTACAGTTATATCCGCGAATATAGCCGTGTTTACACTAGAATCATCATAACCACCTACAGTTTTATTAAGGGGAGTATTGAACAACAGGACCCCCATCTTATATTCCAAAAGGTATTTTCGCTCTGTGAATACCGGAGCCTGAAATAAATTGCTGTTCTTTGGCTAACGGTGTCATTCTTTTCATGTTTATTTCGGGGACTTTCAGTTGTGCAAGCATCGTCCCGTGGGGTGATGTGTGTACCCTCTATTTCCGTCAGCAAATCCCAGCCCCTGATCTATCGTGTGTTTCCGATGAACAGCTTGACGATCGGAAGACATACGTAAACTGTGGTTCCGTGCAACGATCGGTCGTCAGTTTTATATAGAGGCTTACGAACCCCAATTGTACCAACCATCAAAAACAGTCTACCGCTGTTGTACCACACGAAAATGAGCTGAACGTTTGCCAATTTATCGAACGGAGGGATCTTGCGACAAGTCCAACGTACTTGCTTTGCAGGGTCCTGCAAAGGATGTAGTTGACTCTCGTCCAATCTTGACACCGCACTCAACCACGCCCTGCAGCCGAATACTCGGTTCAACAGGTTGTCCTAGTTCTTGGTGTCAAATGAAGTGGCATGAGCAACAAGTTTAAACTGCCATCAGGGGTCGCTGCTATGGTGGAAGCAGATAATTCTCTCAGCGGAAGTTATATTGTCCAAATATATCAGGATAGACGACAAGTCGATCGTTACTCAAGTCTCAGTAAACAATGAAGACAGCCTAATTGCTGATGGCTTATAAACGGCGACACTTGGCATACACAAGGCACAGTCAGCAAGTTTTTACGAATGACCTCACGTGCGAAAGTGCATTGAAGCGACACAATGAGAAGTGGGATGGGAACAATCGACCGAAGGTTTACTGAACTCGCTTTAATATACCCAGGGACCGTAATTTAAATGTCCATTTTTGACGTGACAAGTTTGTTGTGGGTCTTTCGTGAACAGGCCATTTAAGGTAATTGACCTTATAAAAGTCAGTTCCCCCAAAAAACGTTCAACCTGCTTTTATTTGCGTAGCAGTAGTCAGAGGACGCATTTGTATGCTTTGACCAATAGTTTACCTGTATCATTAACTAGTTGTATTGTTTGTGCACACCCTCTCACTGGCCAAACGTCTCCCCTATAAATATAAGGGAAACGAGAAACGTCACAGTTGAGATGAAAGTATTTCGAGCCTTCGGACATGACTGAAAGCTAGGAGTTTTGGACAGGTCCACAGTCCACAAACCCAAGCGAGAGTAAAACGATTATCTCCCATCGGTTCGCCTTTTTGTCAGAGCCTGTTGCCCACAATGAAGATATATGGTGCTCCTTTTGATTTGCGCTAACTTACCCGAAACACTATACCGATCCGCATCGAAGCGTCTTTGCATCTTTCCTCATGTTATCTAGGCTAGATCTATATTTAACTGATTCTAGTCACCTGACACTCCAGTATGTTGTGAATATTTAATTATCTTGACTCCCATTCACGGACTTTCTCTGCACTCGGAACTTGTCAACCTGCGACTGATCTCCGTGCGTTTCATTCTGTCTGCACGCCATTGTCTAGTTTAAATTTCTAGATATGCGCAGTTTTCGTGTCCTCTGCGAATCTACCGTAGTTAGACCGGAAATAATTCGGCTCCAGTTTTATCAAAAAATGCTCCCGTGAGGATTTCGTAGATTTATTTTTTTGAAAACTATTCTACAAGGAATATAGTTTATGGAACTTAATTTTGGGTGAGGAAGTAAAAAAAGTATTGTCCGTTTTTTTTGAATCTACATGAAAGTTCGGTTCAACTTTGGATGAATACTTCTGCGTCTTGTCTAGTTTCCGTGGATTTGGACCTGTGGCGTTGTTCAACTTAGTGATTTGATTCTGTTCAGGTCGCAGTTTGACGTCTGTGTTCTCTCGGTCCCGTCTACGATATTCTTTGACAATAATTGGTTCAGCTACCGAATCAGTAACTTTAGTCTTGTTCTCAACCTTAATCGTTCTTCGTTCGTCTTTGATTAGGTGAAGTCTCTGTGTGCCGAAAGACCTGTTTCCCTGATTTAATGGAGCAGATCGACGTAGTAGACAAATGATTTTCTCTCTGTAGACAAGCAGCTCCCGCCGGAACGGTGTCATGGTGTATGAGAGAATGATGGCGCAAACGATGGTGTTGACGGCCCCAAGACAACGGAGCATGAATTCAATTGCTTCCAGGGACGATTCGTATTTTTGTAGACGGGTTGCTTGATTTCTGTTAATGAGTGCGTTTTGTCCGTGGAATTCCGATTCATCTACGCCCAGCTCATTTCGTATATTTGGTACCCTGTAAAGTCGGTCATCTGTTGTTGGGGTAGAAAAAGTGTCGAAATTAATATAAGTTGATGAAGACTACAAGCATATAGTGGTGAGCAAGTCTATTGGTGATCCATATTAAAAGCCCTACAGAATCCACATAGAATATTACTCACAGCCCGACTTGTCTTTTCCCACAGAGACCTCATGGCTTAATGCCACCGTGACAGTAGCCGCGACGAAGTAGCAACACTCTCCTGTTGCTGAATCTCAACTATCACTACCGCAAGATGTTCATTGTGGCCTTGGTCGATGACCGTAATTTTGTGTTGACACACTAGGTTCGTGCTACTCATAAGGTTGCTTAAAGCACCACAGCCCAAGACCAGTTTCGGTCTTCCTGGAGTTCACCAGGTAGGCGCAGTCCCCGAGTTTCCTTCAACCTTATGTTCTACTTGAACCCAAATTGCACGAAAGTCGACCTATAGGTTCGTACTGACTTTCAATGGGCTCATTCACACTAACGATGGAGCGTACGGGTTTCCGTCGGTCGAAATCTTGATACGTGCTAGTGGTGTAGATGGGTGGGGCAACATTCCTGTGTGGTTGTTTATAACTGCTGACACAGTCCGCAACCACTGTTACGTTACGGTAAACGTAAGGACGATCGTGGGATTAAGAATAATAATGTTGTTCGCGTAAACCACTGATGTTACGGCAGAGTTAGAGAGACTGATTCGTGGGAAAAGTGAATCGATGCGACGTATGTGTGCCAAAACTCATTGAGATTTCCAGCGGACAAAGAACGAAGAGTCAAAATGTGATTCACTACGCTGGAGCTGCAGTCAACCATGGTGGCGCGAGCGCATATTGGATAGTTGCTACAGTGCTCAGAAAAACGGCACCATAGACTTATACTGTTTCGCTACAATGTTCGTTACAGCCATCCAAGATGGCCGGCGCACCTTAAGTTCACGGAAATGGATGCAGTGGTAGCAACTGTGAAGGAGATATTGCACAGTGAAACTGCCCTAGTTTCACGAGGGATGATCGAGGTGGTGACTATCTGGACACATCGTAAGTAAGCTAAGCTTAAAACAAGTATGAAAGGAAGCCACAGAAATTACTCAGTAGTCTTCTGAGAACCACATATTCGGTCTCATAAAGGAGTCAAGATTGCAAGTTCGCAAACTAAATAAAAGTAGTCCCTATCGAGAGAATATTGTAAAAATTGTAAGCAATAAAGCAGCTGTTTCTACTTTTGTGTGCCTTCTGTGAACTCATCTCACGAAATCCCCATTTGTCGTTTAGTTTAGATAAAATCACTTGGTCTACCGCTCGTGGTCGAACACCGCTTTTTATCTACTAGCCAGGATGTTGCGAGTTTGTTAGATGCGCACTGTGTTCCAGTAAGGATGAACATGCTTCCAGTGCTTCTCGGCTTTTGAAAATAGATGCCTTCTTTTACAGGACGAAATCTCCCTTGGAAACTCCCAAATCTGCTCACACTACCAACAAACTACATAAAAAAATAGGTTATGTCAAAATTTGACCCTTTCATAATATCGTCATCTTTCTCCGTCATTGTTTCTCACAAAATAACTAGGGATAAAGTCATAAAGAGGATGAACTGTATTTGTGAAGGATAAACATTCTTTTCTTTCTCTAGATTTTCTCAACAGTTGTTTACAATTCCCCATATCTTCCTGCAGGACGCTCAACCAACTAGTTATTGAGGTTGACAAGTTCTGTCTCATGTATATTAGCGCGGAATTTTTGATTTTCTTTAGCTTTGACAGTCACATGTTGGGCAGATAATCACTCTCTGAAAGACAACGAGAACAACCTTCATTCAGTATGCAAGTATCTCGCTTAACAACTTAAGACAACTTCCCCTGTTGATTGTTTCTTTGGCCACAACTTCAATTTAACTAGAATATATATATATGGGAGATGGAGAGCGGAACCAATGAGTTTCACTAACTTACTTGAAAATAACGCGTACTTTATGAGGTAGTAGAAACATCTTGGTAGAATGAAAATGCCCGTTGTCAAGACCACCATCGCAAAAGCCCGTATTGTTTCCATGATTAAATCCAAGTTTATCCACCGATTGGCGACAGAGCAGCTTACTTGCGTCATCTGATCCCGATCATTCTGTTGGATTCTACTGGCCCAATATTGCGTCACTGCTTTGGCTTTTTTCAGGTTCCGTCGCCTCACGTCTGAACAAATCAAACTGAAGATACCAGCTATGGTGCATGCCAAGCACGGGAGTACATCGCCCCATAAATGATCCATAATCGGCCACACATAATACAGAAAAAGAGGACTAAGTGTGGAGGTTTGGGAATACCCACATTGGTAAATGTTCTGCACCGGCCTTCCATGTAGCTGAGTGATATCTGATGGGGACAAGTCAAACGTCCATAGAAACTGACTGTCAAGGATGATTGCGAGAATTGCAGCCAGCAAAGCAACATTCTGTGTCCATTCAGAACGAAAACGAATCCAAAATCGAACGGGTTTGGCTGACCATTGACATAGATCTATGGACAAGCCGATTAGCAAGGCCGATTGAAGATGCCGCACCGCACTATGGCCCATGGACAAGAGTTGACATGAAGATCTGCTCACAAACTGCATTGCTGTGAAAAGGCGGATGCCTCCATAGGCTTCAACTAAATAGTCTGTACCACGAGCCAGTAAATCCAGCTGATCGAAAATTGATAGGTACACAAAGTATATTGCTATTGGTAATTTTCGGAATGATAGCTTGTAACTGACCCGCAGAATGAATATGTTGGAAATACAGGCCAAAAGAAGCAAGAACGGGATGATGATCTTGGCCGCAGTATTTAAAGGCAGCCGGTGATATTCAAGTAGGTATACCGTTGAAAGGTTGGCCAGTTTGGGTGACCGACCAAGCCGGACTGGACCGAGAAACGTTCCACGAATCGGGTCGCCTTCTGACAAATGTCGGACCAGGGTGAGCTCCTCAGGATTTTCGTCTGGTGCTTGACTCACGAAATGACTGGGATATCTGGTCCATTCTCCTTCGGGAGCAGAAGCTTCGGAACAAAAAAATACACAAATCCAATCAGGTTTTGGTGGCTAGATCGAATGTATCAAACCATACAGATGGTTCTCCCTGTAGTCCATCATCTGTTGGACTGTAGTGTATCATCAGTTGGGTCACAAGAATTTATCAACTTGATGGTGTGTGGTCGAAGATTACTCAGACAAACTGGATGAGCTGTACGTCAACACAAACCCTATTTCGGTTTTTTAACCAACATATTACTAGCATTTGACCACGAGCACTGTGTGCGAGGTTTTTAAACACCAAGATTTGGTCGTAGTTTTTTCTAAATTTGGGATTCTATAAAATGGTTTGAACATTTCTGCTAATTGTTCGGTTGCCTTTTAGACCATTCAGTAGTTGAGCCTTCATCTGCTGGCCGAGTAAAGGTCTGAGTTCACAGACTCTGAATGACTGGTTGACTGACTGTTATTCATCTTATCGACCACCTCGATGTTCTTCGTGTGTCTATATGGTCCAGTTGTTTGATGAAGCTGTTCTTATCCTCTGTCTACATTGTGCATTTCTGTTGCTCTTGATTTCCGTGAACGTTATCCTCCTGCGCTAGTCGAAACTATACTTTACTATTCTACAGAGGAAAATGTTGGTAGCTCAGGTAGCGTAGATGGTCGTTGGCTTGTTCGCTGAGCTGGGCAATTTGATTACACAATCCTATTTGATTGATTCGTACTTTACAATCACTGGTAGTTGTTGCACTGTTCCTGGTCAGAGCCCAGATTGATATACATCCGCCGCACTTCAACTCGACATAGTTCGAAACACCTAAGTTTTCAGCTTAGATGGAAGTTATTCGTTTGTCCTAACACGCTAACTAGGCTTGTTAAACAGTTTTAACTTACTATCTTTTTGTAGGCTATTTGGTTGCCTATTAGATCATCCGCCAGTCAGTTTACCGGATGACTGACTTTCCAAATTCTGAGTGGCTAACTAACCGGTTATCACTGGCCCAATCCTAGAAACCGCGGACCACTTCAAAGTGCCTTGTGTGGCCATATAAACACACCCTAATGGAATTAGTTCTGTTTTGCTATTCATCCTCCGCATTTTTGTGCACCTCCGTTTCCATTGTTTTACCTGCGCTAGTCAGCAGTATACTTTGCTGCAGTTGTTGGTTGACGAATCGCACCAGACCAGAGTTTGATTATGCTACGGTTGTTCGCGTCTTATCACTACTGCGGTGGGAGGAGACTAACTCAATTTTCTCGTTGGCAACAATCTCGATCAGTGCTCAAATCGTTCGCTACTTACCTGACAGAATGCCCAGAGTGTCACCCACAAAACTAACTGCATTGAATAGTGGTGGTTCGCAGCCTAAGCGAAGAGCTAGAGGAATTTGCATCTAACCAGATGGACAAGAAAATCCGTCTCCAAAAACTCACCCAGGAGAAACCACTTGAAAGTTAAAATATGCTCATCTCTTTTCAGATTATTATCATCACCGATGTTATCTCCATTGGCAAGTAAACGTCCGCAACAGAACTGTCAACTTCTGCGAACCATTCAACCACCATCACTATTAACAGTAAAAACTGATGTCCGATTAGCATAATAGTGGCCACATCCAGCCCAGTCCACAGTAGTTATACGCTATTGCTTACAAAGCACCTGGTTTACGATTCACAAGTGATCCTACATCTGTTTCAGTTAGGCACCACATTGTTTTTCATATGTATGTTTATTCCTTAGTGTGATGTTTAACGGGAAGAGAAAGTAGGATGAGGACGAAATGGATCGGTCGATATGGAGACTCGAAACTGTCTTTTTATTCTGAGCCGTTATTATTTTTAAATAGTGGCATTACCACGCTTTTCTCTGTCAACTCCAGTATGTGCTTCTGTCACAACAACCCCTCTAAAGCAACACCTTATAAAACGACTACTGTCCTCTGATAACGCAGACTGATATTGAAATCGATTTACTCAGAAAACGCTCATGCAGTTAAAAATGAAACTCAGAATGCTTCAATTACACGCAAACTCCAGCTAAGTAGTGCCCGATTTGGCTAGACAGCCCAGATATTTTTGCAAATTTGGTTTCGTTTAGTCCACTCTTGTGAAACTGTTAGTCAATTAGTCTAATTCAGGTAGTCCGCAATTTATGTAGCTAACCTAAGTTAAGTTCCCAATCTTTCAGAACCGTCTCCGTGCGTCTGCTAGTGGAATCTGACCACGAAATGTATCCATGAGAAGAAAAGGACGATAAATCATATCATTCAGAAAATAAATTGCATATCTGGTTTGGTTTTCACAACCCGAATTTGGTTACCCTCTGTGAAAGCTAGATAAAAGGCTAAGTAATAGCGACTTTTCCTAAACTGGGGCATTTTTCGCACAGGGAATATATTTACATCATTTAAACTACTTATGGTTTTATCGTTTGAAGTAGGCAGACAACACTGGGAACTGACGAAATTTTGTTCACTGAGTTTTTTTATTATTTAATACTCTGCTTACGCATCAGTTAACAGCCTAATATTTCATCATTGCTTCTTTGCTCTGTTCGATCAGTCGGGCAATTTGGTTGCTAAGACATCAAAACCAAGTGAAGCAATATCAACCATACGACCTGCTGGCATTCAGTCGAACGGCGATTCTATAAATAGAAATTTGACAGTTGAACGCGAGTCCGACGACCACGTTTACATTCTCTGAGCCTTAAAATATCTCTCGGTTGTAGTCGCTAGGTCCTCTCCTATCCACACTGACACCTAAACTTGTCAGTGTGTTTTGCTCATCAACCAGTCGGAAGCTGTAAGCAATAGTCTCAATCAGGTGGGAAAACGAGTCAACCTCCACGCAATTACATAAGTTGGGCAGTTGTTAACCTTCACTCTTTTGGGACACCAAATAATTGCATACCCAAAGTACACAGTTTAAAGTGTCATAGATTACTTGGAGGAAAGATTTGTCGATGCTTGGTGAGTCCCTGTTCTAGTCGCTCAGAAAGCGTGTATGACTGTGAGCTTTTTGTACCTCCATGGCATCACTGTTGAGTTAGTTACCCTGACTCGCTTGTGGTGTTTCACACTTTTCAGGACTCGCAGAATACCGTCCAGTTTGCTAAGTTGGTTGTTACTAAATGATGTGGCAGTCGTTCTTCTTCTTCTTTCTCTCTGTTGCATGTTCGGATATCGCCGGCAGTTTGACGGTTGTTTAATTCACCGCATTGGCCATATCAGCTCACTGTCATCCCCAAATTATGAAAGTCGAGTCGTGCTCAAACCAAACTGTACGCTGTCCAAATCTAAGGCTTGAAGAATCCAAACCAACAACCAGAACTGGTGACACCCTGACCGCATAATTCTTAGTTGTTGGATGGGACAAGAACGAATGAACCCAGTTCATAATGGTTTTTTTCCGCCACTTTCGTAGCCGCCAAAAAGTAGCTGGCGATCAGCTATCGAGCACATATATTCATGATGTATAGGTAGTGCGGTTAACGAGCTAATGCAGCTACTGTTCTTTCTGTCCAATACATCTCCTGCTTATACACGACCCATAAGGGGATTGTCCTCTAGAGTTTTTGTCTTTTTATTAAAGAAAATTCCACTAAAAGCGTGTGCATAATTTACGGAAGGCCTCCGATGTACATATTCAGAAGATCCCAGTTATTGGGCGCAAGCAAAAGCTGACGTCGATCGCAGCTTGCCGTTACCTTCACCTAGGTCGCGTGGGAGCTCTTTACAATGTTCAACTATAGTACTTGAATACCTGTTGACCTAGTATTGTGACAACTGCTCAAAATATCCCTCGGAAAAAGGTACAGAGATTTCATTGGAGATACGGACAGCCTGCTAGACAGTTCTTCTCTCCATATACCTATTCCCGAAAGTTTGCAGATCGTCACCACTTCACTACCAAAAATATCTCCCCATAGTGGTCCCGAAAGGAATCTAAATGTCTTACCGAAGAGCAGAAAAGCCTAAATGACACGGAAGGGGGGTGATTTGCATCCTCAAATAATGCCCAAAACAAGGTTCTCAGAACATTACATAGTCACAGGGAAAAATCCATACTGTGGCACTCGGGGAACGAATGTGGGGATGATTGTGACGTGCGAGCACTCGACCTGCATCAGTTCGCCTAGCCACAGGGCACAATGAGCTGACCGCGTCAGCCGTTCCTACCCGTTCGAAAAAGGTTGCAAACCCTTTCTCCTAGTTGCACTGAAAAGCCACATGCAGCGCCTTCTTCCCCGAAGCGCTCGCTTCACAGCCGCTTGATGGTAACTTTTAGAAACGCGACACGTCGTCTTTTGATACAGTCCTCAGCTCGAATGATTAGTTCACCATATATTCGCCTTATGTAATTTACTAATTAGAGTCCCTGCATTGGATTGTCAACCTTCGTTCAAAAAACCAATTCTGTGGCGTGTGTTGAAGAACTAATTAGTGAAAACCGCTATTCCGGTCTTGCACCATTATACTTTGTTTGTACATAGCACTGGGTTCCCCTTTTCGTCTGCAGCAGTTCCGTTCGTAACAAAAACATGAAGTGTATAGGGTTACCGCTTTTCATTTTGACTTCTATGGCCGCTACTTACGGCTTATAGTTAGCTAAGACACAAAAGTTGAGCCACTAATTGTTTCAGATTCGTCAATGGAATATATCGCAGCGCATTGCGTCTTTGTTCCTGAAGCAGATTCATTGTTTCTAGACGGCGCGAAAAAACACTGTCTGCTACATCGATCAGTGTTAGTCGAGATCGCCCATATCTGAGCAGCCAAGGACTATGCTCGTCTGAGTTGCTGTTGCTCTAGCATGAGCAACTACATGACCGTTTTGTCACGCCCGCTCAGTAATCGACCACAGTTAGGGAGGCTGACGTTAGAGTTGCTGTGGGAGGATAATTCAAGCGGGAATTATACGAATCTGTCAACCGCTTGCAACTAGTTAAGTTCACTTGGTTAGTTCAAATATTGTGAAATTACCAGGAGCGGTCTTTTTATGTCTGTCCGTGATAGGTAATAATAGCTAGTCCAACTAGCTCAGGTGCTTCAAACAATCGGGTTGAGAGATTCAGTTGTGACTACTATTGTTATTCCCCGTGGGATCATATATGCATCAACCTTCAGTTTCACCGGAGTTCCATATCGAATCTGGTCAAATGATAATCGGAAGACCCGGATTAGCAGTCAACCACACGGTCGCTCCTAATTCGAACCCCTCGAGCGGGTGAATATGAAGTGCCGGTAGGGGTGGAACTAGGAAGTGGGGGGCGTTAAAATGTGCCAGGCTGCGATGCTGGGTCCGACCATTAGAGGACGAGCAAGAAACGAAATCCTCCACAGGACATGGTTATACTAGATAGAGCACAATTATCATAAGTTTGTTAAGCAATTCATCGGCAGCCCACGAGTGGTAAAGCCCTTTTTGTGTCTACCAGTTACTCGCAGTCCTCGACTTTCCACCAACCCTATGTTTTAATTAGACATGAGACGGCCTTTGTGTAGGGCATTCAGTTGACGTGGATCACACACAAAAGATTGAGCTATGATTCACCTGAGTCTCCTTTTGAGAACAACTTAATTTACAAACGAATGTAATTCGCTAATTCTTATACTAGCTTCTATTGACAACGATTTGTGTCTGCGCAGTTACACTAAATCACTGTCAGAAGACCTCGTACTATTTAGATAATGTTCACTCCAGCTGTGATATCATTACTCAACGATTAGGGAATAGCTAGTCCTACCAACGAGTCAAACGATTCTATGCGATTCAACGATTACTGGATCCCGTCATCTCTAGCCCATAGAGGCTTACGGTCACCAGGGGTGAATGGTGTACCCTTACCAAATGGGCCGAATGCATAATCCATCTCAGTCCCAGCCGCACTACCTTACTGTTTGCCCTCGACGTTTGGCAGCAATACTGCGGCTGCCCTGGTATCGGTTGTATGCACTGCACTGGTATCTCACGTGAGATTATTCTGTGTACGGTGTAGCAACGCGAAGTGTCCTAGATAATGGCCGGAAGCCAAAAGTGCTATGGTCACTTGTTAACCGTGAGATCAATTTTATCGTTAATTACCTTTGCACACAGACCTGAAAGCAATGCATTTTTGCAGCTGTATGTAAAATTTGGGTCTCCGATTTCCTAAAAGTAGGGGTGAAGGTAGCAAAGATGTGAACAAGCTGGGTTGGAGGGAATAGACGTAACAGACGAAGCAAATACTCCAATTGCTTAAGAGCACCCGATTTGCATAGGAATATTTCTGGTCTCTGTTGCCTGCTCCGTACCTCCTACTGCACTCATCTTCCTATGGTTTGTTGGCCGACTTCATGACAGTATTCATACCACCTTCAAGGGTTCAAGAATCCACTTTTTAGATCTTTATACATTATAGACTTTTCGAGTTTTCCTATTCATAGACCTTGTCATGCTAGTCCAGCCTGACCAGAACGAGGATGATTCGACAGAGGTTTGCAAGAAAATTGACCATGCGCCAGTCATTCGACCACAACATGACTTTTCTGGACCCGAATCGCTACTCTAACGCAACGCTTCAAGCGAGCACACTAAACAGAGCAGATAGCAACATCAGCAACATTTCATCAAAAGGTAGAAGGCAACTTGGGCAAAGTAGTACACTTCTGGGGTGATATTGCTTAACATCACACGTTTGATCTGACCGTCATTATTCACACAGGCTTGAATAGACTGCCGCATGGAATAAATTGCTTTCATGACTTTCTAGTTGTGTTCCTAAGGCAACTACGCAACGTTTAAAAGAAAAGCACAAAATTAGTGTAGACTTATTAGTATGTTTTGACGGTAAATACAGGTTTCATTTAATTTCACCACCGAAATATGGTGTCTGTATCTGTTGGTCTTATGAGCATACATTGCCACATGAGAATCCTTTTAAACGGCTACACTAATCACTTTTCGCCTCACACTTGACAAGGGCATCCCTGTTTGAATCCACGATGAATTGTAGGCAGTGGATCGCTGTGTCAAAAGTAGCAAAAGGTGAGCTACAAGTGATTCTATGACACTTTATAGGACAAGAAGGGGTCTGTCCTTCCTATTTTCCATATAGATTAGCATAATCGCTTAGTATTTTCACTTCCCGGGAACTTCCATTGTCTAAAACGTTTTGAGGTATCAGACAGTGCGCTGGCAAGTCTGTCAGCCAGTTAGGCAAACACCTTCTAGAGCATTTCGTGAAGATGTTCAAGTTTGTCTTTTCTGAGGTAAATTTGATGTGGTGAAGGTCGTTTTCTATTGAGCGCCAACTGAAAGCAGTGCCTTTGGACCACGTGAGATTTCATAGGTGGGCTTGATGTGGTCAGGAAGTGTTATTGCGCCTGTTCATTCATTTTCAGGTTTTGTTCCGGTTAAATTTGGAGCAACTGTGCTGGTGTGTTGGCCATGGTTGCTAGTCTTTGAATGGAGACAGTTAACTTAGTGAGTTAGGTAGATGCCCTAAAACCGGCGTAATAAAACTGCTCGTTCTTTCCAACTCCAACTAGTATGTTCATCCCCGTCCTTATTAGCAGGGTCATCCCATAGCATTTAGAGAGCGTACACGGTTGCTGCCAAAACCGTCGAAATACGATCGCTAAGTTGAACAATTTCACACCTTCGTTGGCCAAAAGTAAACCTCTGAATAACGTACGAGATTGACTTTTAATGACGGTGTTGTGTTAGATCAACCCGTCTGTCAGTGTCCATCATAATTCTGACACGAACCCTAGTGATGTCGCGGTGACCACCACGCTGAACGAAGCAGAACGATAATTCTGTCTGAAAACTAGGACGACATCCGACAACTTTTGACTGGCAAGCAAACCTCCACCATTTCGACTAGCGCAAAGCAAATCAACAAATGGCAATTTTTCGAATACACATGTGCTCACCTTTGGTCACCAGTGGAGTCTATATATACCTTTAAACAAGCGTTCAAAATAACCTAAAGCAACTTTTCTCCTTCCCCTAAAACGGCTTCATATGAATTAACTTCACAATAGTACTGAAGTTTGACGGCTACAATAGGTTTAAATAACACATTTTGTGATTCTGAAACAAAGCTTTGTTTACTGTCATACTTGTCTGAAATTATCTGCATCCCACGGTCCCTGGCCCAATCACAGTGGGTTTGCTATTCCTAATCGCATATTCCCATCCCAGTTCAATGATCTCTGCAACCTGTGATTCTCAGGTAAAGTTTTTTTCAAGTTTATACCCAACTAATGTTTGGAAAAAGTCGTGCTGCGATCTCCACTACCACTGCTGTTGGCAATGATGTTTCTACTTGTCACATGCCGTAAGCGTGTTGTGAAAGCCTAGTGAAATACCTGAAGGAGTCAACGCCGTTGTGATAGCTCTCGGGAGCTAACTCAGGTATTTCTAGGCCCATTTATGTAAACCAACGGAGAGAGGGTGGTGCAAGATGGTCCGTGCGATGGAACTTGCTTCTTTTAGGGCGGTCGTTCACAGCCTATTTCTCCCAATTTCTTCCAGTCATATAAGAAACCTCCCACCTTTAAGGACTGTAGCCTAAACTGTATACTCCAAATAGTAACAAACCGACTAATGTGTAGTCATTTGAACTACTACTATCTCTCTGTTTGTTTCACCACTTTTATCCAGAACAGCAGTTGTCTTTACTGAGAACAGCATCGTTTTTTCTAATCCTGAACGAGATATCAATTAATGACGGACAGTTTTCTGTGATAGTTTTTTACCAGTTCCAAGAATTGCAGAAGACTGCTTGAAACTTGTTTGCGATTTTTGGTCTTCAAATGACTTAGTTTCTTCGTTTTAACTTGTGACTCATAAACATATAGTGGTACCATTGGAGGTGATCTACAGAAGGCCACCTGGTACGGCGACGCCCATCGAGAGCCGAACTTTAAGATTTCGTCATCCTAAATAAGCCCAGCTGAACCAGGTATGTGTAATACAGTGCGATGGTAATGATCGTATAAATGAAATGATCATAGCATCCACGTATAATTCGAACTCCTTAATGAGGATGATGCTTCATGTTACTTCCTAAACTTTCCAAAAAACATTGTGGTACAGGCGTGTATACCGTCTCTAATGTGCTAGCGTGAACTGCTCTCCTCCGGGCAAGAATCACAAATAGCTTGCTTCTTCCCGCAGCCATCCCACAAACAGCAGAGCAGTTGGCATGTCAATAAACAGTAGAATGTCCGGTACGCTACTGAGGGAAAAATAGTTTCAAGATCGAAGTAAATGTCCGATTGCAGCGTAAGAAATTAGGTGATGTACCGAATAAACTGGATGAACTGCGGTAAGCATTACACTGGACAGACTGGACGGAATGTGTGCATACGAAATATAGAATATAAATCAGCTATCAGGGAAATCGATCACCTGACCCTGGTTATATACGCTAGGATATAAAGAGACACGAATTTAAGTCAGGGAACTTGAGGGTTTCGAAACCTGTAAAACGAGACAAGCGAGGAAGCAGGACATACAGAAATCGACCGAATGTGCGCACCACTACGAGCAAAGGATCGCCAGTTTAATCGAATAATTCAGAGAAGCAATGGATCAGTCGGCTGAAATGGTGACCAGGGAATCGATAGGACAATGGCCATCGGATGCGAGTCATAATGGTCAGGGTCTGAAAGCCAGAAGAATCAGATTATGAGCCAGATAGCGAACCAACTGGGTCAGTCACCCAAAAGGGCAATCACGACCAAAGATCATCCTCTATCAACCAGAAGTCTATCAGCACGAACAATGAATTGCTCAATACCGTCCCCACGGCGCACTGATGATATCACCACGATTGGTGACGAAATATTCGCAATCAAATCACCAGGCTTCTCGAGCAGAACGCCAGACTGAACGGATGGTGGGTGGAATAGATATGGCGGGCTAACACCAAACTAATCACTCCACCGAGTGGCACAACCAACGGTGACAGCGACGGAAACAGTTGCATTACAAACATAGAAAGTACCTCGTAGAGTTATTAATCAACCCATTTCACACCAGGAATGAATGTGACATTATGTGATAGCTTCGAAACCTTCTAGATGTATCTATTCCGAGTCACATTTGACTCGTTTTATGGTATCTGTGTATAAAGGAGAATTTATGATCAAAGTAAGATTTATCTGGTTTTGCCTGGTTGTCTCGACTCCCTAAACGTGTATAAACCCAATGTATATGGATGTATGACCCATCAACTTTGTATCCGAAGCACAGATAAGACAACTGTTACAGATACACATATGACAATCGTTCGTCTTTATGATATGCAGTTCTTTCGCCCTTTTCGAATCTCTATTCATATAACTCTCGTTTAAACAGTCCTCCTGCTTTACCGGAACAACCATCCCGGTGAACATTTGCCATGGAAATGAAGCAGCAAATTAACTTTTCGCTCTGTCTGGAGCTGATCATAGTATGTTTCCTTAGTCTTATCAAGATTTGAACCCAGGAGATTTAAAATGCTAGGCCACCGTGTTACCATCATTTAACCAGCACATAGTAGTTGCACCTGAGTTATCACGTCTGAACAGGCGAGTGCGTTCACACTTGAGCGATGGCTTTGTCGATTTGTCAGTGCTCCTATCTGCACCTACTCAATAGTGGATACCTCAGAAGACTGATAACGTAATTCTACTTATACCCTATCTTCCGGGAGAGCGCACGCTGTATGCTCTATTGAAGCTTCCATATAAGAAGTGGTATTTGAAGAAGATGTCAACTAACTCCATTTTTGTTCAGTTTCATCGTCGATAAAATAATGGGGCGAACGCTGGAGGGTCTTCAATATCCCACTGTTCAACTCGTTGCTCGTGAGAATCTCGTTGACCTGGGATAAACAGAGGACGTCTTCATCATCTTGAAGAGGAAAGTGATGCACCAGCAGGGTTGAATAAGCTAAGAAACCTCATATCGTTTTTTTGGGCATGTGCACTGCGCTCGCGGAGTGTAAAGTCATGCCTTAACAAGTTCAGTCTCTAAGCATGTCCCTTTCAATCCAGGAAGCATTGGAGGTTGTGGAGAATTTTACATACGTCGGTAGTTGTATCAACTCTGATGGAATTTGTCTGATGAAGTCATTGCACGAATCTCGAAGGCCCGAGTCGAGTTTGACAATTTTCGTCATTTGTGGCGTCAAAAAGGTATATCACTGGGTCCAAAAGTTTTTGTGTGCTAAGATTTGTATTGTCGTATGGTTTTGGGACACGGCCTCTTCGGACAGATGATGTGAAATGTCTTCGGGTTATGACCACCGATGTCCCAGGAAGCAAGCTGATATTGGATAGCGTCGACGAACTCTAAATGAAGCCTCCAGAAGACGAGTGCTTGTCCAGAATGTCCTTGAACCAAGTAAGGCACCTAGAACAGTGAACTACAGCGGCTCGGCTATGTGCTACGTATGCCGAAACATCGTTTATTGAAAATAGTGTTGCTTTCTGTGCCGCTTTCAGAATGGCACAAACTGCGAAGCAAAGAACCTGTGACTTGACAAACCTATGCACGAAATGTTCCTGTGGCCCACCTTCCAGGATGAGTTCTTCATGCCCCAATGAGTTTATTTGAAGACTACGAGATCGATGTCATAGATGTTCGTGTTATCAGCTTTTATTCGGCTGGTCTGACTGAAAGCTTATAGGTGTAGGCACCTCAGATGGTTTGCGGTAGTCTAGAGCCTGGTCACTCTCTCACTCACTGTTTTCGCTTTTCCTCTCTTTGAGGCTCCAACTATAATCAAATAAACTTTTTAGTAGTACGGCTGATGTTGCCATCTGCGATGATGATGATGATGAGGAGGAGGAGTAGGAGGAGGAGGATGAGGATGGGGATGAAAATGTGAACTCCACAAATCCTGAGATCGCTTGCAACCTTGTAAAATCCCACCGATCAGCTCCATGGCAGAAAAACAGGTGAAGCATACTAATTAGTTACTCAAATTTCACGCTCGATACAGAAACTTACATTTCACCATTAAAAGTTAATGTCTGTAATGGAATTTTGTTAAACTAATCTAAGTTGCTGATGAGAAGCCACAATCAGGCTGTTAGAAACGACAAACTGAAGAGCAATCTTCGTGTATGTGTGCTCGTTTTTCAGAGAGTCTTTAGGCAATCACGGCCAAACAAACAGTTGTTCCCTGTGATATCAGATACCCATTTCGATCTCCAGTCATTTTTGCGGATAATCATATTTAAACTCATATCATGAAATTATGAAACTTTGGTCCTGTAGACTTTTTTGTAGGGTTGCTAGATGTCAGTTGTCTTTGGGAAATAAATCAGCATCTGATTGGGTACCTCGCACTTTTATAAACGTCGGAAAAGGTTTAGACGTTCGCTTTTTGCCTATGGTATGTCCGATGCTCATAACGCTTTCAATGCTACCATACATGGCCTTTTCCTTGACGAATTTGTCCTTCTTTGTTTCTTATCAGCCAAAATACTTGTCCAAGCAAACGATGCGTCCTGAAACTTACAAAACCCCATTTATGTAAACGAAGTTTGTTTAGACAGTGTTCTGTCTTACGATTTTTCACTATATTCGAGAACACATAATACTGGTGTGGCCAGCCACACGTGATAGGTCGTATGCAAAAATGCTAATACTGATTTCTTAGGATATTCTGGAGGCGGTGCTGCAGACCACTTGCTTGAATCTATATTTTTTCATTCACATTTCACGGCAACTCAACACAAAAACAAACCGAAAAACTGTGCATCAAGATGCTTCTCTTGCTTTCACTCATATGTTTACAGTTTGGCAGTGTCGATGTGGTCTGAGAATAGCACGTACTTTGCGACGAATAATCTGAAGGAGATAGCGAGATAATTGCCAGTGAATAACTGACTGCTCCTGTCTGTGCCTAGGTCATTCGCATTCAAACTGCCCTACTTCCGTTCTGACTTCACTTGCTTGTCAGCCCATATCCGACATGCGAAGCATTTCTTTAGGTCGCTCATCAACAGGCGTCCTGCAAACCATACGCTCTAAACAGACGTGAATGCACCCGCCTGTTCGGAAGTGAGAATTCAGACGAGTCCAAGGTGTGTTGGTAGATTTTGGTGTTACTCGTCAAGTATGTCATATGATAGGAGTTCAGATTCCAATATATGAATGTGCACACCAAACCCCAGACTATTTTCTCCCTTGGTATGGACAGTGATCTGAATTCAGAGTAAAAACTCCCACCAAAAATTACGCATTCGCATTCTGTGACTCGCACTGACACAAACCGCATCCGTTTAAGGGCAATAGAAACTACATCTGGAAACCCAAAAAAACAAACGTTTAATTCGGGAATGTTGTAAAGCTTTCCACACAATTTCAAACCTATTCCATGGTTTATAGCCATACCTGTTAGAAGAGATACTACCGAAGCCATATATTCACACGACTCAGTGCCTTGCGAGGGAATTCGTGAACATAAACCATGCAGCCGATGCCCACGCAGGCAGGGCAAGTAATCAATGCGATTGCTGCCGATCAACACCAACCACCAGACAAAATTGGCGGAATCGTTCCCTGTTTTGACAGGTGCAGTTAAGTCGTCCAGAGACCATGAGCCAAACAGCGTTCTAAACAGCCTAGGCGATTACTACCCAGCCACTTGATCCCTCCTTGAGTCACTAAAAAGTCACAGACTGTATTGGGTTGCCAGTTACAGTTACAATATAACAAATTGATTCCCTAGTGTTGTTGTTAGGCTTTTGACACCCTCATGCTAATCAATACTTTTACGGTTGCATTGGTCAGAACGGACGGTAAAAAATCTACAAATCCCTCCTGTTACGCAAACTGCTTCAGCATGAATTTAGTTAGCTGTACTCTTACCGGTTTATTTGCTACCGATCGTTCATTGAAACCCGAATTATGGAAGCCCGTTATTTGGCTCCATTGTAGAATTTTTTAATTTCGCACAAACAGATGGTATTCAATGCAAACAAAGCCGGATGAACTAATTCAATTTTCTGTGAAGGAACATTTATCAAAATTTGTGTCTGTAAAACCAACTTCGAACGCAACATGTGAGTAGATATTTAACTTCCTTAACAAAGGGGTAGTTGGCTAAGCACAGACTTACGAGAAACTAAAAGCCACAGAAAGACAAGAACTTCCATTGTCTAAAACGTTTTGAGGTATCAGACAGTGCGCTGGCAAGTCTGTCAGCCAGTTAGGCAAACACCTTCTAGAGCATTTCGTGAAGATGTTCAAGTTTGTCTTTTCTGAGGTAAATTTGATGTGGTGAAGGTCGTTTTCTATTGAGCGCCAACTGAAAGCAGTGCCTTTGGACCACGTGAGATTTCATAGGTGGGCTTGATGTGGTCAGGAAGTGTTATTGCGCCTGTTCATTCATTTTCAGGTTTTGTTCCGGTTAAATTTGGAGCAACTGTGCTGGTGTGTTGGCCATGGTTGCTAGTCTTTGAATGGAGACAGTTAACTTAGTGAGTTAGGTAGATGCCCTAAAACCGGCGTAATAAAACTGCTCGTTCTTTCCAACTCCAACTAGTATGTTCATCCCCGTCCTTATTAGCAGGGTCATCCCATAGCATTTAGAGAGCGTACACGGTTGCTGCCAAAACCGTCGAAATACGATCGCTAAGTTGAACAATTTCACACCTTCGTTGGCCAAAAGTAAACCTCTGAATAACGTACGAGATTGACTTTTAATGACGGTGTTGTGTTAGATCAACCCGTCTGTCAGTGTCCATCATAATTCTGACACGAACCCTAGTGATGTCGCGGTGACCACCACGCTGAACGAAGCAGAACGATAATTCTGTCTGAAAACTAGGACGACATCCGACAACTTTTGACTGGCAAGCAAACCTCCACCATTTCGACTAGCGCAAAGCAAATCAACAAATGGCAATTTTTCGAATACACATGTGCTCACCTTTGGTCACCAGTGGAGTCTATATATACCTTTAAACAAGCGTTCAAAATAACCTAAAGCAACTTTTCTCCTTCCCCTAAAACGGCTTCATATGAATTAACTTCACAATAGTACTGAAGTTTGACGGCTACAATAGGTTTAAATAACACATTTTGTGATTCTGAAACAAAGCTTTGTTTACTGTCATACTTGTCTGAAATTATCTGCATCCCACGGTCCCTGGCCCAATCACAGTGGGTTTGCTATTCCTAATCGCATATTCCCATCCCAGTTCAATGATCTCTGCAACCTGTGATTCTCAGGTAAAGTTTTTTTCAAGTTTATACCCAACTAATGTTTGGAAAAAGTCGTGCTGCGATCTCCACTACCACTGCTGTTGGCAATGATGTTTCTACTTGTCACATGCCGTAAGCGTGTTGTGAAAGCCTAGTGAAATACCTGAAGGAGTCAACGCCGTTGTGATAGCTCTCGGGAGCTAACTCAGGTATTTCTAGGCCCATTTATGTAAACCAACGGAGAGAGGGTGGTGCAAGATGGTCCGTGCGATGGAACTTGCTTCTTTTAGGGCGGTCGTTCACAGCCTATTTCTCCCAATTTCTTCCAGTCATATAAGAAACCTCCCACCTTTAAGGACTGTAGCCTAAACCGTATACTCCAAATGGTAACAAACCGACTAATGTGTAGTCATTTGAACTACTACTATCTCTCTGTTTGTTTCACCACTTTTATCCAGAACAGCATTTGTCTTTACTGAGAACAGCATCGTTTTTTCTAATCCTGAACGGGATATCAATTAATGACGGACAGTTTTCTGTGATAGTTTTTTACCAGTTCCAAGAATTGCAGAAGACTGCTTGAAACTTGTTTGCGATTTTTGGTCTTCAAATGACTTAGTTTCTTCGTTTTAACCTGTGACTCGTAAACATATAGTGGTGCCATTGGAGGTGATCTACAGAAGGCCACCTGGTACGGCGATGCCCATCGAGAGCCGAAATTTAAGATTTCGTCATCCTAAAAAAGCCCAGCTGAACCAGGTATGTGTAATACAGTGCGATGGTAATGATCGTATAAATGAAATGATCATAGCATCCACGTATAATTCGTACTCCTTAATGAGGATGATCCTTCATGTTACTTCCTAAACTTTCCAATAAACATTGTGGTACAGGCGTGTATACCGTCTCTAATGTGCTAGCGTGAACTGCTCTCCTCCGGGCAAGAATCACAAATAGCTTGCTTCTTCCCGCAGCCATCCCATAAACAGCAAAGCAGTTGCTATGTCAATGCACAGTAGAACGTCCAGTACGCTACTGAGGGAAAAAATAGTTTCAAGATCGAAGTAAATGTCCGATTGCAGCGTAAGAAATTAGGTGATGTACCGAATAAACTGGATGAACTGCGGTAAACAGTACACTGGACAGACTGGACGGAATGTGTGTATACGAAATATAGAATATAAATCAGCTATCAGGGAAATCGATCACCTGACCCTGGTTATATACTCCAGGATACAAAGAGACACGGATTTAAGTCAGGGAACTTGAGGGTTTCGAAACCTGTAAAATGAGACAAGCGAGGAAGCAGGACATACGGAAATCGACCGAATGTGCGCACCACTACGAGCAAAGGATCGCCAGTTTAATCGAATAATTCAGAGAAGCAATGGATCAGCCGGCTAAAATGGTGACCAGGGAATCGGTAGGACAAAGGCCATCGGATGCAAGTCATAAAGGACAGGGTCTGAAAGCCAGCAGAATCAGATTGTGAGCCAAATAGCGGACCAACTGGGTCAATCGCCCAAAAGGGCAATCACAACCAAAGATCATCCTCGATCAACCAGAAGTCTATCAACACGAACAATGAATTGCTCAACACCGTCCCCACGGCACACTGATGATATCACCACGACTGGTGACGAAACGTTCGCAACCAAATCACCAGGCCTCTCGAGCAGAACACCAGACTGAATGGACGGTGGGTGGAATAGATATGGCGGGCTAACACCGAACTAATCACTCCACCGAGTGGCACAACCAACGGTGACAGCAACGGAAACAGTTGCATTACAAACATAGAAAGTACCTCGTAGAGTTATTAATCAACCCATTTCAGACCAGGAATGAATGTGACATTATGTGATAGCTTCGAAACCTTCTAGATGTATCTATTCCGAGTCACATTTGACTCGTTTTATGGTATCTGTGTATAAAGGAGAATTTATGATCAAAGTAAGATTTATCTGGTTTTGCCTGGTTGTCTCGACTCCCTAAACGTGTATAAACCCAATGTATATGGATGTATGACCCATCAACTTTGTATCCGAAGCACAGATAAGACAACTGTTACAGATACACATATGACAATCGTTCGTCTTTATGATATGCAGTTCTTTCGCCCTTTTCGAATCTCTATTCATATAACTCTCGTTTAAACAGTCCTCCTGCTTTACCGGAACAACCATCCCGGTGAACATTTGCCATGGAAATGAAGCAGCAAATTAACTTTTCGCTCTGTCTGGAGCTGATCATAGTATGTTTCCTTAGTCTTATCAAGATATGAACCCAGGAGATTTAAAATGCTAGGCCACCGTGTTACCATCATTTAACCAGCACATAGTAGTTGCACCTGAGTTATCACGTCTGAACAGGCGAGTGCGTTCACACTTGAGCGATGGCTTTGTCGATAGGTCAGTGCTCCTAACTGCACCTACTCAACAGTGGATACCTCAGAAGACTGATAACGTAATTCTACTTATACCCTATCTTCCGGGAGAGCGCACGCTGTAGGCTCTATTGAAGCTTCCATATAAGAAGTGGTATTTGAAGAAGATGTCAACTAATTCCATTTTTGTTCAGTTTCATCGTCGATAAAATAATGGGGCGAACGCTGGAGGGTCTTCAATATCCCACTGTTCAACTCGTTGCTCGTGAGAATCTCGTTGACCTGGGATAAACAGAGGACGTCCTCATCATCTTGAAGAGGAAAGTGATGCACCAGCAGGGTTGAATAAGCTAAGAAACCTCATATCGTTTTTTTGGGCATGTGCACTGCGCTCGCGGAGTGTAAAGTCATGCCTTAACAAGTTCAGTCTCTAAGCATGTCCCTTTCAATCCAGGAAGCATTGGAGGTTGTGGAGAATTTTACATACGTCGGTAGTTGTATCAACTCTGATGGAATCTGTCTGATGAAGTCATTGCACGAATCTCGAAGGCCCGAGTCGAGTTTGACAATTTTCGTCATTTGTGGCGTCAAAAAGGTATATCACTGGGTCCAAAAGTTTTTGTGTGCTAAGATTTGTATTGTCGTATGGTTTTGGGACACGGCCTCTTCGGACAGATGATGTGAAATGTCTTCGGGTTATGACCACCGATGTCCCATGAAGCAAGCTGATATGGGATAGCGTCGACGAACTCTAAATGAAGCCTCCAGAAGACGAGTGCTTGTCCAGAATGTCCTTAAACCAAGTAAAGCACCTAGTTCAGTGAACTACGGCGGCTCGGCTATGTGCTACGTATGTCGAAACATCATTTATTGAAAATAGTATTGCTTTCTGTGCCCCTTTCAGAATGCCATAAACTGCGAAGCAAAGAACCTGTGACTTGACAAACCTATGCACGAAATGTTCGTGTGGCCCGCCTTCCAGGATGAGTTCTTCATGCCCCAATGCGTTTATTTGAAGACTACGAGATCGATGTCATAGATGTTCGTGTTATCAGCTTTTATTCGGCTGGTCTGACTGAAAGCTTATAGGTGTAGGTACCTCAGATGGTTTGCGGTAGTCTAGAGCCTGGTCACTCTCTCACTCACTGTTTTCGCTTTTCCTCTCTTTGAGGCTCCAACTATAATCAAATAAACTTTTTAGTAGTACGGCTGATGTTGCTATCTGCGACGATGATGATGATGAGGAGGATTAGGAGGATGAGGATGGGGATGAAAATGTGAACTCCACAAATCCTGAGATTGCTTGCAACCTTGTAAAATCCCACCGATCAGCTCCATGGCAGAAAAACAGGTGAAGCATACTAATTAGTTACTCAAATTTCACGCTCGATACAGAAACTTACATTTCACCATTAAAAGTTAATGTCTGTAATGGAATTTTGTTAAACTAATCTAAGTTGCTGATGAGAAGCCACAATCAGGCTGTTAGAAACGACAAACTGAAGAGCAATCTTCGTGTATGTGTGCTCGTTTTTCAGTCAGTCTTTAGGCAATCACGGCGAAACAAACAGTTGTTCCCTGTGATATCAGATACCCATTTCGATCTCCAGTCATTTTTGCGGATAATCAAATTTAAACTCATATCATGAAATTATGAAACTTTGGTCCTGTAGACTTTTTTGTAGGGTTGCTAGATGTCAGTTGCCTTTGGGAAATAAATCAGCATCTGATTGGGTACCTCGCACTTTTATAAACGTCGGAAAAGGTGTAGACGTTCGCTTTTTGCCGATGGTATGTCCGATGCTCATAACGCTTTCAATGCTACCATACATGGCCTTTTTCCTTGACGAATTTGTCCTTCTTTGTTTCTTATCAGCCAAAATACTTGTCCCAGCAAACGATGCCTTCTGAAACTTACAAAACCCCATTTATGATAAAGAAGTTTGTTTAGACAGTGTTCTGTCTTACGATTTTTCATTATATTCGAGGACACTTAATACTGGTGTGGCCAGCCACACGTGATAGGTCCTATGTAAAAATGCTAATACTGATTTCTTAGGATATTCTGGAGGCGGTGCTGCAGACCACTTGCTTGAATCTATATTTTTTCATTCACATTTCACGGCAACTCAACACAAAAACAAACCGAAAAACTGTGCATCAAGATGCTTCTCTTGCTTTCACTCATATGTTTACAGTTTGGCAGTGTCGATGTGGTCTGAGAATAGCACGTACTTTGCGACGAATAATCTGAAGGAGATAGCGAGATAATTGCCAGTGAATAACTGACTGCTCCTGTCTGTGCCTAGGTCATTCGCATTCAAACTGCCCTACTTCCGTTCTGACTTCACTTGCTTGTCAGCCCATATCCGACATGCGAAGCATTTTTTTAGGTCGCTCATCAACAGGCGTCCTGCAAACCATACGCTCTAAACAGACGTGAATGCACCCGCCTGTTCGGAAGTGAGAATTCAGACGAGTCCAAGGTGTGTTGGTAGATTTTGGTGTTACTCGTCAAGTATGTCATATGATAGGAGTTCAGATTCCAATATGGCTAAGAAAATGCACTGTGAATGTGCACACCAAACCCCAGACTATTTTCTCCCTTGGTATGGACAGTGATCTGAATTCAGAGTAAAAACTCCCACCAAAAATTACGCATTCGCATTCTGTGACTCGCACTGACACAAACCGCATCCGTTTAAGGGCAATAGAAACTACATCTGGAAACCCAAAAAAACAAACGTTTAATTCGGGAATGTTGTAAAGCTTTCCACACAATTTCAAACCTATTCCATGGTTTATAGCCATACCTGTTAGAAGAGATACTACCGAAGCCATATATTCACACGACTCAGTGCCTTGCGAGGGAATTCGTGAACATAAACCATGCAGCCGATGCCCACGCAGGCAGGGCAAGTAATCAATGCGATTGCTGCCGATCAACACCAACCACCAGACAAAATTGGCGGAATCGTTCCCTGTTTTGACAGGTGCAGTTAAGTCGTCCAGAGACCATGAGCCAAACAGCGTTCTAAACAGCCTAGGCGATTATTACCCAGCCACTTGATCCCTCCTTGTGTCACTAAAAAGTCACAGACTGTATTGGGTTGCCAGTTACAGTTACAATATAACAAATTGATTCCCTAGTGTTGTTGTTAGGCTTTTGACACCCTCATGCTAATCAATACTTTTACGGTTGCATTGGTCAGAACGGACGGTAAAAAATCTACAAATCCCTCCTGTTACGCAAACTGCTTCAGCATGAATTTAGTTAGCTGTACTTTTACCGGTTTATTTGCTACCGATCGTTCATTGAAACCCGAATCATGGAAGCCCGTTATTTGGCTCCGCTGTAGAATTTTTTTAATTTCGCACAAACAGCTGGTATTCAATGCAAACAAAGCCGGATGAACTAATTCAATTTTCTGTGAAGGAACATTCATCAAAATTTGTGTCTGTAAAACCAACTTCAAACGCAACATGTGAGTAGATATTTCGGTTAATTTCCTTAACAAAAGGGTAGTTGGCTAAGCACAGACTTACAAGAAACTAAAAGCCACAGGAAGACAAGAACGGCAACCGGTTATCTCGACCAATAACAAAGATGAAAATTAAAGAATTTTTGAAAGATTTCTTAGCAGAAACCAGAATGTAATAGTAATAGCCATAAAACAACTTCTTCTGGTGGATATCTTTATTGTTTCGCCAAAAAGTGAATCAGCAGAGCTCCAGAGCCCAGCCCAAGTTTGTTATATACTTAGATGGCCCGTTCAGAGATAGATTAATCATAAAAACGTTCAGAACATCTTCCCTTGGAGTTTTGATTGCAGAAAATCTCCTTAAATTTACAGCAAATATAAAAGTATTTTGTCCGCCTGTTTTAAAGAAGGAATTCTTCGCTAACGTTCTGATACTCTGGATATCCATTTGGCCACTAGTTATCGTTCATCTTGTTTTAGCTGGTTTGTGGCTAGTATTTTTGAAATATAGGGCGTATATTGCTCAGTCCCAATCCTGGGGCTTTGTAAGCTGATTACTCACGAACGAGATGCCATTAAAAACGCCATTTTATGATGTGAATTGACGAAACGGTAAACTGACTGGAGTAAGAAAACCAGTCTTTCCAGTTTACTTGCCTCTGCAAAGACTCAGTGGACGCTGGCTGCGTCCGTGTTGGAAACGTTTGCATTTTAATTCTGGCTGGCTTTTGTGGAAGCGGCCGTTTCAGATGGATGAACGAGTCAATATTCAGAACACCTATAGGTCCGTATTGCCAGAAGCTCCTACACCACGGCTGCAATATCCAAATTTCTAGTTTTATACACTGTGAATGGAACGGCGATCGGAACAAGCCTAGCTAATTCTGTTGACGTCACACGACTTGAAGAGCGGCAGAATACATCCTATTTAAGTTGACTGAGTGATCGAGATCAGAAAAATTTAGGATAGCAACAGGAAGAATTTGCAAAAGGCGGGACTGCAACATTAATTGCCATACCTGGATAAAGCTACTGGGATTGCCCCACTAGATCGAATTTCCAGCTTCGGATTGTCTATTAGTTCTCTCTTTTCATTCCAATATTGCTCTTTCCTGTCCCATACAACACGCATGAGGATAGACAAAACCAAACACACAAGGGACAAAACAATCGCATTCTGTTGGAAGTGTGAGTGCACATTTACTTCATATGTTTTGTATTAACACTAACCACCCTATTGATTTATCGTAAACAATGGTAACTGATGTTGGGATGTTTTAAAAACTCATCACTGATAATTGGTTTTATACTCGCGCTATTCTCCCCTGGAAAAGCAACTTGCAAGGATCATACAAAAGCGGTCTTTTCTTGGTGGAATATAGTTACTAAAAGATATTCCCAGGGATAACCTAATATGCTACTGAAGATTAGTTTCTCCTGAAGTGATTTCACCAAGCGAAGACAAATGTCATTTCAACAATGCAAGTACGCTATAAAATGAAAAACACCAGAAGAGAGTCTGTTGTATTGTTTGTGGGTAGTCTGACAGAATTTGAAAGGTTTCAATGGAGACTTCGTCTTGTAAGTGAAACCAGTCTATGCTGTTTCGTATATATTCGGAATCATCAGCTATGCTAACCCCACGAGTCTCCCGGGGGGAGTGGGTAGGAAACAGTAACCTCCCGACTAGTAGTTGAACACTTAACCGCTCGGTCACGATCAACAGTTTGATTAACTTTCACTTAAACCAGTCTCGTTGAACACCAAACGCTACTCTTAATGAAATCGGCCTGGAGATGCTGAATTACTCATTTGCCCAGGAAGAACGTCACCGGTCCTTCGGTGTGGACAACACACCTAATTATGTCCAGATCGTCATCTTAGAATCACAGTTCAACCGAAATATGGCGGCGACTTTGTCAAAGCCTAAAGGTTAATATAAGTACTAGTACTAAAATGCGGACCTGTTTTCAGTAACATTTCTACCCCTTGTGAGATTCCAGACAGCAGCTATTTAAATCCAGTAGTAGCATTGAGTACTTCGAAAAACAACGGCCCTGTTGATGGACAGTTGATACCAAGGAATCGAGATTTATCAACTTTTGTCGCTAATATGCAGCTAGTCATGTGAGAAGCTCTGTTCGCAACCTGTCAAATTTTGTCTGAAAAATTTGTTCGATGTTTTCATTTTCGTTAACTCTGGGATATAGCGGATAAAAGCAGGACAATCACGTGGCAATCCAACTAGATCTCCGCTGTTCACTCTCAGCAGTACTACTCTTGTGATGTTTACTCCATCTTCAAATGCCGCACAAGTAATTTCTGCAGTTCGGTATTACCCAGGACATAACCTCCAGGTTATTAGGAAGAAATGAGGGAATGGGACCGGGTGCACTGCTCTCCATTCACGATTAGTTCAATATGATACTGCTAATGCAACTATCTTCGTGTCAGCGATCTGGATGTTAAAGCAGGCTTAACTTGCTTTTCCTCTCACTGATTGGTTTCTCACCCAGAGTAGTAATGAACTGATTGTATTTCATAGCACACTTTTCTTGAAATATTAAGAAGGGCGCTCATTCTCTTGCAAAGATATATGGTGTACAAAGATCTACAGTGTTCACTAGTTTTCTCCTCATCCTCACAGAATTGGAGCATTTATAACTTCGAATGACATCCGTCTAAGCATTTGCCCACCGAATTCAATAATACTTCTCAGCTGGTTTACACAAGATTCTCGGGGGTCAACTGGAGAACAGGGAGGGTATGAAGCGTCATTTAAGCAGTTCAATAATCTAGTCAACATGAACCATTCTTGCGTACTCATCTGGTGGTATTCTTATATCACAGAGCCAGCGTTCATGATAATCCTCATGAAGCAGGGGAATAAAATTTCGCTGAAATACACTTAGTGATAACACACGAATCTTGGCCGTCGGCTGTGGATACAGAAGGTAGGCGTTTCTACAGAGATGCCGAAATACGCAAATGATACATCGCAACGAAATCTGACCGATCAAAATTATGTTGAACCATCCCTTTAGGTAGAATACCAAGAAGACAAACGGTTGCCGCAAACTTTGTAAGCACGGCGAAGCGGAGTTGGTTGATGGCCGGTATAATTAGATGCCAAGTACTTCGTATATAAAATAGGTCCCGCGATTTACAATTGAATGTCAGGCAGGCCAACCAAATGCTCTGAGATACTTCGCCTTCAAAACACAACCATGAGGATACTCACGAGGTGAAGATTTAAGTGAGCAGAAAATCATAAAGCTTCGGCCCAGACCGCCTGGTTTTCTACTGGTATGTTATCGGGATAGGGGAGCAAAGTAGCATCAACCGAAGTCACAATCAAATATCCTTTAGGGTTTTAGATTCTATTCTGAGCATAAGAAACATCAGCTGGTTAAAGTAGATGGAGAAATTAGGTTTGCTTGGATTTGGATTTCTTTCTGTTTCTGTGTGAAGACCAAGTAAGAAAAATAGCAGTCCGAGATGTTACTATCTCAGTTTATACTGTCTTATTAACTAAATCATCACTGATCTTGTGCGTAGTTAACTACCAGGCATTCATGGAAAAGAATGTGGACCATGAAGACAAGGTCTGCATACAGCTGAACCAGGTTCTTTCCTAAAGTGTATGGACTCAAGAGACCCGAGAGGGAATCATAGTAGGACGGTGTAGCATATAATTATGCTGTCAGTCACTGTTGGGTAACGAAGCACGCTGCATGCCCTGAAAAATGCTGATCTCTGCCATGTGTTTGAAGTGACTTCAATATATTTTTACAAGTTGCAAAGTGCAGTATGCCATTTTGGAATTCCATGTATCCATGCATCCAGGTCCAGAGTGACCGTAAATGCACTGGACAACCAACTTGTAGGAAGCGTAATAAAATTCGTATGCTCTAATTTGAACGAAAAACGGTAATCTTAATAGCGCTCCCCATCTTGCAGTTATTCTCGAAAATAACAAGTTGATTTCCTGGCGGATATAGAAGAGTCTTCCTGGGTAATTAAATGAAACTCTGCGGTTGCTGTTTTGGAGTACATGAAAACAAATAAATCTGAAAATTAATGCAAAACAAGTGCAAGGATACCGTAATTCAGCTTCTAACATCCTGTGCTTGGGCCAGATATCAGCCACAGGAGAGAGTGGAGCCGAAATAGCAGTCCCAACCGCAAAGGCAGGATCCGCGTTCTTCAACCACGACAACTCTGGCCATGACTAGACGTCAGTCCTCAACTTAAAAAAACAGTGTCGTTGAACATAACTTGACAGCAGGACAATACTCCCATCCACTTACCTACTCCGCCTGTGTACCCACAGAGGCCTCCTCGTCCGGCAATGGAATGCTAGCATGTGTGTGTATCACTGCACCTACCCACTCACCTGAGTTCCCCTCTGTCCTCTAGACCTACCATGAAATGTCCTATCTTGACGCCCCTGTGGTTGCACCACAAATCCTAATCACGAGAATAGTCTCGGGTCACACCACCGAGCCAACATACCGTTCGCTGTCGTCTGGTGTGCGGACATCGACTCTCTGATGTGCTGGTCAACGACAGACTTGCACACTTGTTGACACCAAGAAAATAGACAAGTGAGATTTATCGTACACTTCTGCTTTTTTGTGGGCATATGGTGCCGTATAATTCCGGATAGGATTCTTCCTTTTGATAATCGGGATCATGAAACCTACTCGTCTATCGAGAATTCAACAAGTATACTGCGCGTTCGTCCTTGCTGCTCACTGTACAGGTGCGAACGCTGGTTGCTTCTGGCGGAGGATTTGCACAGGCTACCTCAGCTTGACCATCCGTGGCGGTGAATCATTTCGTACGTTTTGTGGGAGTAGCGCAAAGCAAGATATTGTGTCTTAGGTAACAGCAAAAAAATGGAACTTAAGGATATGATTTCTATCCATTAGTTTCCATGCTTGGGCCACGTCTAAGAAAATGCTGCAGCAAAGACTACCAAGACGTACACAGTTTGGCATACTAAAAGCGAACTGGAAACAGCGTCTTGGAGGTCAAGCAACGTGGCGGAGTAAAATGGAAAAAGATGAAATCCAGATTTACCTCACTGGATTCAATCCGACATTTCGCCAGTGGCACGAACAGTAGCTGCTCTCTGTGGTTGGAAGCCCTGTTAGATACTGTACAGGACCAAACCCAATGGCCCTCTTGTTTATTTTGACTTAGAGGAAGTTTTTTCATTTTGTTCCATGATTTTGTTTGTCTACACTTTCAACTTCCGGAATAGCATATTTTTTACGGGTCCAGGACAGTAGGTAAATACACGACTTGTTAGATAGCTAGATAGCTAGGTAGATAAAGAGATGCATTAATAAATACATATAACAAACAAGTTAAGCTAAAAATCTACACTGGACAACATCCATATTTGAAAAAATGACATCCGAGGGACCTGCTGAATGACGCTCATTTTAGTCTGCGTGGCCCCCTGTTAGAGGTACTAAGGATTCGGCAAATAAATAAAACATTTTGTCCTTGAACACTGTTGGTTTACTCACATTGTCATCTCGGCTTTTACGAACCGAGTGAGCAGTGAGTGAGTGGCAGATTTTTAACGATACGTCAGACAGAAAACTATCACAAAAATGTTATCTCATTTGCGTTCCAAGATACTTCATTGTGAGGCTGCGTACGTGAATCGTCTCAGACCTTGACTCGTCCTAGTGTGGAAAGTTTTGAAACAAGCAGAAAATCCAGAAATTTTGGACGAATTATTATCAATGTATTTCAAATGCTTCTAATCAAGATATAAGAGCACATATACTAATATATTCACCATGTAACTGAGTGGACTTGGCACTATGCTACTCGAAACCATTATCCAGGGATGATGCGAAATTTAGGTTTCCTAATTCTACTTTTTGAAAATGAGACAAACCGGAACTACAGCGATCTATGTGTACAGTGATGTACTTCCAACAAAGACTGCCTCTGTAAACTTGCCACAGCAGGCCGTTCTGGATGATGGGGGCCCTATTCTGGGGATTTGACCAAATCTTTAGTTTTATGTGATTGTCGAATGAACCGTAAGTTGACCACTTAGTCCGTTTGTATTTCATATCGTTCCTTGTATTGTGCTCCGTATGGATTTTTGGTTCGTGGTGGAGCAGGACTAAGCAGGATACCCATTCAGGAAATCTGTAGGGAAAATTCTAATTTGTCCGGTGCGGTGAGGCGCGATGAGGCAACGAAGGGAAAAATAATCCAACCTACTTTTAATAGCCAGCTCAAATGTGTGCCAGCTGAGGTTCATTTGTCCCCCAGAGATACGTTTAGAAACGCTAATAGCCATTGAAACTTCCTGTGGATTCAGTATTTTTCGACGCTGTACTGTACTCCCAACCTCGATAGACAATACTAGCTATCACTTATGCCTACTATGTACCGCGGTATCTTTTTGCCTAAATTAGACAATTCTGTTTCTCATGAAATGATCGCCTAAAAACCTGGATGGGATGATCATCTGGCTTATCAGCCCTACTACTGAGACTTGTAGCATTGGGCTGACCGTATGTTATTCGTGGCGTTGACTAGAAAATAATTAACCACCGCTAAGCTCAATTACCATGGTATGTCATGATTTGTCGTATTATATGATCCATGGAACTACCCCTTTTTAAGGAGTGTTCATCCATCAGACTCACCAGACCATAAAAGGGATGCACGCCGGTGATAACCATTGGAGTTCAACTTGACTTTTGAGCATCCTAACTCAACAAATCTAAGCATACTTGAATTGTCATGATGAGTAATGTTCTCATTTCCGACTTCTGAGGAAAAATGGTTCTTTTTGGGGAGTGTTTGGACCAAGAGCGCCAAGTTTTTCCTGCCTCTTTTGGGGACTTTGGCACCTTGTTTAACAATCCACAGGACCGATACCTCCCATTCGGTATGGTATTGCATACTGGGGGAACAAACCGGAGGATCACTGTACCTCCAAAAGTATTGAGTAAAAGAGTGGAAGGGAAATGACGTAACAGTTTAGTAATCCATAGGGGATGATTTATAGACCATGCATAACACATGGAGTTTGGGGCAGTTTGGCTCACATAAAAGACTAATGGAAAGGACTTGCGGTTGGAGAATTCCGCTCGTCCGCAAATTCAGTTGGTGTCAAGGGGAGACTCAGCCGAATCTCTCCTTTGCGATATTCTTGCACTGAAAGTGCTGCATATCGGACACCATCAAAGGGTTTTCGACTACCTTATGAGTTCTGTGTTCCGTCAAGATAACATACTATGATAACTCGACTATCATACCAAATGAAACATAAAGCGGCCTTTATGGAGCATATTCAGTTGAAGAATATCATAAAATAGAACCTCAGCTGGGAATCATTTAGGTCTTCCATTAAAACCTGATCTTTAGCAAATAAGTGTGTTTCGCAAACTGCGTCCAATTAGGATTCAAGTGAGACGCAAGGTTGACAAATACTCGGGGAATGCGCCTAGCTGATGAGCCTAAAGAAGGGCGAAGCCATTCATGGACTGCCGAAGAATCTTCAGCAGTCTGCAGTTCTCTCGCCTCGCATTTATAACTCTTCCCCCACTATAAATCGATCATCTCTTCATCCGAAACGTGAGATGCTTAAGGGCTTTCTTTGTATAATTTTTGCCCTTTCATTCTACAAATTGACTGAGTTATCTCAAACTAACAAAAGTCTGTACACTGACTGTGCACATTGTACTCTTTATTCAAAATACAGCATATGTCAGTGGAGAAAAAGTTCAGTTGATGTCAGCAGTCGGCTGCGTTTTTTCTCCTGTGATGTAGTGTGTGATACTGGAATGTTCAATTTTACATCGAAATTTAACCCGAACTCTGGTCTAAGGAAGTCATTCATGTTGGCACAAGACGGACTGACAGTCCGGAAGTAGAGAGCAGGATTTGATTTGTGTTCTCATTAGTCTTGAATAGAACTGAGAGACTTTTAACTGCTACTTGGACTTCAGTCTTCAAATTGCCGGGAACTGGCCTCTTAATTCTTTGGTGATTAATGAATCGTTGCTGGCAATGATTCTGGCATACTTGTCAGTGGATATACTGTTTTGTGTGAGCACTAGTGAGAAATCACCGTTTTTCTTCTAGAATAGTACGCGTAGACCCCATTTTCAACGCTCTTTCTTCCCGAATGAGTGAATGAAATTGGGCAAAACCATACAATCTGCCTCGTAATTTATTCTTTTTCTGTCTGAATCACTCGACAGTATAGTTGTAGTTCTTGCACTGCAGTGACAGTAACCGTATGGTTCCCTCGTCCGGTTTAGACATTCGATTATCCGGTACCAGTGGTTAAATTGTTTTGCGACAAATGCGCCTGCGAACTGCTAATGTTTCTAGGATTGTTAGGAGAATGTTCGCAAAACGTTGACTGAAAATCAATCGCTACGTCAGATTTATCCCTATTTTGGCAGATTGTTAGTCGATTGTTAGTCTTTCCGCCCGACACACAACCGGCTATCAGTATTGCCCTCCAGGGACCGTTGCAAGTTCAAAATTAGCCCATTGCGCAACGCAAACTATTATCTCGTATAATTTTTGTGGGGTCATATTCCCATACATGCATTAAGAGAAAGGGCACAATCGCCGTTTTCTCGCCATATCCTAGCTTGTCTTATCCAAATCAGCTTCATCTGTCTGCCAAACTCAAAATGGCCTCCATCCCTTCATTTCCGCGCCCCAGGTAACCTGGAAGACTGTCCTGATTGTTGCTTAGCATAGTCATGTATTCGAAGAAGACGGCAAAGGTTTGGACGTCCACCAATCAGAAAGACTGTCGTGGACAGAATCTCATGTGACATTATCTAGAGGTTGATTGTTAAGAGGCCCATCAAGGCCTACAATTTAGGCGGCAGCGCGTAATTGATTATTGACCAGGCGGCAGCTGATTTGTTCGCTGAGCTAGGCAAACCTTGTAAACCATAAGAGGAGAGGTCATCAATGCGCCTTTAAGAACACTGACGATGCCTTCTGGTATGGTACCAAAACCTTTGCAAGCTTATTGTCAAGTCAAGATCAAATCCTGCCTGATTAGAAGCTGGTTACCGTACCCAGGATATCAATATTTCTATGCATTGCCAAATTTTGTAATTAACACTAGAAAGATGGTTATGTAAGACAGCACAGTTTGAAACCGAATTTTCAAGCTCTCGTGACAATCCTGTGGAATTTCTCGAGGTCTAGAGTCTCGCTATCTTCTACTTCTCGAATATCTTTTGAGATCGTGAATCTGATAGCTTATAGTGACGAAATTAGGGTTGCACTATCCGAAAGTGTCCAGTGGTGCACTAAGAATTAACGAACGTAAGATATTTGTGCAGGTATCATACACAGGTCACAAAGAGAACTATGCACTGAAGTTAAGTCGTTGCAGTCAAATTCAACCCATAAAATCGTCTGGCGCAAGTGAGTTTTTTGTTGAAAATCATATTTAAATATCGTCACAGAGTAGCTTTTTTGATGGTCAAAATAAGTATGCGTGAGAATCCTCATCAACTTGTGTTCCGACCATGGATATTTGGTAGCCAAACGATGATCGAGTCGATAGTTCAATGAGGACATTGTAAATGAGGCTACAAAAGATGTAACTAGCATGGGAAAATGGATCAAAGTTCGTAGACAGCGCAGAACAAGTTTCGCCCTATTTGGGACTCATTGGGTAGGCGTAGTCCCCAAAAGATTGTAAAATCAATCTTTGAATTGAACAGTAATAGGACTGATTGTTAGCTGTCGATTTCATATGCCGGATAGAACTACTGGAACTGGAGACTCGATAAAGTTGTCCGGAGTTGATAACAAATATCAAACGAAAGAAACCATTGAATTTCCTCACACCGGTATCTCGAAGCAAAGTGTCTGCTGCAGGCCACGCAGAAGGGTTTCAACGAAATTTACTAAGATGGACTTCGGTTCTAGCAATTTCATTATGGACATGAGCTTTAAGAGATGACCCATAAGTATTGGCTGCAGACAGGTACATAAAGGATGGTTGTTCTGTTAGCATGATATCAGGGTGTTGATGCAAACAAAAGTGCAAACGGACCGGAGTAACCGGTGTTACTAATTGCATGGTACTAAAGATTATAGCCTACAGGATTTTAACCTCTGCGTTGCATCCTTCGACTGACAAAAAATATCTCAAGAATTCGTGTGAACCGGCTACACTAGATTGCTTCAGAATGCTAGACTACTAAGGCGCATTAAGCCGAGTCTCTTATAGCGATTCGAATGATGAGGCAGCCAGCGGAAGTAATTCTGTGACTCAACAGAATAACAATGATTACTTGATCTCCATCCTAGCGGAAGCTTAGACGAGTCGAAATGCACTAGGTAAAAGGATATCGGAATGTTGATCTGTTCTAGCAATATTCTTCATGCAATGTTTTTGTAATACAGAGTGGATTCTGTTACGGAGAGGAGGCTGAGGGAGCAAATATATGCTACCCAGATGTTTATTTCATGAATAAACCTTTATTTTGAAAAGAAGCTCTTTTCGTACATTGTTTCTTCGCGATCTCATGCTAACGTGTTCCTGCAACCTAATCAATAGAACCACGTTGTTTGCCATTGTTTATTGCCTAAGTAAGAGAATTGTGTTGTTTTTGGATGATGAGCATGATAATGATGGCGACGATGATGATTTTTCGGAAATCCTCGTTCGCTCCTAATGCGCACACCATTTTGAGACATGCGTACGCCTTAGTAACGCCATAATCGAATTTATCAGTCAATGAGCCTCCGAATGTGGCTGCATCCGTCGACCCTAACCACCTCTATTCGATTTCCCCCCACGGACAGGTTATTCTTCTATGAAGTTAATTTTGATGTTTTGGTGTTCGAACAAAAGTACGGATAGACCTCGTCTGGCTGATATTCACTTGTACACTGATCTATTGCTAGATATTGTGTTACTGACGATTTTTTCGCTCTTGATCTTACATAAACCAACAGGACATACACTAATATGGGGGGATTTGATAATATAACTGACAGTATTCTTGTCTATCTCTCAATGGTGTTTGGAAGAGTTTGGGCTTGTCCATCTTATAGCAAACTGGTAGACCATGCAACAAATGGTCCGGAAGGTGTTATTTACACCGTGAACAGAGACTTGTGTGCAGTCCAGCTGTGTTGCACGAAACATTTGGTCACTGAGAGATGCGAATGAAAATCTTCCTTGGCGTGACGTGGTCGATGCAACACCAAAAGGGAATATGGACTGACCCACTCATTAATTGGTACAGGAAAATGAAAAGATTGTAGTTTTTGAAGTCAAGTAGTTACTTATTTAAATATCAATGACGAGTTCAGCTCAAAAGCTTAGAGGATGGAGTTCGCGGACAGTCTTGTCCGGCGAAATGTTTGTATAAAACTCGTTGGGAAGGCCGAACAGATCTACATCCAGAGCAGCTTCCAATGTATCAATATCTAAGACTAATGCTGACGGTTTTATCCATCTCAAATGACCAAAACCCTTATTAATTAGGTACCGAAACCGTTTATTCTAACTGAAATAACTAGTACCTAGAAACTATGAATCCAGTAGCATCTTAGATCGATCAGTTTATCAGCTAAGTAATCGTATAAGTATGAAGGAAATCAACGCTCACTTAAAACCGGAAGTCATCAATTTCTAGGTTACGCTTTGTCCAACACAGTGGCAGATAGGCGACAAGTCCCTACAGATGTCAACTTGCAAAATTCACTCGACAAGACCCTGTACAACTAATTTTGCCTGGATATGTATGACACTATTTTACCGAAGGATTTATAAAATTTCTCGTCATAATGATAAGAAGACGTCTTATCGATTAAGTATTCCAAACCGATATGTATGAAAAATGGACAACGTTCATTGCTGGTGCAAAACGGTCTGTATTGCGTTATCCTAATGACTGTTGTGAAAGGCTCTAAAACCGTTGATGAAGCGAACAAAAAACCGTACACCCAACTGACATCCAGACAACCCACCACAGGCACAACAGACAAGTTGTTACTGAGTTCTCAGCTGATATTCACAAGTCTTTTCAGTTTATGCTACCAACCTGCTGACACTATCGCCGACCATAGGTAACGTACTGTTCCCACGGTCCCACCGATAATATTTACTCATATAGAGGAAGTGACATACCCGAGGTTTACTAAGCCTAATTTTTGGACAAAATGTCTGCTGTGGGTTCTTTCCCTCAGACAGAGTTTCCACCAGACAGCACTTCCAACTTTTAGATAAATTTATGTTTACCCGAGAAACTAATTGCATTAGCGACTACTTTCACAAACTAGTCATATCACGTTTATTTCTGAGTGAAAGTTCACTCACCCGTAAAATTAAGTCCGTTCTATCTTTATCTAATGGAGCTCTGGAAATATCCTGTAATGTTAATCAACAAACATCAAACAGCCTTCGAAGTTGAATCTCAGCCGATAGCATTTTACGAATGTATTTCAAGAACACGTTTAGAGTCGTTTCTTAAAGGCATCACATTTCGCGAGTATCACAGAAGAGTTGCATGTAAGACGGTCTTAAAACAAGCTGGGGCACACCCACTGAGTTGCATCATTCTTGACTGAAAGCATTTTCCAATAAATTCTTGAAGGAAAGTTTTTATAAACTTCTCATGAATATTCCTATGTTCTCTTCCGTCAGTTTTTTGCCTGCTACAGATCATTAAGGGAGTTTCATCTAACTCATTCATGCGTTAGCTCAGTGTTTTGTGCTAAAAATGAGGGAAAACGGTTGATTAAGATATGAAATCTGCTCATGGCTAATTGAAAACCGTTGCCTAAAAAGTGCGCCTTAGGAGTGCCGAATGGTCAGTCCCACCAACTTGGCTTCACCGGATAGTCTTTTTAAAAGTAGACGGAAATCACTAATGCGCAAACATTCGATCGAATATTTATTTATGCGTTTTGAGCAAGAAGAAGTTCGGGCAGGGCAGACTCTGCGACTTGTACATGGAGTAACTTCAACACTTTAAATTATGCTGTGCTGCGGCTCTCACATCAATAATAGTGTGCATCCACAGCTGTGATGCACATTTTTGATACAGCGCAAACAAGCAGTAAAACCCAGCGTTTGTGTGTTTGCCACCCTCATGGCCATCATTGTGTCCCACATGCAGAGTAGTCTCTATAACTTATGAACGAAGTCAGCAAACCTATAGGCCAGACCCAGTTTAGTCGCAAGGGAATACGTAGTTTATGCTTTTTTGGTTTTTCACCATCCAAGACTGAATGTATTAAAATACACTCATTCGGCAATGCTGAAAGTGTTTGTGGGGGTCCTAGTTATCCATGAAATCAAACTTTAGAGCACTTGGGAGCACATACTCCCGCTCTAATGGCTTCTTCGCAGAAAACCACACTAGAAGTGGTAAGACCATATTTCATCATCTGAGAAGTTTAGCTCTGTCAGTGTGACGAAATGTTTTCCATCTCCACGAGACGAAAAGTAGCCTTTCAGCTTTTTCTCGGGACTGTTACGGAGAGAGATCTGGACCAAATGCACCCAAGCTAATACACCAAACACGGTAATTTTCAAGACCAAAGAAGACTGGCTTGATTTGCTAAGGGTGAACCGAACCATGACCGGTCATTAGAAAGAAAGCTTCGTCTACGTTTGATGCATTAAACTTTGTGCATTGATATTCTACGATTGAAATAAAGGACTTACTGTGGCCTGTGATTCTGTTCGGCTTCACCTCATATACATCGACTGTATCCGTAATTCCGACCACGCTAGGATCAAGCCAATAAGTGCACGAATAATCCATTAAACGATTGGCACAGTAACTGAGGAGATCTTTCTCGAAGAATCCGCTGATCAGAAACTGGGCTAAAGTCATGTTTAAAGCCAAATGCTGAAAGGTGAGAATTCCATCTTGGGAGGCCGTGCCTCCACTGGCCCTTGTGCGTCCACCACCACGACCCATTATAAGTTTTAAGGTGATCTCTTGTCACTCGGTTGGAGTACGATTTGGTATCCGCTAAACAGCGTTTTTGTTCAAGTTTCTTCTTCTTCAAAGGGATAGATAGATATTCCGGACAATTGCAAACACGAAGCAGTTGGGCACATTTTGCATGTGTTCACAAATTTGTGGATGGTGGAACAAACTGCCGGCATCAAGGAGAAAGCCAATCAAATTGGTGCACAGGCTTTTCGTCTTATGTGTGTCTGTGTACAATCTAAGAGGAAAGATGCCACTATGGGGCAGAATCGTTTTAGAATACCCAATTGACTGTGTGGTGGCTGAAGGAATATAGCGTTTTGTTACTGTTATTCTGCGAACGTTAGAAATCATTGCTACCGCAAAACCGGTCGTATTAAAATATGCACTCAGAGGCAAAAACGGAAATTAAAACTGCTGGTGCAACTAAGACCTATGAGCTAGATTAGGTTTGAATCTGCGGAGGTCGATTGAATTAGCGTTTCTACTGTATCAGGGTTTCTTCTACCTGTTGTCCGTTGGTTTGGAAGTTAGCCTTCTTGTTAATGGACGTTAGAGCCTTCACCTTCACTTCACGAAAATTGACATACGGAGAGATGGACAGAACAAGTTTATTCACTAAGATGTACAGAGTTGTTACAGTTAAGGCGGATGCACAACGCTTCTGTACACCCTTCTCTACGCAATCGGTCCCTCTATGGAATTTGAAATCTGGTTGCCATTCGGACAGCCATCCTAGTGCAGGGTGAGCAACATTAATCAGCGGCTCCTTTTGCAATGACCCCATCAACTTTGAACCTTAGACTTCAAATATCCAAAGCTGCATGTAGTTTCCATTCTCGTTCGATTACACTGCATGTGCGGTTTCTTGTTGACAAGGCTTGTGACCTCATCAACAGTAGCCTCTACTAAGGTATATCCTGAGCAGCCGGACCAGTTGGGACGGTTTACGAACCTCGCATCCCGTTCACTTCTTCAGGTGACCGAGATCAACATTCCATAGTTTCAGACCACAGACTCTCGACATCGTTGCGTTTCCATCCAGATATTCACTTAAACTTGACGACACATTTTCAGGGTGCATCTTGTGTTGGAAGTTTGCGTATTTCTTTTCTTTACCTAGGATAACACTCGGATTTTCCTTCCTCATTCAGCGCAAACAAACGCTGTTTGTTTGCTTAGTTCGCACGGATTCGGCAATAATGTTTTACCATAGCGACCCGATTTTCGGCCTTCTTTTTTTCTGCGGCCCCTCATTAACGTTTTCTTTGTCCCTCACTTTCTCCCCCGGTTAACCTAGCTAATTTGAGCATAGGTGACCAATCGCATACTTTTCCTAAACATGTAATAATAATAAAGTTTATTTGCCTGTTTTTCATAATCCATTCTTTCCAATTTTCCTGGTTCAACCTTTAGTTTCACTAATCACTTACGGAATGAATTCAGAGTGTGTATCTATTGTCGTGGACTATACATATATGTGCAGTCGTCTCCCTCTAGAACAACCATTACCTGCAGAGCTCATCACAAGGTATACCGTCTTTTCCTGCCACCTTAAACTTCTGTTGGACTTTATGAACCAGCGGGAGAGACCACGCATCAGCTGAGACCATGGGTAAGTTGCTGAATCAAATTACGGCCAAGTTTCAGCCTTGGAAGTGACCAGAAGTTCGTCAGCTCCGTTAATCCTACTGAATTCTGAATTTTCTTAGTTACGCTTTCTAAAGACCCTTCATGAGTGGGAGGAACCAAGCAATTTTAATTGAGAATTCATGCTGTCGGTAAAGCCAGTCTATGCTGACTAACCGAGAAGCACTGTACAGCCGTTTCATCCTTAGTGAGAATCATCAGTTATGCGCGTCACATGAAACTCAGAGAGTTGCGAACCCGCAACCTTCCGGAGTGGTTAACCAATTGATTATTCGGCTTCACTTACAGGAAGAAATCTCAATTCAAAACTGTACATTCTCCTCACACTACCATCAGCCTATAAACGGCTTGGAGGAAGCGTGATTTAATTAGCTGAGTGGAACTCCTATCTGAGAATTCGTCATTCGAGGAGCCGGTCAACACGCTTGACCATGCACTATGGATTCTGTGATAGAAGGATGGGCGGCGCTATATCCTTTCTAAGTGAAACCTAATCACATCACTCTTCAGCTGCTTGTGGTCGAACGTTCAAGTAAACAACCACTGGTTGGAAGGCCGCTAGTGTCGTGAGATGCGCAGTTGTTGTTAAAGTGCTGTGCAGTACTGCTCGGCTTTTCAGCATAGAACGGCTTCACTGACAGGAGGAAATTACATTTGAAAATTACTTAATGCCCTCCACAATATCAACAGACAGCTTTAGTTGTCTTTCGTTAATTAATTTGCCTGGAACGCAGTCACGCATAAAGTATGGCGGTGGAATAAAGTCAAGACAAGTAACAGGCTGCACTGGATTATCCGTTTATTGCGATCTCCCCCATTGGCTTACTGCCTATATTGTCGCGTGTGGCACTCATTAGGTTTGAAGTCCACCCAAACATTTAGACTAACGTAATTGGCTTCAATGAATCAGAGCCGTCTTGGAATGAGCTATACGCACTAAGCCTATTTGCTAAACGGTCTTCGGTCAGTGAGATTCTCTTACCGCCTACAGCTCTTACATCAAGTTTCACGACTGTTGGATTATGCAACCAATGTGTGCGACATCGCAGAATACATAAGCTGTGTAAGTAGTTAAAACTAATGGTTCCATGTGTAACTGTGCTTGTTACGGTTCCAAAGCACACAAGACAATAAAATTTCGACAGTTACTTCCTCTTCTAGTGTTTATGGACTATCAAACCAGGAATAATTTGAGTAAAATTCAACCGGCAGCTGCTCAGGGCGATACCTCAATTCTGTTTTGAAAGGACATAGTTCAAAATGTGGGTTTTGTTCTGACCAGCTTCTGATTATTTCAGGACAGTCAGTCAAATCTTGAAAATGGCAGCTTTGCGCGGCCTTCTATCCAAGACCGATTTCATGAACGTCCATCCGTTGAACCGTCGCACGGTGACAAAATGCTTGCAATTCAGTTACCGAGC
>SJOL01007263.1:804541-829235 GCA_004794785.1 Opisthorchis felineus
CCGGTGGGGGGTTGCGCCCCAGGGCCTGTGGGCGCCTAATACACTGTATGCCCATATACTTACAGTATTATATACATATATATATATATATATATATAGTAGTTACATGTATATTACTGTCTAAGGTTTGAAGAAAAGGGGTGATTTTCGAACTTTATTTCAAGTGTTCGAAAGGCTTATGGAAAATTGGATGTAGTGAAAATACTGCTGATTACACAGCTGATATATTGAATGGAGCTGTCCATTTCAGCAGTCTCTTCAGCATCTACACCCCCATCCCCATTTCTGACTGGAAATTATACACGCAGTTAAATGGTTTGAAAGAATTTACTCTCAGACATCAACTGGCGAACGTTGGAAGTAACTCGTCATACATTTTCTTGAAACTGTGCCAACTCCTCCCTTCTTAATGAGGGGATATCCGGACAAACTAATGGTGTACAGTCTGACAGTACTATCGGCCAGTAGTAATACGAACTTGAAAAAGCGACCTTTGGCCAATCAACTGAGGGCCTTTCACTGAAGGCATACTCGGGCTTCGATCATCCTATTATCAAAGCTCTGTTTGTGTCAATACTTAAAACAAAGGTCGAACGACCAGGAGCTAACACCATCGAATGAATCCTGCAAAGAGCGGTGAACAATGCTGTCTGTAATATAATAAAGACCCATTGCCTTACATTGATAAATTTAAGTCCTCCTGGAGTGAAACGAGTCCTCTTTGGTCGATTTCCTGGAAGACAGCAATTACTTATCTCAGTATGCATTACTTTACCCAACATATTCGGTCATATGGTAAGAATTGTCTGTACTGTCCATCAACCACGCCACTGGACGAGTGGGCTGTCCGTAGCAAGTGTGCATCGGGGTCAGAATGATTCCATTATTTATTGTTAGTAATGCTGAAGCGATGCCTTCTGGTAAAACCCATGGCTTACTAAGCTATTATCCAACGAATACAGCGTCAATCGTCATTGACATGCAAATTGAGGTCTGCAGATTCGAAGGCAAATGACAATGAAACGATAGTGATCAGCTTTGAGTCTGATCGATGTTAGGTGCAACAAGATATCCATTAATCCTGGATGAGATCAGAAGAATTAGTATCGCTGGTGCCTGGCTTGTCGCTTGTTCAACTGCACGGGGCGTGTGAACGTACGTCGAACTGATTAACCCACATAAATAGACCAAACCATTGTTTGGCTTGAAATTTCTATCAAGTGGTACACACAGAAGTCAGTGAATTCCCTATGGCTAGCCCTACAACCATAGTCCAAAGTGTAATGAACTAATACCGAACGTTGACAGGCGCTCTGACAGTGATCGTACCAATCAAAAAGAGTGCAGAGACTTGGTGCGAAAACCGCCTAGGCATCAACCTGGTTGTCGTAGTTCCAAAGATGCTCTCCAGTATCATCCTACACAGGTTTATGTAACACTGGAAGAGCCATATTTGTGAGGGTCCACATAACAAGCTCGCATCGATCAACTCTTCATTTTGCAGCAAGCGTTGGAACAGAGCTACTCCTTCTGACAACTAACAGTGGTCGCTTTTCTCGATCTAAAGGCTCCGCTGGACTCAACCGACCGTCAGAAACGAAAACAACGTCCAGTGGTGAGAGGCGTCCTTCCTAAAATTTTATCTCTTAAGAGGACTCTAAATGTTTCCTCCCGTGGACACGTACGTGTTAACGGCCAAATTTCCCCTGGGTCCACGACATCCAGCAGTGTCGTGCAAAGGTGTTTTTCGTCCCTCCTCTTGAACATCGTTATCGATATGCTGCTTAAATCTTGCTTATCGCGGGGATTAGTCACATCTCTACATCAAAACCATTGCCTTCACTGCGTAGCTGTCTCATTTCCCGAGTTATTCGACTAACTGAACAACTTGACAATGAACTTACCAGGCCATCACAACCAACGCACACCTGAGTGCTGCAGGTACATTGCTCCTCTAACCTTGGAGGTTTGCCAGGCTTCCGCTGACCAAGCAGAGGACCTACGAGCACCTATCATCGTTGTCTCCAAACCAACCGTGGGTCCAGCGTGGTCATGCTGGTAACTGGTAGGTAAGGTTAGGTGGCATTTAACTCGGCGAATCTCAACGTGCTTGTAAGCCTTTTTAATTCATCCGGTTTAACTGTGGAGTCAGCCCTACCCTCGGGTGCGTCTACAACGGCTCGGTAATTATATGCCATTGGTCCTTGCGGTTTTAAGACTGATTAATTCCTGTGTAACTTCCAGCCAACCACCGGTAAAACTTAACTGTAAACGCATGTGCTGACAACACCTAGGCTTGCATCGAGATGATCCTCACATCTGTCCCGTGGCTGTACCTACAGCATACGTTGATGAAATCTGCTAGCTTCCGCAGCTTGGCATCCAATCACAAATCGCCAACCACCAACGCGTCAGCAAGAAGACTGGAAGGCCTTTCACACGGCTCTTTTCTTCAGCGTACTTCCGGAAGTTTTCTACTGCGTGCGTGACCCTAACAGAAAACGCCTTTTGTCGGAATTGTGAGTGTGAAATACCGATTTCTCTCGGGATAGTCCAAAAATGCTGATAGAGAGCGATCAAATGTATAAACACTACAGAAATAAGTGTTTGATCACACCAAGCGCGCAAAACAGTTTCTATTAAACATCTGGATATGTCGTAGGTTGTGTGACGTTAGTAAAGGTAGCGTCACTCCGATTTTCTACCCCCTTTGAGTGCAATTTTTCAACTGTTGTGGACAGGGTAATAAGTTGGGAACCTGGTCACCTTGTTAACCGCATGAAGCGGTGACTGACCACAGCGATTCGGATAGTATTTTAACTCGACCGGATTTCCAACCGAGGATGAATGTAAGGCCGATCCGAGTAAGAAAATACTAACGATCCAAAGGATCACAAGCTCCTTCGCTCGTGTTTCGTGTCTCCTGTATGATGAAGTCGCAAGTGACTGTGATGATGCTGAACCAAGTGATCTTTGGATGGCAACAGCAGCGTGTACATTATGGGCAGATTGTTAGTAAAGTAGTAATTCTTTGTAAGGAAATATGAAGGAATTCACTACAGGAAACTTGTTTTCCTTGTAGAAACACTTCACCATAGAAAAACCGTCAAATCAGGGAGACAACCTCGCTATGATCCTTGAAAGCAGCAATGCCAAGTTAACAAGAAAACTCCCGAAAAGTGACCACTACGCTTATGGTCGACAGAGTGAGAAAACCTGCCTGGATGAGTTTAGTTAGCAGAGGGTTTTACTAATTTCACCATAACATCTAAGCTTGTTACATTGTTCGTCAGATAAACGTACAGCTGCACCCACTGGTAGTTCTGTTGCCCCCGTTAACGTTACGGTGGCCGTTGGCAGTGCAAATGGGCTTGAAATACCATAGTTTGAGCGAACATGTGGATACTAACAGTTACCAGAACCAGTAAGATAAAAGTCTCCCAAGAGCTGGTGATCTGTCCGGTTAAGTAATCTGTCGAAACAACACTGCGATCCTGCAGGTCATCCATTTTGCTGCTGGTCGAGTTGGAAGCGATTTTTGATGGTTCAACGAGTCTTGCAATTTCAGTTATCCATGCGCATGCTTCATTCAGCCACTCTATCACGAGACCAGTAGTTAATGGCTTAGAAAAAAATTGACTTTCGGGTAGTCATACTCGGTGAGGATGGTCTAAAATCCAGTACGGTTTCCCGGAACACGGGTGTCCGTTATCGCCAACATTAGGAGATACTTAGAGAAAGATTATATTAAGGTGTACCAGACTCAAAAGAACGACGCGCGTAAACGCTCGCTGAGCCGAGCCAGCGTGCCTTAAAATGCATGGTCGATGCAGGCCATAGAAATCTACCAGTAACTGGAGTACTGTTACAGCATAAGGTGTCTGGGCCAGAAGAGTTTCCAGGCCATCAACGGCTGGCTGTCAAATTCCCAACAACACAACAGCATACGTTGCAAACTCTTTCGCAGAGGAATTTCAGATGCGTCAGCCAATTCCGATCACTCATATTTGTGAGAAAACTACATGAATCCTGTACGGGGCAAAAGCACACATCGTTTGAGAGCGTTTGCCTCCAATATTTTCGGAAAAATTGAGCGGATACTTTGCTTTAATGTCTCTTGTGAATTGCGAGTTATTTCCAGTTCAAATGAGCGATTCTCTCGTAATCCTCCAGAACTTCAAGCTCACCACCCCAGGACAAATTAATATAGGCGTCAAGAGGTCTACTACTGGATCTACTGTACTGGTAGCTAAAACCCACACAGACAGTGAAACAAAAGCCGATTGGTTCAGAAGTGATACATATACATGAGGAGTGTGAAAATAGAAATAATCAAACAACTTGTGATCTTCTTCTTTTTCGCACACCATCGTTCTTTGGATTTACTCCAGTTTCTAAGCACTTCGAAGACGGTGTCCGATGAGGGATTATTTGAACTGACTCGATGAAGGATGGTGCCCAGCACGTCAATAGGTCAGCGACGGATTGCAAACTATGGGTCAGAACCATCTGAGCCATCTCGGTCTCGGATTCTTCATGAGTCACTAGGCCGTCAAGTGAGTGCTGTCCAAAGGGACATTCTCCGATGACGTTTGAACGCCACTTCAATCCGATCCAGTTTCCACCATGACGATCCCATCGGATTTCACAATATTTACCAAGGCGACACTAGAAACATGAAGAGCAACATGATATATCAATTATACAAATAGGCCATGAAGCTGCAACTTCATCACCATCACAAGAAAATAACAGATAAGGAGGACAGGTCGGTGTCAACCACTGTTGGTAATTCTGCCGAGAATTTCTAGCATCGCACTTTAACCGTCATTAGGCTCAATCTGATTCCAAAAGGTAGCACTAAACCTGGGGTTAAAAGCTCCCCAAGCTGTCCTGCTCAACACCTGTACAATAACGCATCAGAGTTGGCAGCAAGCAACGTGTACGAACGGTATAACTACGTTGTGCGGATGGTTGGCCTGAAGAAAGAACATCTAAAACGGTGCCTGTTGCATAGCGATTTAGCTGAATTAGTAAGGATAAAATGAAAACAAGAGCTTGTGTGTCTCTGTCTCAAATAGTATTCTACGACCATCTTGATACGCCATTCCACTCATTTTCGCCATCAGTGCATAGTATAACGTCGGCAGTTCAATCTAATTTTTGCAACAAATACACACGAGCGGGTGAGCGTGGACTGGTCGATTAAACACTGGTAGACAGGAAACTGGAATCTCCAAGAAAAACTCGATCAAATTCCCAAAGTCACGAAAGTTGCAAAATTCGATTGCCCATGAAGATAACGAACAGAAATGTGCCGAAAAAAGCAGAGATGCAGTTATCGACCTGTATCGATAAACTAAGACACTAAGACACTAAACCGATTTTCGAATTCATGCACCTAGTTATTTTTGGGCATCCGGACAAGTGGTCCATTGTGGAAGCCGCACAACAAGCTCACACTAGTGATACCAACAAATATCAATCGTCAATCAATTAGACAGAGCTGTGGCAAATCACTTGTAAAGTTCAAAAGCATAAGTATGACAGATAGCGAGGTCACTTGTTAACTCCATTGATAGAACACCCGTCAGGTAAGTGGATGCCGATTCAGTGGTTCGAGTCCAGCCAAAACGCGTGTCTTTCCATCCATGCCGCACGAACTTGAACGTCAAACCTTGTTACAAATATTGCAGAAAAATACATATTGTTTCGCATATAATTGTAGGATGTTATCCGACAGGAAAGATAGAGCGAAAGGAAGGTTTAGGGACGCTCTTACTGACGTGGAAAATTATAAATTAATCATGTTTACCACTAATTCCTATGACATAAAAACGGTACGTTTGGTTTTCTGGGCTAAACTGAACTTAAGACTACAAAAGTCGTTTGGGGAGAAAACTTAGACGTACTTTCAAGAGGTGAACGAGATAGACAACAGGATCGTAACAATATCCCGACGGCCAGAAACGTCCGCCAGGGGGTGGGATCTCATCGGGTAACGAGTCAAGTTTGCTAGGTTCACGTTCTTCCGTTCTCCAGGTGTTCGGTCTGATGAAGTCTATAGCTTCTGCAGCACGCACATGAAGTGCGTCTGATTTGACAGTGATCAAGAGATTCAAATCGTTGTGGGTTGGCTTGAAAACTGCCTAAAATAAAGAGAAACAAATGGACTTGGCGAAATACACTCATCTGCAAACAAATTTGGTTTTGCGAGAGACTCACCTGGAACCCAGCTGAATCTCTCGTTTGTGATGTTTCCAAACAAATGGAATTTCCACACCAATCAGGATGAAATATTGTCCAGAAGAAGCAGTGTCACTAAATATTCAAGGGGATTAAACATTCTTGGTGCCGTCCCGGCTAACAAAGCCACTAAATTCCATGAACTCCACTGACCTTTGCGTAAGCATTTTGTGGAGATAATTCAAAACGCAAAAGTAGTAGGATAACCCACACCCACATCACAGGAGAATTCAACTCCAACATTCGATGAGTGTGTCACCCTGTCAAGTTCGAAATATCGACGCACTGGAACCTCCAACTTAGCAATTCGCACATCGATGTTTAACCGCATTCTAGCAGGGACTTCAACTGATGCGTTTGAGGCGAAACAAGATATGGGGAACGTGACAGGATAGCATAGCAAGCATTTTCTTTTATTCTGAAACATTAGCTCTGTGATCTAGTCATCCTGTTTTTCCTCAACACTGAGCCTATCACCAAAGCATAAGGAATGGGATTCGACTAACAGACAAACGGGGCATACTTGCTAGTCTGAATAAGCCAAATAATCTAAGCCACATGCATCAGAAGAGGATATTAGGATTTGAATGAACTCCAGACAGAGAGAAATTAATTGACATAACCGTTCCCAACGGTTTCATCAGCCAGAGTGGTTCTATCGACTAAAAATATTAACTTGAACTAAGTATACACAGCACAAACTAATTAAAATGTCCAGCGAAGTACGCTTACCCAGGCAAACGCATCACTGGTGCTAAACAACTATGAGCAGATGGGCCAAGAAAGGTAGTCAATCCAGTGTCTATGAGATTCAAACACTCGACAGAGTTTCACTCGGTATACAGCCGCTTGCATACCAAGAGACAAATTGCCCAGGACAGTCAACTTAATTAAACACCCGGAGGCCATGTACGGAAATTCAAATAGTTTGTTCGAAAGAATACCGTGACGACCTCAAAAACATCTGGCGGCTACTCCGGGGCAATCACTTTACAGCAGACTGATGTGAAAACATCACCCGCATCAGATGGAACACGATTCAGTTTCGTCCAGCAGGTGAAATGCCCTCAAGTGGGCTAAATGCACTAGTTTAGAAGGTGAATAATGTGCAGTGGATAAACATAAGTCAAAAGCCAATACAGCTGTGCACCGGAGGAACATTAGTCTTCACACTCCGAATAGCAGCGTGAGACATCGCTGAGACCCAGCTTAGTACAGCCTACACAGTTGCGATGCCACTGATGCAGGATAACCTCGGTCGCCGGTGATAGGAGGGTAAAAAATGTTTAAGGCTGCAAAAAATCTACCCTGTAATTATAAAACAAGTCGGAAGATGGCAATGAATAAGCCGTCAGCATCATAACCATAAACAATGTACGTTGGTACCTAACTGCCACACAAGCGGGAGGTGTGTTCTAAAGAGTAGAAAGAAAACGAAGGACTAGGTCTTAAAACAGAAAGCCACAAGAACCAATGGAAGAGTAAGAACAAGGTGCATAGACCTCAGAACAGCAACGAGATAAACGCATCTGAGCACCACATCGGAGTAAGCAGCCATCAGTGGGATCGACCCAACACCCTTCGCGACAGACAAACGTTAGTGAACCAGTTTGGCTACGAGGTGACATGTTCGCGCTGAGACCGGCTAAGTGCCAGATCCCGTTGCGTAACTCCCCAGAGACAAGCAGAATCACGTGGACCATAAAATGGTGTGCAGATCCCGGTAGCCTTGCAAGAAAGCAGCCATCTACGGCGCTCAAAGAAGCTTTGGAAGAAGTAGGGGGCTATCCTCTGCTAGCTGTGGGAACTCGATACCCAATCTTTTTCCAAGCGTCGTTGGAACTGGAGCAATGTGAGAGAAGAAGAAAGCTCAAACTAATGCTCCGGAAAGCAACTAGGTTGTAGATCAACATTAACCTTGGTATAGTCTAGTTTGTGCGGAGTAACAGTGCTTGTCTGTCCAGTGAAAAACAAACATACCTTCAAATCTTTGATCTGGGCACCAGCCACAAGCATAGCACGAAGTAATGCTCTGCTCTGAAGTGCTAACCTTTGAAGTTCTTTCAGTCCTGCTCTTGTAGGGCCAATCGTGGTCCATTCAGTCCCTGTAGGATCGACGGGAGTGCATATAACCATTGCAGGCAGAACAGCCCGGTTGCCGTCCATTGATGCAAGCGCCTGACGCCGCTTTGTCAAATCTTCAAATTAATGGATATAAAAGACATGCTTCGGTTGTGAGCACGGTTGTACTTATTATGCTCTAACTTGAGCTGAACTCACAAATGATCCCACAATGAGTCACAATGACACACGGGAACAATGGAATAGTCTGGAAGTGACGAGTTATGATAAGCGGAGAGTTTCGAGAGTTTTCACGACCCGATTAGGACGACTATGATGTAAGTAACTGTCCAGACGTTATAGGTCAAGAATGAGAACCGCAGTAGGTTGCAGTGAGTGAGGGGACTGAACCGACTCAAGTCGCCATTGGTGGGAGGCTCAGCCGGATTTCCTGAAATGACCTCTGTGTAGCACATTCAGTTGAAAAGTACGATCTGGGTCAATGAGAAAAATTAAATTTCCGAACTTAAACAGAGTGGGAGCGCGACCAGAAGACAAAGGTAACATGACAGGCATATTCTAATGGTATGACAAAGACAACCGTTACGGTTGTGTCGGGAATGGAGGACGGCTGTTCAGACGGAAGCGACAGAAATACCAATTCCACAAATCCCACCAAAACTAATCAGCGCTATTGTCGCTACTTGACAATAATCGGTCGACCCAACCAGGATATTTAATGAACCGAAGGGCAAACCAGTCAAGTCGCTCAAGCGTGAACAGGTTCGCCTGCTCAAATGTGCTAATTCATGTAATTCAGGAATATCAAGAGCCTTCTCATTGTTCGGTTAGTTTCAATCCATAGGATAAGTGTAACATATTCCATGGCGTTAGCATGTTCCGGGCAGACTATCGAACTAGCTGAACTAGGTCAGGTCCAAGACTCCGCCCGCGATAGAAAGCTCTGACCACTATAGAGTGGTCCGCGGCACAGTAATAGCGTGAAACTGCTTGCCCTGTTCGTTGCATAGAACAATGGATGAACGGGGGGTTGAGCAAATAGCTCCACCAAAACCGTGAACAGCCAAGCGAAGCAAGTTGATATGTCATTACATCATGGAAACTGTGAAAGTGGCAAGAATGGTTCCGTTTCAAACCAAATGATTCTGTTGAAACTTGGAGGTCGTGGGTTATATCCTAGAAGCTCATTAGTCAATGAGTTCATAATCCGTTCTGTAGTGTAGATAGCCTTTTTCTATGTGTGAATCAAAGAGTTGGGTAATCAACCACAGTATAACCGAGCACTCTATGCCTATGTCGCTGACAGACTTACAAGTTAGGCATTACGTTCGGGCAATATCTTTCTGCAAAGTTTTTGTGCAATAAGATTCCGCTATTGGGCATTCAGCGAAACAACACCCCGAGAGCGAGTATACCAATTGAAAGCGCACAGCTACTGCGATCAGAGGAAAAATCGCCAAAAAAACGAACGAGAACTGATCTATATACAGAAAACTGCTGAAACGTTTTTGAAACTTGTTGACTGCTGATGACGTTGGAAGCAAGGTACTGACCGATAACTATCGTCTTAAATGAATCCGACCAATATTGAACTGAGTTCTGGACAAGTATTAATAATAACACCAAGTATTCGCATATCATTTCGCCCTGCATGAACGATAGCCGCGAGGGATTGAAATCCGAACACGGCTTTGCATAATCTTGTGCCATTCAGCGTTTGTAGGAGTCGCTTCTACCGGTAGTTCAGGCAGTCCAAACATTGCTTCATTGAAGTAGTTCATACTAAGCAGAAAATAATTTAGTTTGTTTCTGTTAAAGTAAGCAGTACCAATTTTACTGTACTCCTCTTAGAAAACCTTACCAATGCTCGATATTGTTGAAACCTAGACGAGTAGTTACTCGGATTTATCATTGACAACAAAATCGGAGCATTTGTACGAACACTCAGAAGCATACTGGAAAAATCCACTTTCTAAGGACGACACTAAGTCAGTTACCGCTAAAGCGTCTAAAAAAAGACGAGGTGCTAGTATCATTTATCATATTGGGGGTTATGCTATTTCGAATAGAGTTTGCCGTTCAACCTTACCATTTTGTTTTGACGAGCATTTTGGTTGGAACCAGAATAACCACTTTAATGCGAACAAGGTGGCAAATTTTTCGGTACTCCCAATGGTAGTGGTGCAGTTCTGCATGCAAACAGAACAAGACTAGCCTATGAGAAGCAAGCCGGTCCCTGTTCGGCTGCATTATGTGAGACAATAACCAACTGGCTTTTCCTGTAAGTCAAATAATTTCGATTTTGTTTCGCAAACAGCAATGAAACGTGACAGAAAACGTGAAGGAAAAGTGCGGATTAAATCAGGATTAATCTGTTGCTTCTAGCGCTGACGTGACTAAAAAATAAACGGTCTTTAGCTCTTTTGGTAGATCGATGGAGATTACTGTGCAGATTCAAGGCAGATAAATCTACGAAACAACACGGATTGACAAGAGTTCAGAAACACCTAAAACAAAAAATCTGAAATGGCATTTATAACGAATATCTGCGCTCAAGGTGGCGAAATATCAGTCTCTTAAGAGGAGCTCATTTAGGTTATTCTGACGTCCAACGCAATAATGTATAGCTGGGTCCAAGAAAGGCAAATCAAGCAATCAAAGGCTCATATCCTGACCCTTAAGTGGGTAAACCGTGAATAGGATGTTTTGAACACATCCATTCACTCCCGGTACACTGCGAAAACTGTCAAACTGCAGTGAGCTTCCACTCTAGCAACCCCGTTTACAACAAACACATTTACAACGGAACCAATATGTTTGTCCCAGAATCATTTTTTCGATGTTTTATGGCCCTTCTATAAAGTGATTTGTTACCGATTTTTTGGCCACTGTTACTTTGGTCACACAACTAGCAGAAATCTGTCAGCGTCCATCGCACAGACCGAGCGGTGTTTTTGGTCAATACGGTAAAATTTGAGAAAATTGAGGTTTTAACACCTGGAATTGGGATATTGGAAACAATAACACACAATAACGCACATGTAGGAAAGTAATTGCTTTCCAATAAGACTTCGCAAGCATCTAGCCTGATTCCGTTGGATGAAGGTTAGTATGGAAAAACTAAATTTTAGAAAAAAAGCAGCAACAATAACAACAGATAAATCTACAACAATTGTACAACTGTATCACATATACGATCAGTTGATACAAAAGAGGGCATTTTTAAAAAGGGGTATGAACTAAACATCCGGTTCCAACAACCAACTGTAAACCTAGACCAAGTTATGTTCTCGTATGCTTGCCTCAAGTGTTTTGGTCGGGTGTTAGGATAATGGTCTCACGTTCCTGTAGATCCCGTTGCCCATTAAATTACTATCACACCACAGTAACACCCATGATAATGCACACTTGACATTTTGAACACTTTGAGCTGGTTTAAGGATTGGAACTTACCGTGAAATTTATAATTTTTTCGGCAATCGATAAACCACGGTATTCTTAAACCGCTGTGGATACATCTAACGACTAATACTCAACAATGAAATGATCGAATTATACATGACAGTTCAAACTCAGTATGCTGTATGCGTTGTTGTATCTAACCAGTAAATCGGATGATGGGTTTAAAGGAAATACAACTCTCACATTGAAAGAGAATGTATTCCAGAGAATCAAAGATGTGAGATGCTGATGACTGACACGACAACCTTTTAGGTGGTAGATGTTGAGATAATTCATCGCATACGGCAAAGGAAATCCTATGAAATGCTGCGAAAATGGTTTTTGTACGGTGCTCTAGCTATGGTTTCTCACTCTTACGATCGAACTCACTCGGCTTTTAGAAAATGCAAAGGAGGTGAAACAGTGCACTAACAGAAAACAGGAATTCGAAGCCCAATTTTCATTGGTTAAGCAGTTGTGATGATGGATGCACAAAACGAGAGCGAGATTGAAATACGGAGGGAAAAAAGTGAGTACCTGAGAAGCCTTCGTTTAGATCCACCAAAATCGGTTGTTTTTCCCAGTCATGAGAAACAAGGAGTTTCAAAAAGCGCAAAAATGCGGTCACAGGTGATCCAGTGGCACTGATTCGATTGGATGGATGCTGCACCGCAGAATCGGTAGAGATAGGGTCGCAGAAGCCACCGGCGTACACGACCAGAAGTTCTACAGCTATTTCAGTCAGTCGGGCGCCGGAATCCAACGGATTCTGTTCATCCCTCTTATTGGCCAGTTTGGCTACACCACTCTGCTCCTTAGTCTTGTAGGCCCTGTCGTAGACCAGATGACGAACACCATCAAATTCAGCCTCAAACGGACATGTGATGACAGGAAACCCGTGTGCGGACAACCAACGTTTGGCTAACCGACAGGCCGTCGGAAACACGTTTGTTCTACTTCGCGAAATACCGGCAAGCAAACCAGCGACTGCAGGCATGCTTTGGTTTAATCGGATCCAAGCCAACGAGCTAGGTGTCTGCACTGGTGACTGCACAGTGTCCGTCGTACTAGGGAGGCTGTGGTCGGGTTCTTTGGATTGCTCACTAATTTGTTGTAATAGACGAAGTTCACGCGGTTGGGCGATCGAGACACGAAACACGATTCCGTCCTGAACAATACAAATGTTGCGAGAAAAACTGAGAGCGTTAGGAGTAAAACAATCTAATGGAAAAATGAGTATCATCTCTGCTGCAACTCATCGTGTATGTGAAGGAGAGTCATCTGCTAACCCTTGGAAATCCTATACACGTATTGGTACATTCAAGGTGCACCGTTCATCCCGAGAGGCACTTCATCTGAATGGCGTATCGTCTCTTTATTGAGAGGTTCGGTGAACAATAGGTAGATGGATGACTGGGTAACACCAAACACGGCTTAGTTCTGCTAATTGAAAGAAACCCCACTGTCTGTATTCCTTAGAACTCGATCAATCCGGCAACTTATACAGTTGGCCCGAAAAAGCTGATGTGGAGAAGGTGGAGCGTTGCCCAACAACAAATCCGTCGACCGTTTGACAAACCTTTCTAAAACAACGACTTCTAAATCGGTTCGAAACACTTTCCAACTGACTCAGAAGTCTCAACTTCTATTTATCCTCACCTTGTACGCAAATCTTGCGAACGGCTCTAAACTGCCCGTCAGCAACAGGAATCGGTATATCTTGACAAAAAGGTAAGTCGAAAAAGCTATAACTATCACTGGCCACTGAACTGCACGTTAGGTACTGAAGTTGGCTGAGATGGATGGAACGCAGGAAGCCAAGGTAACTTCACTAGTTCGCTGACAGTTGACAAATACTTGCGGGTAACCCTGCAACAATGTGGAGAAAATCCGCGAACCACAGTAGTAGCATCAAATTCTCAAACAATCCAAGCGGTACACATCTAAACATTTACAATAATATCGAACTTGCGAGAAAAAATGAAATTTAAAAAAACTTCAGTTGAATACCGTCCCCACAACAAGTATAGTATGGCGTGAGAAAGCTAATGATCAGGCTGGAAATAGTGTTTTTAGACGGACAACCAGACAGATCGAAACGTCCTTAAATGATGCAAATTCAACGGGAATAAAATTGAAGGAAGTGCAAGGACGACCGACATCTCAGACACCTCGCGTACAGACTGTCATCAAAATCCATTGGGCATCAGTCCCACTGCGTATGGTCTGGAAACGTACGACAATTCACGTGTTCTCCTACTTAATTAATCATGTTGGAGACACAAAGCCGGAAGGACGAGACGCCAACCCCATCAATTGCGTGGTCCAAGTTAACCGTTGGTAAATCCGAATAAACTAAAAAGACAAGTAGGCGTAGTTGCAATATAACCCGGGTTAACCCAAAGCCTTCAAATGAAATAAATCATCGAAAGTGGGACTAAGCACAGGACGACAAATGTCGCTTATGGGAAACAAATATTCCAGTGCGTCTCAGACATCAAACGAGAGTAGGATGCTGCGAATTCCTCAGCAAAACGCTCAGTTTTCACCCAGCATAAAAATCGAACGATAACGTGCACCGCTGTCCTTGAATCACCCCTTTGACAAAAAAATATTGGAAGCCAAACTCGTATTTTCTTACTCCATAAAACCCCAAGAAAAGCTCGTGATGAACTACACTGTGACAAAAGCATCCACAAGAAGCTCTTTTGCAACAAACGTTGAACATCGTATCGATTCTTCCGTGAAAGCTCGAAATTAACCAGTGAGGGCAGAGATATCGTAGGTCGAATCGTTTTAACTACAGCAGACAGAATATGACATTAGTTTTCGAGGTAAGTCGTGATGCGATGATACTCCAACATTCATTCGAAGGACGACCGTGCGCTGTCTATGGGATGATAACACGATCGAAAACTCAGTGGTTGTCATGTAATTATGAGTCATACGGATCTCCAAAAGAAGCTACTGAATTCTCGAACAAATCTATTTAGTGTTGTATAATGGCAGCGCTCCCAGACAGACTGGTTGTTAACTGAAGGTACCAGTAAGGGAGCAAGAAGTAAGATACTCCACCAAAATTTACTAAAACATCGAATGTTTGTGTAAAATGGTAAATATACTTCATGGTATTTCTATGAAAACACCAACTGTTTCGGTTGTCTCGAAAAGTTAGAAGTGTACGTTGCAGACGCACTGTTTTTAGAGTGGACAGATGGAAATTCGAGGGCTACACCTACCTAAGGAACCATGCAACGAACATACAACCGGCAGTGGAGTGTAGGAGTTTTCATCAACCTTATAAGTAGCATAGTGTCAGGGAAAGAAGCGGTAGGAGGCTCACAGTGTCAGCTGGGGAGATACAATCGTCCAGCAATTAGCAGCCCTAAGGGGTTCGAAACTCCAAGCCCAAGATTTGGGACACTGTCTTCTCATCCCTGAAATAAACTCAAAACCACGTTGCTCTCCTCGTGGTTTGAATTGTAATACTAGTTCAGCCCATCATCTCCCATCATCTTCCGTCCCGCCGATTCTCTTCCTCACTGAAACACACATGTCATACGGCTCAAATTTTTTTCTTACTCTTGAACCTAGCGCTTCCGTTTCAAGGAAGTCGTTACTCCGTATCTTTCACCATCCTTAGACTGTTGTTAGTATTTTGGGCCTATAATTCCCTCGAAGCAAATTTTTGTTGTGTATTGGTCACAATCTCAGTGACATCGATCGACTTTTTACCCCGCACAACGCCAGCTGTGAGCACAGGCACAATCCGATCCCACTGCTGAAATGTGTATCCTCGGCGACTTCATTATCCACAATGCTGACCACATAACTTTTTCATAGAACATGGACACAGTTGGTCGTGAGGCAGACTCTTCGTGAACATAAATTCTTCATTTCCAATCTTTTCTTCTCCAACCCGAATTCCGCACTGCGACCGTGACTCACCGCAGAAGATAGACCTTGTCCTAACATAATCGTACTCAGTTGACTCTTCCGGTCTCATTGTCACCTCTGACTGTTGTATTACCGTCCGTTTCCATTTAACTCTCAATGTACATCTATTTCTGTCTTGCTGTGGTTTTTCTAACTACGCACCTGCTGATGATTGAGACGGTAAATGGCACGTTTTGGGCCCCTACACTTAGGACTGCTGCATCTCCAACGATCCCGAGAAACTTGTGAGTCTTTAATGACGGAGTGCTTCAACGAACATCGATTTTTCTAAACCCGGCAAACTCTCAGCCATAAAATAGTCTAACCACTCGTGTCCTCTGCTCTTAAACGAAATAACCGAACGTACAATAGTTGACTTTCCAACCACTTCACTTTGTCTCGTTCGCGCTACGCGATTCCTGTTGTCATACCCGATAGATCAACAAAGTTAGAGTTCAGATAGCGATCCGATTGGGTTGGCTTGTGGTGGACTGAGGTTTCCCAGTGATCACGGTTCAACACACGTTACAATCAAGGAAAGTAATCGTTCCGTTAGTTATCACGTATTCTTCAGTGAACCGAATGGAGATACGCGAAGTACTGAGGCGTGACAAGAACTGGTAACCACGTCTCTATGGTAAAAAATGTGCCATCAACATATCTATGGGTTGTCATAATTGTCCAGTGCCTTGGATTCAAGTTGTGCTACGAATAGACTGGATACAACAGAGGAGACAAGGGAAGACACGACAACCTCATCAGAATGTTGATAAATTTGGCTTCTGAAGGTACAAAGGAATTACAGGTATTCAATGTACTGTCCGACATAAGGAGTAGCGTTAAGCAAAACGATATCATAACTTACGGGAGTTTCGTGCGCTTCGTCGTCAAGAATCAAATGTTTTATTTCTGAGTACACTCATCCGAAATGGTCAGCTGACTCACAATATTACGTTGAAGTGGTCCCAGTATCGGCACCAGATGTTCGTATAATTTGTGCGTGAAGTAACTAGCACAATGCAGTCGGAGGCAACGGATGCCGTCTTTGTGTAATTTTGCTAGTTCGTAAAATCTGGTCCGGTTGCTCGATTTAGGTACGAGACAAAACCACTGATAGTCTATGCATCAGCCTTTGTCTAGTTTTGTTTTAAGCGTCTGAGAAAATTCAATTCATTCTTCGCAAGTTCAGAGTTCGTCAGTTCTCGTTCTCTCAGAAATTCAGCAACCCTACGTCTTGTTTCTTTACCCAATGTGGGCGGTAGTCTGTTTAGATGTGGCTCCGAGCGATGTTGAAATTTATGCCTCGTTGTAATACGGATTTCTCAGCTTCATCTAGAATCCTCTGACATTTTCAGGATAACTCGTGTTAGCGAAGTTTCTTCTGGTACTTGGTGGTTGGCCTAATGAGCTATGGGCTTCCGATAGTCCAGCCTTAGGCGCTTTAATCTGCTGGTTTGTTGATTCTAAGCGCAAGGAAATTGGACCTTTTCACGATTGTGTATAAGTGCGCTACATGGGAGCACACATCAATTACGAGTGTGGTAGACGGCACTTTGTCTATGTCGCACACTCGAACCAGCAGACAATCAAAGGTTCCAATCAACGAACATAAACTACACATCCGGGTCGCTCCAAGAGCGAAGTAAACGAACTGGAGCGTCACTCAGAGAACGGATTCCATGCAACTGCTGGGGAACATCGGGTCAACTTTGATGACGTTCAGATCCTACAGCAAAATCTCGAAGTACACTGTGCTGAATTGGTGCCTGTTTACACGAAGCAGCGACGGACCAGGTCTGACAGTGTTGGTCAAGAACGTGACCCAACAATTCAGTCACAAGGCATACGTACACACAGCGTAACATACACACGTTTCATGGCCTTTGAAGTTTCAATAGCACTCATTTGTTCATTAATGAAGCCCGCCCTCGGGGTCCGAAATGCCATTTTTATATTGACCGTGTAAGTCACCAGCATGTTCACAACGAAACAACAAACTAAACCGTCTAAACTCTTCCAAATCCTTCGAAACCAGTTCGGAAATGACCTATCAATACCCGCTCTGTCTTTTGAAAAGCCACCGGGCTTCGGAGTCACACGTAGTGGATTCTTGTGTTCTGTCTTAACTAGACTGAAAATACTCAGAAACAGGAACCAGATCATGTCAATCATCCATCGTAGTTTCACGCAGAAAAGACATCTGGAACGACTGTTCCAACCGTATAGGTATAGTCTTTAACCTGAACAAAACACAGCTACTGGCTTAAATGCTGTGAAACGCGAATCCAAGAGTATCAAGCAGGATTCGGTCCTGGTAACTGACTGACCGATAAAGCCTTTACACTAACTTAAGGTCTCGGCAACGTCACCAATACCGTTGATCAACGATCATGGTCTTCCACGACATCAAAGGAACTCCGGATTCCATCAAAAGATCATCAAAGAGCAATGGCTCCGGAGTTTGTAAATATACTTGGCACTTCTTGCTTCCACACTCCTGGTCATGTAAGAACTTACAGCGAACTACCTAAAAGCCTTGCCACAACTGGTGGGGTTCATGAGCACTGTCTTCCATTTGTGTTGATTTGTTTCGGTTTATCTGAACAGAACCTCTCCCCAAGTAATTTTTACGCAATTAATTTTCACTTCTGCTGAAAATCTTCAGTTAGGCATTGCCTTCAAATGAGAAATTGTCATAAGATGCCATAAAGATAACTATGAAAAAATGGAGCTAAACTGATCAAGTTCTCGCATATTTAGGTAAGCAAAAGTTGGCGTCTACTACAACAATAATTACGATCACTGCGATCGATGAGATAATGAGACGAAGGCTGGAAGGCTTTCAAAACTCTGGTGTTCACATAGTCTCTGAAGAAGACCTTGCCAACATGGAATATGCAGACGACATCGTTCTCGTCTTCGAAGAGTAGGAGAAGGCGCATGTTTTTGGATGAAGTGACCAAAGTCATCCCGTCCTTTGGTATGCACTTTGCACCCACAAGGTGTAAGGTCATGCTCCTGGACATGTAGTCACTGAACCCGCCAGTTACAATCCAGGGAGAGGCACTGGACGTTGCGAAGCGTTTTACGTATCTTGGAAGTTGTATTAGCTCCGATTGTAGTGTGACATATGAGGTCAATGCACGAATCTGTCTGTAAAACTCAAAGTGTAACCAATCTTTGCTGGAAAGCCGAGAAGCAGTGCGCATCTCACAAGACTTTAGAGAGTCTCAAACCCCAGACCTTCCGGTTAGTAGTGTGAATCCTTAACGATTTGGCCACCAGCGGCCGATCAGTATTGTGATCAGCTTGCATAGGTATTGGATGTATCCTCAGCATGACAGCATACAACTTTACTCCAGAGCACCAACTATCGGACGCTTCAGGGGTAGTAAGTAATGTTAGGAAAATCTACGAACTCGATGGTCAAATCCAGTCGGTTATAAGTCTTCAAAAAATCCGATAGCGTTTTATTGGCTGCAAAACATTAATAATAATAATAATAATAATAATAAATAATATATAATAATAATAATAATAATAATAATAGCGGCAGAGACCATCTCAACGAACTAACCAAAGCTGTTTTCTCGCTGGCGGGAGTGAAATACACTTCAGTTGGTCATTTCTTTGGAGTGGTCTCTCAAGAGGGAAGGCGGCCTTACAAATAATGCAACGACAACAAACGTGTGACGGACTTCGGGGCAACTTTGAGTTGTGCAACCGTAATAGAGAACATCATAATTGTGTATTCCAGCTACTTCCCGATCCATATAAGTAGCCGAAAATTGATGCGACAGCAACTCGAGACGGCGGGGATACTGCCAGGTTGCCCAAGCTTAGACAGGAGAAGTCTGGTTCGAACCACGGAACTTCCGGTCAGTATATTCGCACTCTCACCACTGAGCCATCTCGCCCTTGCTTTATTCAACATTATTTTGCAATACCTATACTACCGGTATTATGGTAACCCAATGATAGTTCCTTTCAAGTAGTTCATATTAGTCACATATGTTTTGAAGACCTATTTGGTTCGCATGACTTCTTTTAGATACCGTCAAAGACAAACAACGCGCGAGCACGCAAATTCCAGCATTTGTCACCGAAAACCCAAACTTAATACATCAACTCCAGTATCTGTTATGTTTATAGCCAGTTTGGTGACCGACAGTTGGTGAATTAAAATGATCGTGATTTTGGGCTTTTAAATTAGAGTTGATGTTGTATGTCTGCTTTTTACTATTTTAGATATTTACTCCTAAGTACAGATGTTTCCCCCTAATTCAGAACTACATGCGAACTCGTGCGCTTTGTATCGAATACTGCAGACGTCCGCATAACAAAACCATAATAAAATAGTCAAATTCGCCGTTGAGTACAACTTGTAGACACAAGGGACTGACTCCTCTTTGAAGACGTGACTAGTTTTGCGTCAAATACCCGTTCACAAAAAAGGTATGAAAAGTGACGGTCCGAATATCTACAGTTCTATAAAAAGAAGCCATAGGAACAATATCAGAATGAAGGAAGACGCTGTATAATGCGCGAATGTGTGGCGTAAATAAGAGACAACCTGGCGTTCCATAGAGTGTCCCCGAGGGACATTTGCTCGACTCATATGACTTCTTTTCTCAATGAACAAGAAGAATAGGAGGATAAAGTTGCGGTCAAACCATTGTAACTATGATGGTATGGGGCGGCGCAGCTCTGATTTTGTCAATGCCGTGGAAGCGTTGGATAAGCAGGAGTGAGACGTGTTAGTGACTGACCGAGACTGGAAAGATAAGTAGCCCGACTGTTCGTGTTCAGTGAGAACTTCAGTGAAATCGAAGATACTCTTCAAAACCTACAAGGTAACTAGAGAAGCGACAGAACGAACAGCATAGAGAGGACGTCGGTGTCCAGTAACTTATCTGTGCCCCCTAAAATGTTTCATTGCTTTCACTCTAAAACATCTCTCTAACTGACCTCACCAGTTTTTACGGAACCTTAATATTAGGGCTGCTTGCCATCATAAGCCGTAAGCGGTTATAGAAAACAAATGCAAAAGAGCATTAACGCTAGAAATCCGGTGGCGTAGAATACACAGAACGTAAGCTAATACTGGAAGCATGGAGTGATAAAACCAAAGTGCAAACAAGAAGCCAGTGCAAACAGAAATCCGAACACCCACATGGATGCAGTATTGCACTCATAAATGCGGTTTTTCGAGTTCAACACCAGTCAATGTCATCGTGATCATCATCATTTCATCATCGACAGCATAGCATCAGCGTTGATCACTGATGCTTCGCAACCTCAAATCAAAGGGCGAAATGCCTTGGTGGCATTTTGTCAATACTAGTCTGACTGACTTTTTAGATCCTTCCTTCAAGCAGACATTTTAAGAACTGCCCTTAATCTAGGATTTTCAATCAACCCCAACGAAGATCACAATTGTCCTGCACCGCGACTAGTCCTATTCGCCGAGAACGTCACAACTGTGTTGGGATCCCGGAGACTTTATTATGGCTGGAATAACAAAGCCAAAACCCACCAGGAAAATATCCAGCATATTCTCTTTGGTCACGTGAGAAGGGATTCCGATAGGTGAAAGCAGTTCGTGAATTCGGATCACCAAAAGTTGCTTCATACGAGTGAAAGCAGTCAACTCATCCGGCCATTTTCCTGACTGTTCCAAAGTAATGATAACTAGGTGGAAACAAATAGACAGATAGGTTTTAAGGGCAGACTTGCCTGGAGTAAAAAACATCGGTCGGAGATCCTATCTATCGAAAATTCGATACAAGAGACGTATTATGGTTGACTAGGTGGCCGTTGACCCGTTCACCAAGCTTGGCAATTAACTTGCAAGTATTGCTATCTTAAGGTGTTGGCTATTTGATGAGCAAATTGTTTCAATTTGGAAAAATCCACAAGTGGCGTATGAGCTAATGATATGTTCTCCAAAACGCCCTTACAGTGCCGAATACGAAGCAAGCTAAACACGGCCAACATCTGGTTTGGCAGAAAAGTAGGAAAGCCTCTATCGGTGAGGTTATATTTGCCTTGGTAGTTGCCGTATCCCCGAATGAGAATAAGGATGCACAGACGAGTACAAAAATTGTCTATTGCAGAACATAAAGCAAGTCTTTGCTGGATATCCACCACGCTCCTAAATCAATTAGATAACGGACTGAGATGTCGCGAGGCTTTTGGAGCTGAGTGTCCTCAAAATATTGCTTTTTCTGAATGGCTGTTGCGAATTTCCTGAAAGGAATCAATGTGGTAAATATCTAGCAAAATATAGACTGGAAGATCTGATCTAAGCCGTCCCACCATGTTACAAGCGAGGTGAAGTGGAGCAACCTATGATCAGTAATGCATACGTATCCACTCCAAGTTGTGTCCATCAGAGAACAAATATGTAACGTAGTAGGCGGCTTGGATAGTATTAACTGAACTGCATAGTTTACATAGGGGATACAGCAAACGCACACCTCTGTCAGAAGGTTCAAAGATAACTTCGGAGTACCTACCATATAGGGGGAAAATCGGCGAGGTGATTTTCATCAGTTCCGCTCTTTCTTGCTCACCGTCGGCTTTACGCTTGCGCCTATATGCTGCAACAGCAGATGTGGACGGAATGCAGAGTCCCGGCGCAAACACTTCCGTATCACGAAACGCGGCTGAAATGGGTAGTATTCCAGTAACGTTCAACGGGAGTTTGTCGTTCAGGCCTCGCAATAATCCGCGTAATCTATCCATGGAACGAATAAGGCGTAGAGAAGAAGTCGTGGGATACGGATTACCAAGAAGGGTGGGGTGCGCAGTCACGAGGGCGTTCAAGCGATCTGAACTGAGTTGATTCCAAGCCCAATTGGTGAAGGAGCCACGAACCAGCTGGAACCGGCTGAAACATAAAATGGTTGCATATTCAAATAAAGCACTTCACCTGGCCACAATGCAGGCATTTTCGTGAAGTCTCACAAACAAGGAATTGTTTGAATAGTCAGACGGACCAACGAATTCAATGCAAGTATGCCTCTTCGATGCTACTCAGTCACAACAGTACAGAAACACGGCTTCTATGCTCCAAAGTGGTGCACGACGCAAGGTAATGGACATCAAGCATGTTAAACGGTAAACGGAGAAAGGCAAAAGGATGATGGGAGTGATTGCATAAGCGACAGTTCATGCAGTGAGCTGTGTTCAATGATCGCCAGACGGGTGCCAGGCGAACTGTTTCTAGGTGTCATAAAGAAGCCCGAATACAACGCAGATAGTTTCAACAACTAAGAGACCCCCTGCTGTTCAGGAGGGAAGTAATAAGGTCACCCAAAGCATGAGCGTAAAACTATTGGAACAGCGAATATACTGTCAGGACATCCCTGCTGAACCGTAACCAAAAAAATATCACGATACCGAAATATGGTTGGGGAGTTTTCTTGATTGGTCTGCCCTTTAATGAAAGACGTAAGACGAAAGAGAGCACGTGCAGTTCTTCACAAACAATGGGATAAACAGTGAAACAAACTTATAGACTGTGGTATACTGGTCAACACCGCCAGTAAGTTCAGGCATAAACTGGAGTTTGAAACGGCTAATTGGAACACGTTACCTGTGTTGTCTGCATAACTCTGTGCTTATGTCGTCCTAACAAGGCCGATCTGATTCTCAAACTCCCTCGTATGAACTTGGGTGACCCATTTGAAAGTCTGCATTTCGCTGTACTATATACAGCTATCGAGAGGAACACGCATAACGGTCAAAATATCAACCACTGCCATTAGCGAATTATTCGAATTGGGCGGTCAGGGGCTTTCCAAATAAAGTTAGATTGGAGAAGATATTCACTAGGTGGGCAGCGAATGAAGAACTCTCGTTAGTGTATGCTCCTCTTCTGGCCGTACGCGCTAACCATGGATTAGGGTCCTTACCAACTGCAGCATAATACCGGAGCTCGTAAAAAAAGGTGGAACGCCAAATTCCCAGCAATCACCGATGAGGTCTCGATCAAGCCAAGTGTGCACCAAGGGCACCAAAACCAAAGAGTGCACCAAATGAACTTTTACGGACTATACAATGGGGAATGGAACAAGAACAACGTGGTATGAAGCGATGTGAACTCGGGATACGTCCGGGGATATGCATGCTGAACTTTTATACGAGAAAGTATGAGCATGGTTGATAGACGAATCGGATAGTTGGGTAAATGAAGTAAGCAAGATAAGGTAAAGGGGTAACTCACGTCTGAAGAACATAGTCGACAATCTGTTTAACAACGTCAGACTCCGGGGACCATACGACACACTCCTCAAGGTCACCGTAAATCCGACGCAATTCAGCCTTACTGCCCCAAAACTCGCGGAAGGTTTTCCCAGCTTCCGTTCCACTAGGTGGTCCTCTGGTTACTTGCACATTCGCCAAATCGCTGTTGAGTTTCAGACCAATGGCTGGAAACTCAACCTAATAACACTGTGCGTAAGATTAAAAACGGTTTGGTTACCTGGTTGCTCATCGGAACGGTAACTTTACTGATGAATACAACACGGTCTCTCAGTGCTTCATTCAGGGTCTCAAGAATTCGGTCCAGTAAATGTTCCCATCGTTTAGGTGTTGTATTGGTAGTACCACAATTCTCTTTTCGAAATCTGACCAAAATTGAAGAGTCTATCGACAGCTTACATAATCAGATGATCAAACACTTCAACAGGATCCATTCAAGCAAGTAATCCTTGGGACCTGCAGTGTGAGAGAAGAGGACAGTTAGTTGAATACCTAAGTCTCTGTCCAACTAAACACGGCAGTCCCCCCAATGAGTTCCCTCCATAATATTACCCACCATGGAGGCAAATTCTCTAATGAGATCTGATTGGAAAGTAGCATCTTTTGAGAGACCATTCGGTAGTCCAAAAAGACCACTGAAGATGTCAACCGGACAATTTCTCCACAGCAAGGACCTTGGTGCGAAATTCATGTGACATGTTCACTTATCCAGGTTTCAAGT
>SJOL01007263.1:869155-926866 GCA_004794785.1 Opisthorchis felineus
CATGTGTTTTGGGGTGACTGCAAGGTCGGTGGTTGTGAAATTTAGCCCCTCTGATCTGAGATTAGACAATTATAAGTCGAACTGCCCAGCTGAAATCCGTTTGTTGTTGTGTGGTGTAGCCACGTCGAGTAAGCTTTTTAAACGATGTTGGGTCAACTGAGTGATAGCATGTTAATTCTACCTAGCCCTCAGTTATATCCTTGCTGAATTAAGGTGTAGACATCTTTTCATCATGGAGCGCTGATCACACGGTCGCTTAAAACTCTTCGGTAGCCCACGATCGGTCTTGCTTTTTCTGAGGCCCATCGGTTAGGTGCAGCCCTCAATCTTCCATGAACTTTATGGTCTGACTGTCTACCAACTGTATGTAATCCCCAAAATGCACTCACGTACGAAACAAACTCGATGTTACCCGAAGGTTCAATTTAATCCAAGCTAAATCTTTCAGTTATGGCATTCTTCGTTTGAATTTGCTACCAAAAGGCTGTCTCACGATTCGCCTAGTATGATATCTGAAACACTGTAATAGATTTTCTTGATATAACACTACTATGTCTCGAAACCCTCTAGCAAAACGAAGCCGCTAGAAAGTCTCGTTGGTCAAGGTTTATGGAATCTGAAAACACCAGAGAAGAGCGACGAACAAGTAAATACGGATACTGGGATGTAATCTGACGGAAACAGGCAATCGGAGATGATTTCCGATGAGTACTGGAAGTTTTCCCCTGGGATAGCTCTGGAAATTACAGACGACCCCGACACACACTCTTGACTCGAAAAGTTTGTTCCAGAAGGAGGGTGTCGTAAGCCAGCCCATTAGCAAAACTCGGACTAGGATTCCAATGAGTTAAGCTAAGTTAGGCTTTACTCTTCCAAGCACAACCGCGCAGCAGCTAAGGTACGGAGGGAAATCAGTAGCAATGTACATAATTAAACCAGACAACAAATGACACCATATTCACTCTGGTCATTAAACTTCCACATCAGGCCTGTAGATGGAAAAATAGCTTTCTTATGAAAGTCGAGCAAATGAACAGTGCTCTGTGGGTGCGTCGGACATAAAAATACATTAAAGTTTGCAATACAGGACAAATTTTGTGTGATGCCCCAAATTTTATGGGTGTGAACGCTGTTGGAAATTTTTCAGATCAGCAGGGATTGAGGATGAGATTTTTGTCTGTACCAGTCATGTCAGAATTCGTATTCACGGTTTTACCACCAGTTGAAGCAGTTTTGGGTGGCAGGTCACATTATGATCGACAGTGATAGACTCACCTTCGGGCACAGGTTGACTTCGCTTGCGTACGAACCAGCTATATCTGAATGACCCATAGGAGTTAGATGGCCAACTGACAGTCTATTCGTTGTTATTAGGCAACTGTAGACTTTCCCAATACATGCGTGCTCAAATTCAACTGACTCATTGTACTTTGGAGATCATGGATAGTTCTTAAGTGGTACAGGGCAATCGACTTCTATCCACTTAAGAAAAAGGTCTCGGAAATTGAATGGCGATTGTAATTAAATCGTGCCCCGGCGTTTTTGGCAGTATAGAGGAAGGATCTGATGGAGTGTATGGTATCAAAGTACGATCTCTCGATTGCTTGTACTCAGCCTTCGGGACATCATAACAAGCAAATTGTGCCTCACTTGTGAGGGTATAAGAAGTCGCTTGACTTGTAGCCACCCTTATCTTATGACTGTTGACGTTTGGGAAAAAATGATGGCAGGGCCACAACCAGAATGAACGAGGGATGCCAAAAATAATACACTATTGGCAGAACGTCTGCGGAAACGAGTAAAAACAAGAAACCTCGTCAAGTTTAGTCAAAAATGTTTGTTACAATTTTCGCGTTGTATAGCCTATTTATGATCGATTGTTTAAACGGCTGGCTACTTTCGACAAGAGTGTCACTGGTCAGTTCACTATATCTGGGTCTGAGTCCCGCACATTAAAAACGGGAAGAAGTGGCAAATTTTATATCTGCAGCAAGAAATTGAGGTTCTGAAAGGAAAAGCGCAGAATATGGGGGAATCCGTGATGGAACAAAGGCTTATGGATATGGGATCGATGTAGGTCAGGGACGAACAATAGTCTCGTGATAGAGCATCAGCAGTTACGTTGCTTTTTGAGGTTTACATATGACACCGTATCAAAAACAATACATTTCTGTTTGCCATCTGAGAATAACTTTATTTTAATTTTAACTCTGTTTTCATAAGGCGTCGGCTGTCAAATCCAACTAGACACCAGCGAGATAGTGATTATACTTGAATTGGGCCTCGACAACTGCGTGAACTCGTATGAATAATGATTCCGTTCACTGGACGTAAGTGCCCTTAAGAAAAGAATCAAAGGAAGGCCATCCTGGTATAGTGTAACTGCTATAGCAATATCTAAATCGTTTGTCTCCACGGCCAGTGGTGACTCGTAGTTGGGTGAATACAGAAGAATGCTCAGGCCTGAGATTGTCAAAAGATAGTGGAAATGAGTCTTGGAAATGGAAAACTGTACTGCGTATGAGTAGAGGGATTCCATCCAAAAAATGAGGTGCAGTGAGAAAATCATGCACCCATTCTGACGACGCACTTCTGTGCCTTAGCTTCCTTGGGAGGTTGAATTTCTCACAGGAGACGAAATCCCTCTGGATCAGGTTTTATTACATATTTTGAGACCGGTGACGCCATTAATCCGACCTTCTTATTGATACACGAGGCAGAGCGGATAGGCAGAAACAGACCACTGCTGACCCCACCCGTCATTCTTCATTATTAACCCTTAACTCTTCCCTTCCCATTTGACGGCTTTGCTTCAGTTGTAACTCAGCTGCGGACCTCAATAACACTGCGCCGTCTGACCGCATTACATGAAACAAAGGTCCGGGTAACTGAGCTTGAGCCCCTTGGTAGATTTACTTATCTTGGCAGCTGGATAAGCTATGACCACACCGTGACGGATGCTCACTAAAGACGGTGCCGACAATTAACCATCGGCACAGAGCCGGCACGTCTCCCCCAACTTATATTCTGTACAGAACGGAGGTCTTCTCAAAAAATTTTCAGATCTATATGCAAAGAAGGGAGGTTAACAGGTTCTTCATAGCTTTATTTGGTACTCTAGCATGTGGAAGGCCACAGTGGACGGGTCCAGCAAAATGGACAATCAGCGTCACAGTACCACGCGCAGTCCAGAAGTTCACCCGAGTGACTCCTATCCCTCATAACCTCTGCCGTGCCCCCCCCCAGCCATATTCGTTACTGGCCAACCTTTAGTCACTTGGTCTCAAACCAGAGTCTGCGTTGGCCTGATCGGCTAATCCGTCCCCAACTTTACTGTGCATCGGAGTCAAACGACCAGCCAGTGGTCTTCTTTGTTCTTCACAGCAATGCAAGAAGCCCTGGCGTCCTTCCCAACAGTGGTGGCCCTTCACGTTCACCGTGGTTTTGAAGATCGTTAAATCTAGACCATCGACATTTAAGGTGTTTATGCTATCGTTTGATAACACGTACTGTTATAGCACCGTGGAAGTTGGGATTGAGTTTGCTTTAAATCAACACGAATTGTGTCTGCGCGTAAACCAGTATTACTCAGGTTGCGGGCAAATGTTGGCTCAAAGTCGCGTTCGGAAGTGCAACCAACTTCCATGTACACAACGATTAAGAGGCCTACGCACATCGGCTGGAGTCAAAACAAAAGGTCGGCTCCGATGTCTGCAAAAGTACATCCAAAACCAAGCAGAATTGGCTTCCCTTAGGATTTCGGCTAGTTACCTCCTAATTAGCCACTCCATGCCATATATCATTAGTCTCTAGTAGTTCTTATCCAAAAAGAAAAATCTGCAGTACAGAACTAGGTTTATTCCGATTCCAACTTACCCGGTTCGCTGCCATGTCGGCGACGGCGAACAGCGTTCCGTTGCAGTTATTGGTGTATTTTGGTCACTTTTTGTTGAGTAAACCAGCCATTTCTGCAGGAACATCTTATAAACAGGGAGCGACTATCCAAAGCAACGATTTAAATTACTCCTAACTTGCCGTTGGTTATACTTCGAATTAGGATGGACTATACGGATCGGTGTTCATGATCTGCCCCTATTTTAGTATTACTTACTTGGTTAAAATAGTGTACGACGCCCGACGTATGACAATTGGTGTGGGGAAACCTTTGTTCCGTGCAGAAAACAAGCTGCCGGCCATGCGGCGACGCTAAAAGGTCGAAATTGTGTTCACTAGGTCGCGCCATCCGCCTATTTATACATCAGTCGCGCGGTCGGACATCTTTATGTATCGACTTCGAATATCTGTTTTATACAACCTGCCCATCATGATTCGCGTTGAAATTCAGAATTGGCTCTGAAATGTTCACTAACACAATGCGCACCTTATGGAATCACTGCCAACCGTTCTCCAGAAACGCAGTTGTTGATCCTTGGTTGGGAACCGTTCACTCAAATGTTGGACTCAACCAGGACCTCACCAATCACATCAGTAAGTATATGCCTCTAGCTTCATGGTGTCGGCTCAAATGCTGTTAATGAAGGAAAACCTGTGTTAGTGTCCCGAAACAACACTGATGACAAATAAGGAGTGCGCGATTTTTACCTTTCAATTTTGCTTTCGTATCAGTTCGTAAGTGCCGAAGGAATAGAAATCTGACAGGTCAATAAATACGAAGACCCGGGAGTAATGTAAATGATATTAAATAAATCAAAACTGTACATGCCTCACCACCATGCTGATAGATAATCGGAAGCACATGATTCAGAATAGAAGCATCTGGGGCAGCAAAAAATGAAAGAAAGGTGGCGAGATGATGTGAGTGAACAGAACAATGGCATCGATAGACCTCCCAGGATGATAAAACAAAATGGAAGATGTTATCAGGATTCGACCGGAGAGAACACATCGGCATGCATGCTGTGCAAATAGCACAATGCAGCCAATTCATAACAAAATTCATCAAAAATCACTGCACCGAAAACAAGATTTCGGACACGCGTGCTGATTTCCGGCTCCGTAGGATCGTCCTCATTCGAGTCTGAGTCGGCAGAACTCCGAACAGGTTGTGATCGTTTCGATTTCAAGATTGGACTGGAAGTAGTCAGCTTCTGAGCACTGCGGGGCCACAGTTGTTTGAACGCAACGTGACCCGAAGGCAAACCAGACGTGCTACCCCAGAAGGACGTCAGACGATGTGTGGAGAATGAAGGCAGAGAGGTACGGCCGGGACGCTTATCAGATCTGCTCCTTTTTGCGGGATACTGATCAACCGGAAAGAGTGGCATGATGAAATTCGAGTTGGTCCAGGGACGCACAGTCAGAACAAGGGGATCAATGGCACAGCTGAAGCGGAAACTTGCGGTTGGTAAATCGACAATGTCGCCAGTCGTAATATTTCCGGGTGAAGGCAACCAGACTGTCCGAGTTTCGTTTAACGGTCTTAAAGAAGGGCGGTCAATGCTGGCGCCTGATAAGGGGGAATACATGGTACATATTTGAGACAAAACGCGAACCAATTTTACGTATTTCAACCAGATATACGACCAAAGGACATAGTTCAGACAACTACCTTTAACCAGCCTAGTTGCTCCATTGATATGGTTCAAAACAGTAAAGTAAAACAAAGACAACTAATATCTGTTCGCCACAGAGTGGACACATTGGATTTCGGTTAGTCACAAATCTCCACTCAGCAGTCCACAAACAATCACTTCTATGGATGTCAAGCGACATCTTAGAACAAGCCTGACCATCACGACTAGCACAGTCCATGGTATTCTGTGATCTTCTTGCGTACGCCAGACACAAATTAACCTTTATACACATCAAGGTTTAATGACATTGGCAGAAATGGCCCAATCGCGCAGTCAATGGCGCTAGTGCATCAAAGCTATCGCCTTCAATACGTAGCTACCCAGTTCCCGAACTAAACAAGGCTCGGCTGTATGTCCCACATTCTCCCCTTTGCCGGTGATCGAAACTGTAGCAGCTGGAACCAATGTGCCTATGGTACACGGTTTATAGCTGATAAATTAATTGAATTGATCGGAAAAACGGAGGGATTTTACTACAAACGGAATTGCTGATGACGGTAGCCACATCCATCGTAGGCTGAGCTCCAGAAACCACAGGTCTAAACAGAGGAGGCAGTTTTATCCCGAACTTCCTCAAAGCACATTAGGATTAATGATCAACCGTACCCTATCTTGCTTCCGGATGGTGACCGAAGCCGAATATGGAGGATACTGTAACACTGTGGCTGAGATCTATAGGCCTACAGACGCATAGGAAACATGAGGAAACCTATACGTGACCCTCAAACGGAGCACTTAACCAGGCTGACACGTGACCTTTTAGTCATTTACTACTGAACCAATTTGCCGTTCAATCGGAACAACTGGCTTATCATCAGCAGGCCTGGCTTCAAGCTAAGTCTTTGATATGCTTCGAGTTCGCTGATGAGATTCTGATGCCTGGCTTCAAACACTTTTTGAAGCCAGAGTAAAACTAAAGAACATGGAGACACTGTTCTGGTAGGCAGGAACAAATATGAGAGAAGTCCGCTACCTTAGATTTTGCCCCTGAATGATAAATCCATCTTGGGGAAAATGGTTAACTTGCAGCTCGTCACTAGAAGATTTTCCGGGAACGTTTCGGTGACCGCGGCACAAGAAGCTTGACCAAACTGTCTAATAATGGGCGAATTTTCTTCTCTGTGAGGGCTTCCTGCTTTACCAGCCACCAGCTGATCAAGATATTGTGCGCTTTCTTACGTGAATCGCAGTGAAAAATTAGGTACACATTCAATCCTTCCTACATAATTTTCATCGTTACATTCAAAACGAAAACAAATGCGCACCTACCCTTAGATTGCCCACAAGATGACTTCAAGAATTTTGCGAAGTCTTCGGCGAAGTCCAAAAGTAAGACCTTTTCCCAGACAATTTGGTTTGTAAAGCATTCGTGAGCAAGTTAGTCTTGACTACGTATTCGTCAGCGGCGTTTTGCGTACATCTGCGGATGTAATGCACACTTGGTGGCATCTGAACATCGTAGAATCAGACTTTCACCAGAGGTCTATTCAGTTGTTACCTACAGACTCGTGATACATAGCAAGAAAGGCACCATTGAAAGTCTAATGTAAACCTGTACTCAATACCGCAGACATCAGCGTTTTTGGTGATGAAAACCAACCCACATATTACGAAGTAATTAGAGGCTACACAGAGTTTTGTTATGATTTGTGATGTCCCATGAGAGCCAAATTTATTGGACATTGGATAAGCTGAAGAAACTCTGTTTCCGTAAAAAGATAGCGTTCAGTTGAATTTATCGACTATAAACCATGTACTAAGGGTATGTTGGTTACAGCTGCTACAGTTTCGGTTACCGAAAAATCGGAGAGCGTGGAAGATACTCCCACACACTGGAGGCGATAGCTTCGATGCACGAGCGCCACTGACTGCGTGACTGAGCCATGCCTACCAGTGTTATTAACCACTGGTGAGTTCCGGCGACGGGACACAGCTTACTAATGAAACCCTTTAATAGTCTCTTACACTTTGACTAAAACACTGTACGTAAACGCACTGGCGTACACAGCAATCCCCGCCAATACAAACTACATAGCTCAGTACTTGGCTTGACCTAACAGCGAATTCCAGGAGTTAATGTCGATATGGGCCAATGAGGCTATATTGTACTACCTGTTTATGCGCTTGCGGCGTTATTATACTAGGCAAAGTTTTTATTCACATTCAAAGTCCTTTTTGTAGTGACAGGCAGCCTGCTTTACCCAGTCTCAACCAAACATCTAACCAGCTTGATTAATAGATCCCAAGACACCCGGGTTAAGATCTGAAGGATCAATGTTCTACACGAGCTCCAGGCAATAGCGATTCCTGCTATTCAGGAACGCCGTTTCTTCTTTGTTCCAGTTATTCAATATCTAGATCCGCTACGCTATCAAAATTCATTTGAGACCACACACGACCATATTCTGTGAGTATTACTTCAATTGCCCGGACCTACACGACACAATGCTGATTCTTGTGTTATGTTCGGTGACCACGGGATAATGTCGAAGAAGTTATAGCGACCGGTGATGAGACAGCTACACGTAAGACATCTTGGTACTGCGCGGGCGATGGCATCATCGGAAAGCTGTTCACTGATCCAGGTTGAATAGATTTAGGACAGTACCTCAAAGGATGTTTCAATTACCACATCACAACAAAAAGCCCACTCAGGTGCGGATCACAGACCTGACCTGTTACAAAGTGACCATAGCGAAGGGTACACACTAATTATACTGGACCGATTCATGGTCACATGGACCTATTAACTGTGACCGCCTATACGAAGCACTCGGGTGTGCAATTTATGCCTGCGACCAGTACAACAACCGACATCTGAAAACGGACCGACATTTTCCGATACTCTGGCTCACCAAAGATGATCGTCAACGACAATGGGGCACGAATTATTTCAGGGAAATGATAGTAACCATACCAGTCTCTCCAATGGATAGATCGAACGCTTTGTAGATGCCTTTAAGTGCGTTCGTCTGAAACCAGAAGAGACTGGTGTTGAGGGCGATAAGCACATTTTTGATGACATCCAGTCCGAACACTCAGGATGGGAGCTCTCGTGCTGAATGCTTGCTAGACAGTAATGTGAGAACTGTGCTCTACATTCCTCCCCCCTAGCTTGGCAAAGTCGGGAAAAAAGACGGTGTCAATAAAACATACGCTGCCAGGATCGCATACTTCACTGCAGGTTATTTTCCCGTCAGAGGTTGCCGTGGTCAACAATGGGTCCAGAGGCTCATTATTTGAAGGGGACTGTGTCATGACGAAGCCATTTGAGTTCGATATGGTAACCAACTACACACACACACACACGCACACACACACACACACACACACACACACCAGAAACCGGAGGTTGGAAGGAAATTTTGGCCAACAGTGAACAGGAATTTTCTACTGGAAGGCGGTGACGAGAAGTAATGCAGCAACAGAGCCAACAGCTGGAAATTCAAGTTCTCGAATTTCAAGAGATGGGTGGACGACGCGACTTGATTTCAGCCAAACTTCTGGTCATTACAGTGCCCAAGCCAAAGGCTCTGGGAACCAACTGCGTACAAAAAAGGTCACCTCTAATCTGGTTGTTCACTATCTAAACCTGTTAAGTCCTCAAAACTCATGTGAGACCAACACATGACCATGTTCTTTCCCGTACTTTGCCTTTGCCGTGAAAAAAATATTTGAGTTGCTTGGTCCCACACAATGCACTCTGCCCAGGCTAGTCCACCGCCCTTTGTTTATTTGCATCAATCACCTTGTGCGAGACGTTGAGTCTCTTCGGATCGATCTTCCTTGCAACATCTAGGTCTGTGCACAGAACCACGTAAGAAAACCAGCAACACATTATACCTCTAAAAAAATCAATTGAACGCTCCTCTGAAAACTCGCAAGTGAGGACGAATAAAAAACCTTCATGTTTTCTCTTGTTACCAAGGTTATGCTAGGTAGAGTCCAGAAGGCATGTCGGACAAAATGAAGGTATCGAAAAGAACAGTTTTTTTTGTTTCAACAAAGACGCGACCTACATAGGATCTATCCTACTACACTGGGAACGCGTTCAGCTAGTGATTGCGAAAACAAAAGGGATTCAGGCTTCACTCTCAACACCACACCATGATAGAAGGAGTCATAGGAACGTTTAAACATACTTCGTCTAGAAGAGCCGGAGTGCGAAGTAGAGGGGGATACAGAACTGCCATTTTGTTGATTCAAGTGTTCCGTAGAGTAGAAATCCGGATCGATGACGGTATCAGTCGCGTAAGGCCGCCCACAGTTCAAATATACCCGAGCCCGGTAGACTAGGGAATGCCAATTCTCCACGGATGCTGAAGTTACCACTAGCTGACTTCGTACCGTATGCAACACCTTAACAGAAATGTTAAAGGAAAAAAATGGTAAATCAATGCGAGTGAGTTACACACGGCGACAAATGAAAAGGAAGATTAGGAGAAAGTTACAGGAGACAATAAGCAGACAATAAGCTCGCGTAATAAGCTATTGGTGAGTAGCAACGGATGATGAGTCTTTATAATCAGCTCCTGAAAAGTGTAGTGGTTCGTGTAGTTCGGGGGGTACACTCTAAAATATAGCACAAACACGATACACAACAATCCGGAGCTTGTGTCCACAGAGGAACGAAACGGGCTAACATGAAAGATAACTATCCAAGAGAGCACTGTGTCACTGTCACAACAAATGTAATGTGTTTAGGGCTACAAAGTGATGATACAACCAGAAAGAACATTCTGGCTTTTGAAGACCGCTTCAGGAAAAGTGGATGATGAAATAGGGGGCCGACACTTTCACTAACACATCAGCCGCTCTCAAGTAGTCAAGGTGCACCTAGCACGTCACAGTCACCTCACATTAAGTGGTATCTGAAGCAGATTGTGATTTCTGACGGCGCAAATTGTAACTGGTTGCCGAAATTGCATTGATTACTTACTGGATAAAAGAAGAGCAGAGAGTGTGCCACAACGGTGTTCGCAGTGTACGCTACTGAAACCAACCTATTTGTTTGAATCCTTCAACTTCCTTCAAAATAATAAAAAAACTATATGGAAAGAAAATTACTCAAACAACGAAACACATGGTCTCGTATTAGATTTTTTTTAATTCAAAGCGATATGAAAGTATGCTGTGGACAGTGTTCCTGGGAAGGCGAAAGGAGCCACCTTCAGCTGATGGTTCCTCGTTTCAGTAAAATTTTATAATTTTGGTTCATCAGCCATATGGGTGGTAGCGAGAGCAGAGTGAAAAATAAAGGGAAGAAAGTACGTTCACTAGCGTATTTCATGATTATAGGTAGGCCGAGATATCAGTGGCCCTATCAGGTACACAGGCCGTCACATCACGACACGGATCAGTCTCTCTGCGAGCAAATCTGGTAAGTGCTGCACACAAATGAACGGACGATACACCCAAGTTACAGTAACCAATGGATTTGAAAGCCCGCGTAAGAAGGCTAAGGACAGCGACTGTTGAACTCGTCGCAAGTTATTTCAGTGGAACAAGCGAAGTGACCAAGCGGTCCTGTCTTGGCAAGATATAAACGGAGCGGCGTACCAGCCGACACCTGAAATTGGGGGGTGTTGGATGAAAAGTGAGACTATGAGGGCTATGGAAAACTGATCTGCTACCTTAGGGTTTTCGAAAAACTCAAGAAGAATTCAATAAGCAGAGTTAGCGCGGTGACTCTGTGATAACTTGCGCAGCCATTTTCGCTGGTGCAAAATTTCGGATAGCGATAGTGAGAGGTTGAAGAACTCGACCAACAGAGTGCTTTAACGGGGAAACATCTCAATAAATTTGATATGCCGCAAGAATTCGCGGCTGCTGCTTCGCAACATATAAGCGATAAATGGGTGGAATCACATTCAGCAATTTAACCCAATTTAAACTGTTTGGGATGAGGTCAAGAGAACGTATTCTAACGTTCGCGAATTTCATATTGTAGATCAACATACGGCGGCTAGATTAAATGAATAGGAGAGCCTATTGTTAAAAATCTCGGTAGAAGCGCACTCAGGTACTTCATATCCGCTTGAAGAATAAACCTTTAAACCAGAAATGCATTCTCACTGTGGATCGAGTGTGGCTTTATTCATAATTCGCACCACCCAGGACATGCAATGCATTATAGCTGGTGTTGATGACAGTGGTCAGCAGTAAGTGAGATGTTCAGGACAAACGGGGGATTCGTTAGCATACGTACAAAGCTAACGCCAGAGGATACGCTTTAGATTACCAATGAACCACACCAATGGGAAGCGGCGACACGTCATAATTTGGCTCGATAAATATGATCGCGGTCGTAGTAAGTCAGTCACATGTTGCTAACATAATGAGCTTCATCGCCTAAAAATCCAAGCCCATACGAGGACGGAGTTACATGAAGGTAGAAGGTTAAAAAATTACTCCAGTACTCCTACTCCAGGGGGTAAGCACTGTAGCTTGCAGCGCTCGTGCACTGTCTCCACCAAGCATACCTTGAAGATGTCTAAGCTGGTTACTGGTTCTTCTCGCTCATTTATCAGGCAAGTAAGCTACTACACAGGCAGCCCAAGTGAAGTTTTGTTTTCTACAACTCACCTGTTGAAAAATTGTTCCAAGATTCAAAAGGTGAATTCCTACTGAATTTGAAAACCAGCTGCCCGGCGCCTCATCTTAGAATGCTGGGACATTTCCCCATGTCTAGCAATCAGATCCTAAAAGAGACATTTGTTTCCAGCTGCTATTAAAAATGCGAACTAGCTTCCCACCTTTTAACTACCATAACTGCGTGTTCCAAAAGTTTCATCTATGGATGTTAGGACAAAACAAGGTTCACGTCAAGCCTCGAGTGAGAAAAAAACGGATACTATGGTGCAATCACTGGATGAGACAGATCATGCGTGTACTGGACAGCTGGGCGGTGATCACATTGGTCACGTGCGAGGGATGTATGGTTCTAAAGTAGTACAGTAAATGCCTGGCTACGTTTCGAACATCTATCGACCTTAGAAACACGTGACTAGTGCGGTCATCACTCGTCTGATCGTACGAATTACCGGTTCTGTCCGACTGGGGTACTACCATGCTCTACAAAATACTCGCTGAACCAAGTAGTAGGCCAGCGTCCTGATAGAGAATAAGAATGTGTAAAAAGCGGAAAATAATACGGGACGAGGTAATCAACCACAACACGCGGAATGTGTGTAACGTGATTTGTGTGTCGTGACAAAGCACCTGACACACGGGCAAAGCAGGGCCCACGTCCACCCTGTTGGTCTTATAGTCCATTGGTCCACTGGCTGTCCACTCACATCGCCTCTGATAAGATAACACTTATCGTCTATTTTGAAAAACTCACTTTACCCTATCCCTTTGAGATGGATTGAGAACTGAAATCAATCACTTGTTCTGATGGACTCTACTTTTTATACAACCCTTCTACTAAGTCAATCGCTTCCAGAGAGACCTAAGTCGCAATATTCTTCAACATTCAGCCATGTCAACTCCGCAAACCCTATGCAATCAGGATAGGAACCCATTTAAACATGTTGACAAAGATTAAATCTTTCTCCTGTCAAGACGATAACTTTATGATACAGAAGCGGCTTCATGTGACGCAATCTCACAATCTCTACCTCTATCTCGTATAATGCTTCATCTTAGAAAATTCTGAAGCGATCATGTACGGACAGCAGTGGACATCTGTTCTAACCAGAATAATTGCGCCGCGACAGGAGAAAAACCGTCCAAACGAGAGTGATGTGAATGCGAACGAAATGACGGTCTACCGGTCTACAAGTAGGCCAAATCCCATATAGGCCAAATTACTAAAAGCAGAGTACACTATCCTGGAAACAAACATAAAGTTTCGTTGAACGAACTGGTCAAAAAAGATAAGTACACAAATGCTGACCAGCCTACCTTGGAAACTGAATTGGCGTTCGACTTAAGCGCCAAACCGACTGAGTTCAGAAGGTAATTGTACAACAGTGGGCATGGATAGGCTGCCAGGGCGGCTATCAGATCAGTCAGTAATAGATTGGTAAAAAAGCAGTTGGTATGCAAATTGGACAACCGATTGAGAAGAATAGAAAGGAATGGACCTGTTAAGGAGAAGAGCAAAAATTCAATAAAAGATAAGTATAGGGCAACGTATATATAAAGCATGCAACTTCGAGTAAATTGAACTAGATAGGTGGTAAACGGAGGCGTAACGGTAAACGTAGAGTAAATTTGATCCAGAAAGTTCCGGTGAAGTTTTGTTCTTACCATGCCCGGAATCATCACAGTTGAATAGTCGGACGTGTTGCTGCACGAATAGACTACGCTGATCTAAAGTTTCAACTGGAAACCTTGTGAACACACTGGTATTGTAGTCTCACACAAGCTAGGCACCTGCTACTAGACTCTACCACTTGAGTAAATGGTCACGGCTGTGAGGTATTGAAGCATCGGTGTCTGACGCTTTTGTTAGTATCAGTAACAGTGATGACGATGATTCCCCGAAACGAAGGAGCCAACTTTGGAGCTGACTGCTCGGTGAATTAGTCGACGAACGTCGGGCTAGGCTGGCAATTAAGCCTAAAATGGAAATCGGTTAGGCACTAACAAGCAACTCAGCAAGATGCCTCAACGAAATACGAATAAATACCATTAAATTGAGGCAAGGCACAACTGGGCAGTTAAAAGATGGCAGCCTTCCCAACTAATTGAAATGGAGTATACAAACACAGTGTTCCATCCTCGGTTCAGACAACCGAAGGTTGATTTCACATTAGCAGCCTAATCTACGCTGGAAACATGGCAAATGTACAACCTGAACATAGACCCTAGGTTTTGAAAACAACCGAAAACAAAAAGAGAGAAACAACCGGGCACTCACCGATTCCACCCGCAATGGGTGATTTATTTCGCACAGGATGTGAGGGGTCCGATGTATAGGTGTGTGCACTTGAGCTCGTTGGCGACTGAGCTTGTGTGCAGACACCACTACACAAAGTTTGATGTTCTGATGACAGAAGACTATCTCGAGGCTTCGGAGATAAAACTGGATTTATGGCTTCGCCAGGAATATCAAGCTCTTGAAGGAATTCTGGATCGATTGGAGGCAAGGTGGAGCAAGAAGGAAGGTGACTGAAGTGAAGCGAACAGTCCCACGGTGATGAAACATGATCCAATGCAGTTAGAAAAGAATTTAACTCATCAATTCGCATAGATGAATCGGCGTCGTCTTCGTCTGAACCCTCATACGACAAGCACTCAACAGACGGATTTGGAAGACAGGTGCAGACCACATCGTCAGGAACAGGATAATCATTTGAAGGCTTCGAATCAAAGGTGTCAACTAGATTTTCGGAAAGAGTTTCTGGAATATCTCCGCGCGAATTTGACGGGTCAGTCGACAAGGCGAAGACCTCCGGTTTGCCATAGTCGACGGCGGAGTCATCGTCTGAAAGATCACAAATGTAGTTTAGTTGATATAGTGAAGAAGCTCGAACACGAGATCTAGGTAGAAGGGGTGAAGATCTGAAGTCGTCGGTGACATGATTTTCTATGGATGAACCACGAGATGATGCCGGAGGTTTGAAAGGTTGACTAGCAAGTTTTGTGGGTGTGGTCTGAAGTTCCTGTTGGTTACGAACTTCAAATTCTTCTAGGTCCTTTTCAGACAGAAAAGTATCAGTGACTCCGTCCGACAGACTGAGTGGGAAGTACTTGGAGCTCCAGGCCTGACATGCACCGATACGCCGATGTATACGAGAGAACGCGCTGCGTAGATATGGATAAAGGAAAGGGGTTTCTGGGGCTGCGAAGGTGGCATATGCATTGTTGACTAGCACCCAATCAGCTTCCTGTGAATTGCTGGAACTGCCCGACGCATTTCGATCGTCCGACACTTGCGTTTGAGTATGAACACCATCGGAACTTGGAGGCTGGACACGGCTGATAGAGGAAACAATAGGGATGGAAAAGTCAAAATAGAAACCAACACTCGGTTAACGTTGATGTTTCCCTTAAACAAGTAGCAGGAACGACAAACTTGTTTCCACTGGCAATCTAAACAGGCTATAGCAGGACTCATGTCTCTGTAGTCTCCACATACTCACTACACGACACGACACACACATGCCTCCATCTGAGGCATAGATACAACCGCAAAATTTTCACCATAAAATGAACTTCAAAAGAATCGACAATGTATGCAATGCACTTATCTTAGGTGGATTTTGATAGGAAATCGAGAGCAAGATTAAATATGAAGCGGTAGCCTAGCGAGCATACTGATCTTTCAATTTACAATTTACCGTTTCGGTGATGAACGCCAAGAACGGTCGAACGAGGGAAAATATCCCTGAGACGCAGTAGATCATGGCTTGTAGTCTGCACCTTCCATTCAAACACGCGTTCCTTTCTGACGTGAACAACTGCTGCCCCAGTTCTAGCATCCTTATTGATCAGAAGTTCACCCTGACTAAGCGCCTCTTGTGTAGTATTGAAGGGAGTGCACACCCGGGCAACCACCAATATGGAATCTGGCGCAACCGTTCTATAGCGGATCTGTTTCCGATGTTTCTCACGTTTGGTCGTGCGCCTTAGATACCTCTAGTGATACTGAACTGGTTTGGCACGACATTCCGAAGCCTTCCGACCGAGTGCAGCGGTCTTCTCATAAAATTGCTCACGCACGACCTATGGCTTAGCTCATTCGGTTGGAGTTTCACACTTCCTCCTAACCTTCTTACGATTAATAAATGACCAACTTTCACCCGTTCCTCGATGCACGCCGACGGTAAGAACGGCGAAGGGCAGCTGCATAAACATTTTTGATTGAGTTTCACCAAATTTAGTTGCATCTAACCTTTCCAACCACGTACACGTCTCTACTTCTCTCCACCGTTTGGCCTAAAATCTCCCACTATCCACGTAACAAACATGTCTGGTCAGCATATTTCTGTTCCACTCCAGGAAATTTTCCCCAGCACAACCTATACCTATGCAGAAATCTCATATTCGGACCACCATGGAATGTGTGCTGTCATGTCCTCCCTGTCAACACTTCTTGAGCAAGTCCCACGGAAAGTTGCATGCTTCACTGTATCCCCAACCTTAACCAGCAACATTCAAATCCTTTCCCGTTGTCAAAACATAGTTCCTTATCATACCACGGAAATTGCCCTTCTGAATTCGCATCAGTTGTTCCACTTCCGATTCATTTGCATGCGCAAGTCGTCTATTCACCCCAATGGGTGAAAATCCCTCGATGCAACATAGATAGCTCTTCCTCTTCTCTCTCTGGGTCATCCGATCTGCCTGACTCTGGAAGAGTTTCGCCCCACCTTCTTCTAAATTTTCACAATCCTCCACTGTTCAGGAGCCTGGTTAACGTTTACCCACATAGTCTTATGTGATACTACGCTACATGTACTTTTATCCTTTATCTATTAAATACCGAGATGTTACATGTATTAGCCCAGCACATCTCCGAAAAGTGAGTTTTCCCTATCTTGTAATATCCCTCATTCTTCAGGTTTCGGCGGGTATCGATAAACCAAATAAAACTGATACTGAATCGGCTAGGTAAATAGATAGGTTGCTTGATCCATCAGTGTATTACTTTACCTGGCTACTGGACTCATTCACTCAGTCCTGCAAATAGAATAATCATCCCTCATATGCTCGGCAAGTGAAACGGATAACGATTTGTTAGGTGTTGGACAATCAAAATCTGCTCTAACTTTAAAACCATGGTTTGGGAAGCAGTCGAATACTCCCACGCAGTGCCACCACACGATATTGAGATGCGTGTAAAAAATGCAGCGAAAGATGTCCGTCACATGAAGCATATCCTGGTCAGACGTAATGATAAACGTCATTGAAAATTGGTCACCATGACATGGAGTCCGCTTTAGGGTCTGACTACCATGCACATATACAGGCATGCAATCAACTTACACAGGGCCCAGAAAGCAGGTGCACACTGTCACACCCTCAAACTAAAGGTTGAAGGTTCGAATCCCACAAATGTTTTGTGTGTTTTATGCACTACTAATGATTGCAAAAAAGAGCTAAAGTTGGTGCACAGGTCTAGTTGGCTTCTCTGTATCGGATCATCCGGATTAATAGCCAAAGGTTACAAAAAGGACGTCTCTGTTGCTGGGGTTGTCTTGAATTTCAATTGGCGTCCCAGACACAAGTCTGACAAAGGGTTCAATGAGACATACTAAATCGCGCGTAAAGATGGAGAGGTTAGAGCTACAGAGTGAGAAAAACAAGATGCTTATTTTCGCGATAAGATCCCAAAAAACTGTCATCTCAGCGGGACGGGGTCAGGTGATGCAGAGCGCAGATCCAGGTGTTGAAATCTTTGGCGTGCAAGTTGGCAATCAAAGGGCCTACTGAATCTAGACAAGTATGAAAGGGGAGCAGAAGACTGCAATCTGGAAGAAGAAGTGACGTAAAGGAAAGACGCAGTTGATAGGGTCTTGTGAGTGAGAGGCTGCCAAATAAACAAATTCCGGGAACTCGCCCATCAAGTCAGTCCAAAAAATGAGAGGGGCGTAGCACGGAGTAAAATAGGCGAACTCACGCAGTAGGTGTTTGCACTGATTCACCGTTTCTGAGGGAATAACGCGAACAGGCTTCGGACATCTTCGCCGCATGGCGCAAGTCAGGACCGGCGGTAGTGGCAAGTGCCAAAAAATTGTCACCGGACCGAACCAGACTGAGAGCAAGCTCACTCAACGGTGGATGGTGGGTACGCGTTACCGAATCCTGTCGTGAAGGGCTAAGCAACCGAGAGCTTTTCACGTGAAAGTTCTCCTTAACAGAGATCTTGCGACTTTGAGGTGGTTGAAGGTGGTATAACGGACCCAAATGTCTGTCAGGAAAAGAAAAAAATGTTAAAGATGGGTTGTTAAAAAGCTAAGGAACAGTAATCATTGACTTGTCTAGCAGTGCAGCGCCCTCTAAATTAATCGAAAGAGCAGCACTGACAAAGACAGCTTCGACGCACTGATTACCATTTCAATCCAAATGGTTGCCCAGAGAAGCATCAGACAGCCCACTTGTGGTTGGATGCTGCAAAGCTTCTGAGCTGGAAAGTTGGTCTTTCATTAACTAACGATAAAATAGAAACCAAAATATAGTTCGTTTTGCATTCGCATGCGATTTTGGGGATCCACTGAGACGTACGCAGCTCGAACTGCAACAATAACATGTCCCATGTCCCGTGTCATCATGTCCCATGTACTGTCCTCAGTGACAAATAAAATATCTGGATTTAGTACATTCATCCATCATCAGTGTTCAAACCAAAGCGCTCAGTTGTGACGCCTTTTCGCTGCACACCTGCCATGCTACCTGACGGGTGCACGGACGCTGAGATACTGCCAGGTTGTCCAAACCTAGACAGGAGCAGTCGAGATTTACAGGTTGGGTTCGAATCACGGACCTTCCAGGTAGTAAGTTTGCGCCTTAACCACTGAGCTATCTCGAACTCAAACCAAATAGTTTACCGTCGATTCCATTTTTCGGGCCACTGTTCTAATAACTTTTGCCATTAACTTAACACTCGCAAACGTACCCCTCCGTCGTTTATTCTGTTGACGACGAGGAAGTTATACCAATGCTATCCTCGTCTTTCGGAGGATCCTTCGGTTTGTCTTTGATATACTAATCAAACCAGGGAAACGACATACCTCTGAATGTCTTGATCATGATTGATCCCCGATACACACATCACAGAAAGGCTTGAGGATAAAACCCACATAGGTCGATGCTAACGCCAATACAAACGGATTACCTGATAACATCAAAACTTTTGGAGGAAGGCTGTTATCCAAGGGGACATTTGTTTTGGAACCCATTAATTGTTGATCAACTGGCTGCTGATCTGTACGCCGAGCTTGGTGGTTGGTTTGCATGCTAAATCGAAGTGGTAGTCGAGCTTGAGCTTGCAATGATCACACAGGCTAAATTGGCTAGGACTTTGTTCCTTAAAGGGCAACCATGCAAGGGAGGCCAAAAGGGAGCGGCTAGATGAAGAATATCAAGCCTTATACTACGAGTAATCATGGTGAGCTTGTGGTAAATTCATGTTCTCCCATGCGATAAGTGTGAAAGCAGTAAAGCGTTTCCTTTAAGAGTTTAGCATTTCGACATTTATGGAAACAATGATGCTGCTTGCGAGTGAAGGGTTAACATAAACTCGGTCCCGAAAACCGCACACGCCGTTAGCTCAATGGCTGACTGTGGCCGTCCACATACTTTTGAAATTTACAAGTCTGGTGCTGTCCGAAAAGCACCTACTGTGCGTGCTAGCATTATGAATAATAAAATTATGCTTCAATCGGTGCGTCCTCGGGTTGGACAAGCTCGCACTAGCGAGTGCCTCGGGTCGGGATCTCGAAGATAACCCTAATAACTGTTGCTCCGCGGGTCAGATTATTCAGTCCGGAGTTACAGACACGATCTCGGAACAAAACCTACAGTTCCGCCGCCTTGTGGGTCAGAATTTTGGGGCAAAAGCCTAGGATGGGGTATTTCAACCCCACTCTTTGAAGTACGAAGTAACATCTATTCACGCAGCACAGGAATAACGCCACAAATTGTCTATGTATGAGGTTCAACTCCAACTACTGCTCCTGACATAACAGTCTAGGGCAGTTCATCTTCATCACATTTTACTCTCCAAGCGTCAAGTGATTCAGAATAGGTGCCGGTGCATCCAATAAGAGAACTGAGGACGCTCTGTTTGATCGGATTCCTGTGAACTCCGACTGACCGGATCTGTTAGAATCCGTAAACAAGGGCATCGAACCCGAAAGTCTACTCGTTATCTCTCCATATGAACCAACAAAATTCAACAGTAACACCTTCAAAGAAGTCCCTTATGGAGAGAATTCTGGACTTCTGTTGATGTAAAAGCGCACGGATTCCACTATTCTGGCTGCGGATTTCAGTGCATAAGTGGGCATGATCGACATGTATGAAATTCGACTCCGCGAAAGATTTCAAGATGTTTCCAAAGATTACAAAGTTGAAGGCACCATGCAACATTGGGTTGGCCATTATTCATTTATCGGGAGCACCAACTTTCAACACTGACTTCAGCATCGTTATGTCTTATCACTCGAGCACCCAGACTGACCACAGAGTAACTACCTGGATATTGCGGTCTTGCGTTCATTGCGGTTGCTCTTTTTTGGACACATGTAAGGACACACATCAGACCGATGCCCGAGTCAGTGTTGCAGCTCGTTTCCATGACCGACGATGAAACCATTTAACACTACGGTGTTCACTGCATGCAAGATACAGACATCCAAGAAGTTTATCAGCAACAGCTTTCAAGACAGTTCTCGAACGCGAGGCAAACCGAATAATCAAGTGAAGATGGAATAGAATTCAAAACCCTGAGTTTGGTGTTTGATTGTGTGCTTATCAAAACAAAGCCGCAGTCTAATCCAAGCAAGACCTCAGAACGGGTGCAAAAGCTGAATGTGAAAATCACTAGTCTAGTCCCTATCGTCCACCCAGATATCCCACATGGGCTTACCAAGAATCACGATTTGTGGAAAACAAGCAGGCCTTCGTCTGGATCGTGGACGTGTTGGCCACATCTTTACACTGGGACAACGTTTCAAACAGTGTAACATATTTATAAGGTCAATATTTGTTTTCTTCTCACTGTTCTACGTGGTCGATCAAGCTGCTTTGTGACGACGCCTCTCCTTCGAGGCTGCTCCGGGTATTTTCAAAAAACTTCTCCGATCCCCATATCCCAACACCTGTGGGCTCGTGAAGGGTGAGTATTCTTCCGTTCGTCAACTTTGCAGTCGAATTAATTTGTCGGATAAACCGTCATCATGTCTTCTACCCCCGACAGGGAACTTCTTCCGGTAGAGATCCTAAACACTTGTTGTATGCAGAGGAAATCGCGCCACTTGGTTCTGATTCCATCCAGGCAAGCAATACAAAATAATTTCAATAACGTTACCATGCGTTCCGCACCTTCGAAGTGCAGCCATTGCAAGAGTGAATTAGTGCACCAGCGAAGTTGGTCACATCAGCTTTCATCATGACCATTACAGTTAAGGACAATTTTAACTGGCTACGTTGTCACGTCATCATGTTACGATCACATCAGATGATGTAATTGCCGAGTAAATGAATGGTGGGGTCACTAGAGTTCGTCGTGCTTTCCTCCAACCTGTACTTCTTCAGGGTCGAATTGACACCAGTCTGTACTCTAAAGGCAGGGGCTACAACGCGACAGTGTGACTGGTGTTGTGAAACCTGACCTGCGCTGGAAACAAGAGAAGATCGCTTGTCTATGGCCACTGGACCTTACGAAGTAGTGCACATTCACTATGGGAACATAAGATCGGTAATGCTGAAGTACAAAGAATGACTTTCTGCAATAAACAAACTGCTTGTCTAATTGATGGGTTGATTTGACTGGCTAAATAAGCCGGTTAGGCGCTACTTAGCTGGTCGACTGCCTGTTTGCGGAAGCGGATTCCGATTCGACTGAAAGATATCAGAGACAAATAGTTGGGGGTAGTCAGTGACGTAATAATGTCACGCAATCTGCGGAGTTTTTGTGCTCGTCCTCTTACTCGTGACCATTAAACTACTAATTTGTTTTTAGTTTCCGGTCTCCACCGTAAAAATTCCATCCTACACCATCAGCTGTCAGGACCTGAAGCGACCAGATACATAGCACACGGCTGTGTTTGTTTATACCACGCGCCCCATGGCTGACACGGTCGGCCGATCTTGGTAAAACTGTCAGCTACTACTCCGGCTAAGGTCACACTGTATTCGTGTGCTTGCAGGGCTGAAGGATATCTTGTTCATCCGATGTACGCGACCCATCAAAATGGCAGGACAATGGTGAAAATGAGTTTTCAAATTATTTTCCCCTTACTTGAAAATCAGTTCGTACATGACGTCTTCGCAGTGAAAGCTTAAAATCGTCCGAAATAACGACAGCGTGACCATCCCGAGCTGAAAGAACGAACGAAACAAAATTGTACAGTAGAATATGGGAAATTTTTGTGTATGAGACTACGGACAGGTTAACTAAAGAATGTAGTGGAGATCAGCAAACCAAAAAACCCCGCAGGTAAGGTAACAGATTTACACGATTAACATATCGAACTTTTGAAGTCCTTACCGCGAAAAGGGAAGCTCTCTGCAAAAGATTGACGACCCAATCTATCAACAGAAAATCATGCCCGTTTCTGTCTCGAAAAGGCTAAATACGGATTTACGCTTAGCGTTGATAGGAAATGGGGATAAGTGATACAAAAAACCGGGTGCTGAGAAGGAACACCGCAAACTAGCCAATATCAACAAATATAAAATTACTGAGCACAACATAGTCACGTGCCCCTAAATCGGTCCGATCTAATAGGCCAATGAGCACAAGACATCTGATTCCACGCAGTTCAGAGAGATATTAGGCGCCCGTCGTTGCGAAATTTTGAGGACAGCTAAACGCGCCAACTTTCGACTAACGTTCCAGCAACTGTGCTACATAATTCAATTCGGAGGTTCAGCATTTGTGAAAATGAATCCCAAGATCCCGAAATGCGCGATGAAATTGATTTGCATCCCACATAGAAAAGACGAGCCGGATGCACATTTGCTAGATCTCATACAATCATTTAAGCCGGAATTTCTAGACCTAAGGACTCACTTGGATCAGTTGTACCTGTATGATTAGAGAAAAATAACCAGACTTGCAACTCGAAAAGTAATGAAATTATCATTGGCATTATTGGTATGAAAGACTTTTGACGATACTGTCCCTGAGCCTACCATACTCTCAGTACCATCGGTAATTTCACTGCCAAAGACTGCGATGTCAGTTTTCCCCCACATGACTGCACGCATCAAAGGGGCAGTCGGAGCTATGATAAAATATAAGGAAATCCCCTCTCAACACTAGGCTGAGTGACTCTCAGTTGAAAACATTTCTTATGATTGAAATTACGTTGATTCCACAATTCACTCACATGTTCATAGCTAAAGGTCGGCTTGATATGTCTCGTTAATCAGTGACTGCGTTTATTGTTGTACTGTATGGGGCTGTGCTTCTCGAGTGTTAAAGGTGCATGCATGTACATGTTGATGTAGTGCACTCACTCGACCACTATCTCGAAAGTCGATCGTAATCGAATACAGCATCATTTATCACTGATATGCACAGATACACAGTCGCATTAAAAAGGAAGCCGATGTAAAGACCATAATATAAGACAACGCATCAAAGCGACTATTTTTCACTCGTCTAAACGAGCTGTCTCAAAATGGTGGTCGCTCAACGACTAAAACGTCTGGTAGTCCGGAATGTAGAAGAAGAGGGGATGCGGTGGTTTTTGACAAGAAGCTCAAATATAAATAATATGGACGAAACGGATGACTTGGTACACAAGAATTGGACACACAAGCTTCCTCACATTGGTAGAAAAGGTACCTCGTGCAATCTGCTCCACAACATATTCAGTTATTTCGGTTGCTGGCCACACAACCGTCCAGGAGACAAGGTGTCCATGCTAATAATGAGTCACTCATGTGACTTACAAAACGGCTGATGAGGTGAAATTAGGTGATCTTCAAGTACTAGCTAAGCGACAAAAAGCCACAATGAATGATTAATAACAAGGTGCGTCCTCTACAGACAGACAGTCATCCACAAAATATGTACACTTAGCACATCTTGTCCACCAATGAGCGGGGACCCGTGTTCAGATGCAGTGCGGAATTTCGCGAAAGGTGGAAGATGACGGAGAAAATCGAGGAAAGTGCACTTTCAAGCGTAGATACCCGTGGAAGTCATGATCGAAACGAAGGTAGAAAACGTGACTTGCTTTCTACGATTGCTTCTTTTAGCCAACACATCCAACAACAAACCAACCATAAAAATGTGGATCGTCGGATTTTCACAGAAAACAGAGGACATTTCTATATATAATTTTCGGACACCCTACATTCTGCCAACCCAGTAATGAAATGCGAAGCCAATTAGTACTTGTCAGAGTAGAATAGAGCAAACAGTCGTCAACCAGCACCCGGAAATGAAAAATCGAAAAATCAATCGGATCAATATAAAATGAAAAAACAGCCTACTGCTGCCTTCTGCTCTCCCTGCAAAACAGGATATTCACTAAACATGGAGAGTGATAAACAAGTACAGTGACTCCAACATAAGTAGAACGCCCGGTTGATGTATGCAGCTAATGATCAGTAAATTTTGTTTTCATCCAGATATGACCCATGCAATCGGTTTCGGATGACCAGAGCAACCATAATTTTCAAGATAGGACAACAAACTTCAACCATGTTTCATACAGCAACGATCGCTCAAGTTTAGTTTTACCGCGACGCGCAACTGAGTTGAACTCGGAACCGAGCAATCGAATCGATATCATCTACCATTCAAGATCTGTCACTGCTAGCTGAAGACTGAATCAGATAACACGGCAGGTTTGGAAACGTTTCGTTTCGCTGAGTCACCCAGACTTGTGAACTCAGTTGAACAGGATCGGCTAGCACATTTAAGGAGATTGGACAATACACAGATGACTGGTGGTAAATATTAAACGACGGTTCGGAAGGTCGACGCTTCGAACCTAACCCCTGCATCTCGATTGCTCCTGTGTAGGCTTGGGCAATCTGACAGTATCTTAGCCCTGGTGCTTCCACCGGAATGCACGGCAGCTCAGCACCGAAAGGACGCTACGGCTGGACGATTATCATTACTATTATCAGTCGACGGATTTGATAGGCTTGGTTGCAGTATCTATCGGTACGTTTTGAGTGTCGCACATCGGGTTAAGAACCATCCAAAGACCACGCAGAAACGGAATAATTCCTTATTGTGTGCTAATGCCTTGACCAAATGAGCGAATGAAAATTCAGTGAGATGAGTGGAGTACTTTGAAATGAATGCTACTGGAAGAATAGCCCAAAGTAGTGCACTTTTGAGTTACGACGAACGGACTTTTATAAGTTTGTCCGCCGGCTTTGTTGTTTCGGGTTTTTACCTCAGATCCACACACTCATCCATAGTAGCACATCCGGCTCCGCGCAAACCGTTTGCGTTATCATAACTATGCGCAGTGGTCCAAAGGATACTGAAAAGCAACTAGGTACCAGATGCTAGCAAACCAATGGCGACATAATTACAGAACTATCCTACGGTGTTGTTTCGCCGATGGAAGGTTCGACAACGTTTTCCGGCCCGCTTACCTCAAGACCTCATAAATCACCTACCAACACTTTTGATAAGTGCATGAATAACATTCGACTGAACATTCCCCATTCCTGATTCAGACAGGCGAGGAACTCAGTTTTGGGGTCATAAACGGTTACAACGTTCTACACCGGCAATTTAGTATACTCTAGAGGATCTAGGTCAGATGGAGACAAAGAATCAACATCAAAAAATCAAATCGTTCAGCTGTAGCACCCTTTTGGTACCTAGCTGCCATGCCAACGGAAGGAGGCATGAGGGATACGGCCAAGTTACCCAAACCTAGACAGAAGCTGAGATGTTGAGGTCGGGTTCGTACCACGGGCCTTCCAGTCCGTAAGCCGGCGCCTTAACCACTGAGCCATCTCGACTACAAGTTGATTAGTCCATTGGCTTCAGTTTCAGTTGGGTAGCGCTGGCTTGAAGTGTCATCTTAATCCGGTAGATGAGCAAACTGAAATTACTAGCCGATCCCTAGGAGTCGGATGCGTGCATTCCAACATTGGGATTCATAGTACTCGTTACCACTAGTAAATGAGAGGATAACGCAGTTTTTCTCGTTCGTCAGATCACCCAAAGGTAGCTTCTGTTTCATCTCATGAAGGCGTCCGAACTGACCAAATTGACCTCAGCTCGATTGAAATCCCGTAAAAAAAATAGCAACATAGCGAGTGTACAAAGCTGTAGACGTCTATAACTCCAAATCAGAATTAAAATCCCTCATTAAAAGTATGGCGAAACGATTTACAGAGGATTAGAGGCGGAAACCTGGTCAAATATTATAGGGATCCTTTTCGAAAAACAGCCTTGTCGTATCAATTTTTTTAGTTTTTTTTTTGGTGTTCCAAGCCAGACGACCAAAGTAATGTTCATGAAAATTCTGATAGAAACCGTCACCCGTCGACCGGGAATGTCTCAATCCCGCCAACCGGGCCATTGGGTTATTAGAGACAGACATGGATGATTCTGTAATTTTCTGGCGAGTTGTGGTTCGCAAATGTAGAACACCGTCACTGCTTACAGTAAGGTTTAACGGCATTGGCCTCCCGTAAGATGCGCATGCCTACACCGTAATACAGCAGCTTTCACTAAACTGAAGGGATTTAACAGCTGCTCGTGTGCGACCAGCAATGTGTTTCGTGTACTGCATCGTAGCTGCAGACCCCAGGAGTCGATTGTGGACTATTATTATAACAAAAACACGAGGATGATGTGCAGCCTTTGGACATGTTGAGTGAACAGAACATACATTACGCAGCAATACACGAGTCCGTTGGATTTCATCGTTATCCATGCTTGTGTGTTCAGCAGTGAGACTTTGATGAATTCCGTTGTCAAGGGGGAAGCCCTGCAATGACGCACGTGTACGACATGCATAGTTATGATCGTATCAACTATTCTACGATGCGTCAGGATACAAGGCACGTTTGTGAAACCCAAAGACGGTCACGTTAGACCTCTTCCGTTAGTCGCGGACACGAACAGCAGCCATTTTGTGTCTTATGCTCCGCTAGGTTAGTTTTGTTTTGTTTTGCTAACGTTGCAATCTTTCCCTTTTGTGACGTTTGTCTAACGTACTGCATTATATGTCAGCGTACGAGCACTTGATGCTTACCTATAATGGGTTGAAACAGATGTCAGATGTGGACATCAAGTGAATTAAGGGATTAGCGGCGGGTCCGTAAGTATTTCAAGCTTTTATGTAGTTTTAATTATGTCGCATTGCCTCTAAATACATTGGTCAAAAATTGTGGAAATTAACCTTGAACGATAGTGAAGATTGCACAAAAATTTGTGTATCATCCGGCTCACGCCACCACTATGCGGAGATATTGCCAAGTAGCTTATTTTTAGTTCACTTGATTGATTTGCTGATTAGTATGATATGGGACACGAAATTACTTAGGAGACGGGCTACCCAGACATGAGAGCAAGTTTGACGGCAATGTTTGAGGTCCTCGTATTAAACTTGGCACTTCTCGGGTGATTTGTTCACATCTCACACACCCAGAACCCAGTGCGCTCATAAGCAGAAACACGTGACGCTAACCAACATGTACATCCGGTAGAACTACTCCTAGTACATATTAATATTAGTTACATACGTTCGTTTGTTAATTACTGAGTAAACGATCTCGCTCTTTCGTTAACGTTTTAGGAAGCCCCCAGCAAAAACCAAAAACAGAAACGGACTGTTCCTTATGAGGAAGCAACAAGTTTAAATAAGGTAGCTGAAATATTCCAGTGACGATTCCAGTAAAATTGTTCCAAAAACGACCTCAACCGGTGCAGGCATTTGTGCACCAACTTCATTATTTTCACCTGAACTGTTCTCGGTTTATGAAGATGTTCACGTCAACATCTCTCCTAAAAATACGGTTAGGACGAGGCCGCGGTTCTCGGCAGCTGAGATCAGAAGGGTAGGATTTTGGAATTTAGTGGGCTTGATGTGAAGTTTCCATAACTTATAACTAACTGACAAAGGATGATATATCACGGAGATGAAGCAGGACAGACACCTCATTTCTGACGCGAATATCTGGATAATCAGGTGCACTAAGAATCAACCACAAACGGTGAAAGCGCTCGTGCCAACAGAAATCGTAAACACCATGGGCAACGACTAGTGGGGTGTCAAACAGAGCATTCAAAGCCACATAAACTGCAAATGAAGATGTACAATATCCAATGAAGAACAGTGAGAACGTGTCAAAACAATCCAGATGTAGAAAGTCACGTGACAATAAGCTTCAGATATCGTTGTTGATCGAAGCACATGTACCCCAGATAAAACGCATAGAAAAGGACTGTTTCATACGATATCCGTCGAAATCAAATACCACCCTCCATAACAAAGTGGCACCTTCGCAAAAACCTTTGGAGACGAAACAGCTTATTGGCTTGATACACCAATCGTCCCCATTAAATTTGTGATGAAAATTTCACCTCAGTTTGTAACACAAATTCAATGATTAACAGGCCATCTTCAGAATGCGAATTAACGGTGTACGTCGACTCACTAAATGACCAATGCAACCTGTTCAATTCCTGGTTTCTTGTGGGTAGATTACTGAGAAAAAAAGCTTACGTGACATGCTGGTGGGACTGCAACCCTAGTGCAACACTGGGCACGGGATGGTGGCGGTTGTAGTAGCGGTTAGATCAATAACACAACTTCAGGAATAGCTTGGTCTAAAAGATGAAACAGCAAACCCGGATGGCCCGCCTGAAATTTTGTTTCGACAACAAGGTGCAATAGATCTTAGCAGAACAAAAATGATAAAACGAGGACAAATGCACCGAGCAGAGCTATAAAACCTTTGAGAAGTAAGTGTCGCCTAAAATATAATTTCTTTTTAATCCCAAAACACTCGTCATGAAAACTTGCCTCGGGGCAAGTTCTCGCCTCAGAATGAACCTTTCAACAAAGATCCCACTTGCAGACGGTGTTTTGTGAAGGATTTCTGCTGGTAAACTGTACAGATGGATCGTGAAGTTCATCGCAAAGTTTAGTGACAGCGGTTTAGAGATCAGACGGTTAGAAAGACTTGTATATAGATGACAAGCTCAAGCATCACTTAACTCAGCGGCTAATCCAACGAAGTCAACTCCCATTGTTTAGACATGTTCTTCGCCTCCCATATACTAGCACAATCAGAGCAATACAAACACCAAACCTCACAAAGATTGGCCTTGTGGTCGAAGTGTGGATAGACGTCTTTGGAAGCCTTGCAAACAATCGCCTAATGCTACGACTAAGTAAATCCAAGAAACTGGCTTATCCTCCAGCAGAGAATGACCGAAATAAAGCTACCAGGTTGATATACGAGTTACAAGCGGAGAAAACATTCAGCACAACACAACTCGCAGAGCGATGTTGAATTTCTTAAAGCCTTCGGTCTACTTAGTGAATGTGTTTTCCATAAAATACGAAAAATTTGAAAACTAAGATAAAACGAGGCAAAATACATGTTACAAAACTGTCCAAACGCATCGGTACCAATATAAAGAGGGATGAGGTGACGGAAGCACAAGAGCTGCAACAATTTATTCCTATCCTCTTCTGTGACGAACCGCTCGACAATTCTAGATGAAAAGTCGCTTTGACACATTTTCGATTATTCTAATACCCCTTTAATGGATAATGGAGCGCCAGAGTTCGACAACCAAACAATCCAGGCCACAACCAAATTACTTCTGTCCAGGGACACAAACATATGTGGGATAGAATCCACTCAGTGTACAACATTCCTCACCTATGATATGGCATCTAGTGAAATGTCGCTTGATAACCGTGCTTGTTAACAACACCATGATTTCCAGAACCAGTAGATGCAAAGCTCCGTTGATGGAGGTCATTGTAAGATTGCAATAAGGTAAAAACAACCACAACCAGCCTGAAGCCAGATGCAAACGCTCCATGATGGATAACAAACCATGTGCGTGTTAGTTCCAAAAGTTCCGCCAAGCGAGATAAGGAACCACAGAGTTTAACAGACGGATGATCTTGCGTATAAACGCACATCAATGCTACGCAAAGGGTGTCTCGGGATGCTATTGAACCAATCTGAAGGTAACGGACAAGAACGTAATCAAGTATTGCCTTATCGCCTATCATGTAGTGTCATTACCAGAACCCACAAGGAGGTTAACGTAAGTGACATTCAGCATGGATATCTTTGACTGTGTCTGAACGGAACATAGTCTTTTTCTTTGCACCGCCTGAATTTCCTGAGGCCAGTAGCAGTAACGCAAGTAGTAACATCGCTGGGTTAGGCCATGCGAGAAGATCTTCATAAATTCGACTACTTCTGAGATTTGAACCCGGGCACCAGGAATTCGATCCTGTCACATTTGCTTGGTGACCTCCATTGAAACTTATAGTGAACTGTGTTCAACCTGATGTTAAACGAGTAGATGATTAGTTATAAGCGGTTTAAATCTAACCCTCGCCCTGTGCGAGGTCAGAATGAGCGTGCAAGTGATATTGCCATTCTATCAGACCTATCACACTAGTCCATGTATCAGCCTCATGATGAAAAGGACAGAAATAGTAAAATAGAAATCGAATGAGGTCAGGAAATATGACATGCAGGCGTTTTGCCGACAACTGTAAGATCACAAATAGGCACCATACCAAACGAAACAATAGATTATCACAACACACAAATCATTGAGGGTTTTGAACATCAACCGAAGGCGCTCGTGCAACACGGACAGAAGTTTCGAAGACTTAGGGAAGCACAAACGCCCACTGAACATAATGGGTTGGGTTTACCGAATGTGAAAGTTGAACAGTCGGCGAATGATAGGAAGCCAGGTCAAAAGTCGACAAGCACAGAAAACCTCGAAAAATTTGAGAAGTTGAAACGGAAAGATGCTTGAGTTACTCAAACAACAAACTGCTTTCCGCGTGTTTTGCACTGAAGTCACGAATGCATGCAAGAGCAGACGAACAGAGGTGTTTGTCTGTGGTACTGAAAGATTACCCGCTTCACACGCATTCCAATAGCGAGAACGAAACCTACTGGATGTGGAGCTGTCAGTTGTAATCAGCTGTAATGCGCTTATATACACTCCCAATGACAATCAATAGAAAGGACCAGCAAAGCCCACCATATTTAGTGGCATTCTTTCTACCGACCACGAGTTAATGTTTAGATTATACCTAGCGAGCACCAACGCCGTTGATCGACCCTCCGGAAATACAGTATTCCATAAAATGAAAAAAGCGAAGCTTCCACAAAACAAAAGCGTGACCCCTGGAAAAATAGAACGCAGCTGGGTCAGTGCAAAGTGATATAAGAACAGAAACTGTCATGCCGAAAAACGGATAACTGGGTGCATGCAATATAAACAGTGATCCCAAGAAGAACGCGGGGGAGGGAGCTGAACTCTATGGCAGTTTATGGACCAAACACGGCGTGCGAGGCGATTTGACTCACCTGATACATCACATCAGTTGCGACCTAGGTGAAATATAGTATGATCAGGAGCACAAAAAATGCCGGGTACTGTAAGGAGACTGCAGCTCGCGCGTGGAGTTTGAGTAAAGGTACTGCGGAAAAATCCAAGCAAGTTATGGCGCGACAGTAGTTCACTATTCGGAAATGGGAAGCCGAACGTAATACAACATAGGAACCAACAGGAGAGAAAAGCAAACAAGTTAAACAAGATGAAAGTTCCAAAAGGATGTGATGAGTGTAAGTTCCGTTGTACAGCGCTATAGCACCAAAAACTGTTTCACAACGAACACAGTAAATCACGTCGGCTAACGCAAGATAGGGACTAAAGACAGGTGCATGAAAAAGTGAGAACTAAACCTGAGAGATGGAAAATCAACAAGTATGGAGCAACAAATGTGAAGATCAGTGTGTTTCACAGAAAACAACCCGATTGTAGGGCAAGTGGACAGAAACGGAAAATGATCTCCAGGTAATAGTATGTTTGGATCAACTGTGTGGAGAAAGATAGATCGGTGTATGGAGCGTAGAAGATCGATCACGCGGCGTGGTGCTCAAACTATCACCTGGGACTAATGGATGCAATCAGTATGACCAAAATGGTTCCAAATGGGGTGCAGATAAGAACAATTATGAAACAAGCAAAATCTCGTTTTTTGTTTTCAGATTTCACAATCCATGAGAAACTCTGATGGAAGTTGATATAGTAATATTCGCTGGATACATGCTTTAATGTAATGTGAAACGCCATGACTATGGACGAATTCCCGGGTCCTGATCATTTTAACTACATACATAAGGTGTTCGCAAAGGCAAAAACCCTAGTGAAACCTTGACTGATACTAACACCATCAGTGTGAACCTAGCGCAAATCGGTCAACACATAACTCAGCCATCAAAAGAAATAATGCGAGCAAATGGTGTGTTGTCCGGAACTGGATAGAGCTGGGCAACGACAATAAAAATAAGACCAAGTGAGCTGTTCTGTTCAAGACCGGTTAAATATAAAGGAGAATAGGTGCGCCAGATCAACAACAATTCTACAAATTGGAAATAGATCCCGCTAATCACAAACCTCACTCGGTTTTGCAAACAATGGGAGATGAAAACACTATTGTGGACAGTAGTGGACAGGTTAGAAGTGCCAGAAGTAGAACGTCGTAATACACCACAGTAGCGTCAGACTCGTATTACTCAACATCTGTAGAGGCAAGAGCCGTAGGAAACGAACATAGTATTTACTGTTGCTTCGAACTGGGAGATACTTACAGCGGCGTTCGCATTAAGCCGGTTGATGAGTGACGTCAAGATCGGATAGGAATCGTGGTTTGATGTGACAATAAATCGAAGGAACAGTTTGAGGAGAAGCGGATCAGTCAAACGACGAAGAAACAGTTCCAGATAAGCGGTTGCCGCAACCACCTCATCAAGAGCACTCTGCATAGAATTTGAGAGGAAAGATGATGAGAAATAAAAACGTCCGAAGTGCAAGTAATGAACAAATCAAAACTTCAACGAGATCGTAACTCGAGGAAAAGGGTTCATCAGCGTCATCAACATTCATGATAGCAAAAAAAGCAGCAGTTAAAATTGACGCTTCAATGCAGTTGTAACTCCTCAGGTTGACCTGTTAAACCTTTCCCCAAAGATCACGATCACCAAATCAGATAGATCCATTTCTGTTAAGACCCTTCAGAAGTGAACAGTGTAGGACCAAAAAGGAGTACTGCTCCATTTGTTGGAAATATAAGGAAAAGAAAAAATGGAAATCCAACTGAAAAATTTTTAGGGACAAGCTGGATCACCCACGGCTTTCATGAATACACTTTGTGACAGGTACGTAAAAACGCGAAGCATAGTGCCGTAAATGCTTGCTTGAGGTTTTCAACATTCCGATACATTCGACCCCTCTCTACACAAACGAAAACCAGATGTAAGATGAGAAGTTCGACCTAAAGGTAAGGGTATGGTCATCACGTTTTGCAGAGTTTCTTACCACATCTTAAGAGAATCTGACCAATAAATCGCGAAAAGCCCAAGGAGCGGTCTTATAAAGTAATCACTCCTTGCCACGTCCTCCAGTGAGAGCAGCCGTTGAGTAGATTATATCTTAGCCATGTGTATACAAGCCATTGTATCATCACACAGAACGTGGATAGTAGTTTCGACGTAAAGCCGTTCTAAACTCCAGAACCTGGCTGTACCGGCACGGGGTGATGGTTTGGTACGGCAATCTTCCTGTTGGCCGAATCCAGTTGATTACCGAGTTCGATTCTAAGAGTTCATTTCTTCTACACCCCCAAAACCAGGAGCCCTGTTTTCGACCGATTCCCTTGCACAGTTCTGGCGACAAATGAACTTCTGTCGTCACTCGATTTGATTGCTTTCCTGACCTAGTTTATGTCGGCTGTAGTCTCCCATACCAGGTCGTTCGAGTGCATTCGGAGACAATGGTTGCTCTGCACACAAAGATCAATGTTAAGCACACGCAACAGTCGCATAAAACAGTCGTCCCTATTTAACTGAAAAATGTTTGGGAGAGGTTTGGTAAACAATCGGTGGATTTATTGCTGGGCAACGTTTCGCTTTTGACACAAAAGCTTCGTCGGGCCAAGTGAGTAAGTAAGTAGTTTGATAGGGTTTTAAGGCAGTCAGGGTACCAACCCGTGAGATTTCTTATGACTAGCCGACTTGATCAGTGCTGGGTGTCAGTCTGATGTTCCTGTTTGTTGGTTAGTGGGGATGACTAACATTTACGATAGATTGGTTAGGGGGGAGTTGTCTTCATGTTGAACCCGGATTTTGTGACCTTGCTTTTTCTGTCTAGGACACCTTAATGGAATATTCCTCTTGGGGTCGTTCACAGATTTTGTTCACCTGTGTTCGTTGAGGGGTGCCGGGACAATTGGTTTGGGGATGGGGGGTGGGGGTGGTTAATTGGATTTTACTCCACTTGGATTTTGTACTTTTAAACTACACACCGCCTCGTGTCATCTCGGCTGATCTAAAACCGCTCTCCACACGCTTGCAAGTTCGACACCCTCTATTCTATCCACGCTGGGATGCTTGGCGATTTCCACCGCCTCGGCCACCAGTCGCTGTGGTGTGAATCTTAAACCCCGTCTCAGAATGTCCACATTTTCCAAATCTATCCTATGCCCAGTGTCTAGTGCATACCCTGCCATTGCCGAATCCTTGACTATCGCCTGATATTCATCTACGTTTCTCGGTGGTCTGTTAATGAGTCGCTTGTGCTCACCGATTCTGGTGTGCAATTCCCTGGCTGTCTCACTTATATAAACCTTCGTACAGTCGTTACATTTTATTTTGTATACACAGTTCCTAGTTCTATCAACCGGAAGGCGATCCTTCAAATGCACCAACACCGTACGTAAAGTCTTTCCCTTCTGGAATGCTACTCTAATGTTAGCCGTATTCAGTACCCTTCTAATGACTTCAGATGTCCCTGTTTTGTATGGAGTGACTGCTGTTCCGATCCACTCCTTGTTGGGCTTTGGTGTTGGCACCAATACCCGTCTTGGTTGCCGCTTAATTAAACCCGCTGGGTATCCGCTAGCCTGAAGTCGCTTTTTTACCTTAAGTTGTGCCTCCGTAGACGAGATAGTTGAAGGCATACAGGTGTGCCTAAACCTCAGTCATTTTATTTTCGACTCAATTATATACTCTCAAGAACAAGGTCTGGCGATCGGATCACCAATATCCCCAATTTTGGCCCTCATGTACATGGAAGACTTCGAACAGAAAGGTTTAAACGGAATCGAGGGTCCACCAAGGGTTTTCTGGCGTTACGTAGATGACACGTTCGTTGTGATAAAGCGGGATAAGGTAAACGAATTCTCTCAATATCTTAACAGTTTGGACCCTGACATCAAGTTTAGCATGGAGCAAGAGTCCACAACGGGTATACTACCTTTCCTTGACTGCATGACACACTAGAGTGGTGGGAAATTGAAAACCACTATTTCCTGGAAATCAACGGATAGTGGTGCGGTCTGAAACTACTCCTCAGCACATCCAAAAGCAGTATATGCCAGTATAGTTTCAATGATGTTTAGGAGAGTAAGAGCAATGTGCACAGGGGAGGTCGACCGATGAGCAGCATTTCAGGCTAGCGGATACCCAGTGGGTTTAATTAAGCGGCAACCAAGACGGGTATTGGTGCCAACACCAAAGCCCAACAAGGAGTGGATCGGAACAGCAGTCATTCCATACAAAACAGGGACATCTGAAGTCATTAGAAGGGTACTGAATACGGCTAACATTAGAGTAGCATTCCAGAAGGGAAAGACTTTACGTACGGTGTTGGTGCATTTGAAGGATCGCCTTCCGGTTGATAGAACTAGGAACTGTGTATACAAAATAAAATGTAACGACTGTACGAAGGTTTATATAAGTGAGACAGCCAGGGAATTGCACACCAGAATCGGTGAGCACAAGCGACTCATTAACAGACCACCGAGAAACGTAGATGAATATCAGGCGATAGTCAAGGATTCGGCAATGGCAGGGTATGCACTAGACACTGGGCATAGGATAGATTTGGAAAATGTGGACATTCTGAGACGGGGTTTAAGATTCACACCACAGCGACTGGTGGCCGAGGCGGTGGAAATCGCCAAGCATCTCAGCGTGAATAGAATAGAGGGTGTAGAACTGGCAAGCGTGTGGAGAGCGGTTTTAGATCAGCCGAGATGACACGAGGCGGTGTGCAGTTATCAGCAAAATGGTCTGGGTCTAAAAGTACAAAATCCAAGTAGAGTAAGATCCAATTAACCACCCCCATCCCCAAACCAATTGTCCCGTCACCCCTCAACGAACACAGGTGAACAAAATCTGTGAACGACCCCAAGAGGAATATTCCATTAAGGTGTCCTAGACAGAAAAAGCAAGGTCACAAAATCCGGGTTCAACATGAAGACAACTCCCCCCTAACCAATCTATCGTAAATGTTAGTCATCCCCACTAACCAACAAACAGGAACATCAGACTGACACCCAGCACTGATCAAGTCGGCTAGTCATAAGAAATCTCACGGGTTGGTACCCTGAGTGCCTTAAAACCCTATCAAACTACTTACTTACTCACTTGGCCCGACGAAGCTTTTGTGTCAAAAGCGAAACGTTGCCCAGCAATAAATCCACCGATTGTTTACCAAACCTCTCTAAAACGATAGTCGTCCCTACGTAGCAAGTCCACGCGATAAGGGACACTTGTTTTGATCTCACACCAGCGTCCGACACTGGACTGCGTTACCAAAACGGAAGACGGCTGAAAATAAGGAAAGAATCCTTGAATGAAACCACTCAGAAGGTTGCGGGAAACTCTTCCACAGTTCACGACCGGTTTCACCCTTTTTGGATTCATCAAGCAGGTGCAGCCCCCGAGTTTCCTTCAATCTTATGTACCACTTGAAATTAGCGAAATGTGCTCATTTGCACACCAATCTGGTTTTAAAAGGAGACTCAACAACATCCCAGCAGAATTTCTCGTTTATGATATTCTTCGGCTGAATGTGCTGCATACAGGCCACCACCTTATGTTTAAGTTGGCACGATATACGAGATATCGCAGCACATTTTCTTGAGTGAAGAATATCAAGAGATTGGTTGTAGAGGAAGCAAGAGATTCCGGTGAGACTCGGTTGAGTCTCCCGTTAAAACCAAATTTGTATATAAATGAGTGTATTTCGCTGAGGGTAGAATTCCAAAACTATACGGAGTTAACCAAAACACACTGAGCACTAATAACTCCAACAGAGCCACTAATGAGTGGAATATTGACGGTCATTCCAGTCGCCGCTAGCTGCTTACACACTAAAAATGACCACTTTTCCCTTAGTGGTTAACCGAAACGGAAGTCTAATGGTCCATAAAGCAAGGTGTACCACCTTGATTACAACGAGGTTCGATGCATGTGGAATCGATTTTTATACGTTGAGTGCCTATTGAACATACAGGCCCAACCAAAAATGTCTATTCAAACGGCAGCGAAAGGTTTGCACGTCAATTGTCAAGCTAGGCAAACAGATCAACAACCCACAAAGGAACTAGAAGCTGGTTCCAGATATCCCACTTTTATGAAGCGAGTACCCAAATAAGACTAGCTTGGTGTAAATGCCAGCTTCGACCGCACTCACATTTGGTTTCGTTCCAACGAACCGAAATATCCGGATGCGCAAATCGATGTGAAATCGATGTCCTAATCGCTTTGGCGTTCCAACCTTGCCAATGAGGAACTACTCAATGAAGCACTACGCAAAACAACAAACAACAGATTATACAATTATATGAAGAACAAGACCCATCTTTACAGTGTGACAAAGAATTGAAGGTCCAAAGACCCAGGAACAACTGAGCCATACTCAGGACAAACGACGGAGAAAACCCTGAGAATTCATCCTCCGACGACACAGAGAATTTTATGCTTTCTTGAAAGTACACGGCGGACAATGCGAAAATCCATTTGGGTAGCCCCCACTCCGGGAGCCCTTTCCGCAGGCTGACTACGGAACAGCAATTTGAGTAAACACGGTTTGTGTCACAACTTGAATGGTTGGTGATAGACATAGAACTTTGTAACGGTAGTGCTTACTACCACGGAATCCTAATACCCACTAAGTTACCTACGCCGTACCTAGACAACGTACTAAGCGTACGGTAAAATAGGCCAGTGGACAATTAGGGGAAAGATGTTCTATGAGAAACCGCTTTCGACTATGTGATGGAACATAAACAAACAAAACACGGATATGATCTTCAGTAGACGTAATATACTACGAATAAGGTTACTGAAAACTCTTCGACAGCCCATGACCAGTTTGTTCCTTCTTTAGCCAGATCAGGTGATCGCAATCCCCGAGTTTCCGTCGACCCGATGTTCTTCTTGAACCCAAATTGCATGAAATTCGACAAATACATTCAACTGCATACCAATTTGGTTGTCAAGGAAAACTCACATGGATCCCACCTGAATCTCTCGTGAAAATTAAATTCGTATGCAAATGAGTGTATTTAAAGGATATGACCTACCCACTGTCTCCCAACCGTCGAGGGAAATCTGCGGCAATTCAATCAAACAATTTATAAGCTATAAACTGTGTACCATAGGCACAATGGTTCCAGCTGCTACAGTTCGAGGGTGGGACATACAGTCATGCTTTGGAGGCGATGGCGTGATCACTTAGTTCTGGAATTGGGCAGCTACGCATTGAAGGCGAAAGCTTTGATGCCGGCGCGCCACTGACCGCGTGACTGTGCCCTTTCTACCAGTGTCATTAACCATTGGTTAGTTGAGTCCCGAGGTCTCCATCCAGGACCATGGACCGGCAATTGTCCATCCGGCACATTTTACTTGTTAGTGTTTTCATAATTCATTGCCAGGTCATACACTGTCCACCTCTCGGTCGCTTCCACTCAGCACAGGGCTGGGCGAAAACAGCTCTGCGAGGCAGGCGGTCTTCTGGCATGCGGAGTACATGTCCTAACCAGCGTAACCTATGAAGTGTGAGTAATTCATCTATCGCGGGAGAGTTCTTTCTTCCCAGGACCATTTGGCGTACCTGAGCATCGCTAATCCGGTGTTCCCACCAGAACCGACCAATGCTTCGGAGACACCGATGGTCAAACACTGACATCTTCTGTATGTCCTCTGCGCGTAGGGGCCACGTCTCTGATCCATAAAGCAGTATGGATCGCACCGCCGCAGTGTACACGCTGCCCTTGACAAACAAACTCACATCACGTCGGTGCCATAGGTGTTGGAGGTTGGAAAGACCTACCCTGGCCTTCCCGATTCGAGAAGTAACCTTATCCCTAGCCAGTCCACCGGAACTTAAACAACTCCTCAGATAAACAAATTTATCTACCACATCGATTGGTTTGTCTAAAAGCATGAGGTTTGGGTTTGATCCCACCCAGTCTTGTAGCAACACGTTACACTTTGCAGGTGTGAATCTCATGCGGCAGAACTACTTAGGTTATTTAAACAGGTTTGTATTTTTGAAGGATCTGAACCAATGAGAGTAATATCGTCCGCATATTCAATGTCTGCAAGGGAACGTGCCGGGAGCATTTCGACTCCCGAGGTTTCGGAGGCAGGCGGAGAAATTTCAAGCAGCACATCAATAACAAAGTAGAAGAGGAAAAGTGAGTGAGGGCAGCCTTGTCTTACACCACTGGACGTGATGAATTCAAGTGAAAGCATGCCGTATACTCGTACGCGCCCACAGGCGTTCGCATACAATACCGTCATAAGGGATAGAAATTTGGAAGGGACACCTTTGATCACCAGACACCGCTAAAGTTTCTCACGATCGACATGGTCAAAAGCAGATTTCAGATCAAGGAAAACGACCAACGTAGGATGTTTGAAGGAGTGACGCTGTTCAAGGATTGGTCTCAAGGTAAAGATATGGTCGATGCATCCTCAGCCAGGGCGAAATACAGCTTGATCCTCACGAAGCTGCCTCTCTCGATAATCGATCAACCTACGCAAAACAATGCCAGAGAGCACCGGACGGATACCACGCTGATGCCACGATTGTTTTCGCATGACGTTCTTTCGCACATTTTGAAAACCGGGATGACGGTCGAGAAGCTCCATTCGGCTGGTATTCTGTTTTCGTTCCAAATCTTCTGCCGTATGGATGTTAGACCGTTCACCAGGACCTCGCCACCTTGTTTGCGGCACTAGATTTGAAGACTACATTCTAGCTCCCGGGCTCTAGATCCTAGTTTAGAAAGCACATCTAGGCTAACAACGGTCCACTGCATGATCGCGTCGTCAGTGAAAATAACCGCTTATCTCCAATCATCAGGAACACTGAAAATACCAGTGGAATACAATTGGAAGGACTGTATATCCTCAGTATTGGTACAATAACGGCTGATTCTGTTCACCCTACAGACACCTATGGGATGTGGGACTCGCTTAAAGTGCAATAAGTTGGAACGAACTACTTCCGGCTGCCTTATTTTCGACGTGGCAAAAGTATGAGGTGGCTAGCGAGAGCACAGTTCTTTGCCATTTATCCCCCAACCCATGTAAAATGAGTGAAGCAAATTAAACTCCCGACTTTCCAAAAGGACTCAAATAAGACTAAGCCTGCCCGATAAACCCGAAAACCAAGAGAAACCAAAAATCGTCTGTTGTCCAACTTCAACCAGTTTCACTGCGCTACTTACAACAAAAATCAGAAATACAAAGTTCGTGCTACTCACCTGATGCAGAGCGGAGCCCAGAACGGGAATCAAGAATCCGGAGTTGATGAAATGCAACAACTGCTCACGAACACTAGGATGAGATATCTACGGTGGAGAACGAGAGCAGAACGAAACAACACGCGTTTGGTGAGACACTGGATAACCAATCGCGGTGAAATACTCAGTACAGAGCACAGTTATCAGAGGTTCATTAAGGACATGATCAAGAACTAACTCTGGATAAAAAAAACCGCAACGTCTGCGCAAATACAAAGACATTTTATGGAAAAGAAGTCAGTACTATGTTACAAGTCAATGCCAGATCGACCGCCGGTTAAAAAAGACGGTCCGAAATACAGATATGGAGTGAAGCTGAATACAAGGCCGGGGAGCATAACAGCCGGATTACTCATCCGTTCAGGAAGAGTAAATGGCTCTCAACAAAAAACGCCATTTAGCCCTTCAAAAACAAATTGACTTCAGATTCGTTTTTGGATGATGGGTTGATTTGTAACCCAATAAAAAGCGTACGCTGTCTAACGAAACCTGACCACGAGATAGCTCATTGATTGAGATGTGAACTTATTGAACACAAGGTCCGTGGTTCGGACCCAACCTCGGCATCTCGACGGCTCCTGTCTAGGCTTGGGTAACCTGGTAGTATATCAGCCCTTATGTTTTCTTCGAGTGACATGGCAGCTAGGCACCTAAAAGGCTGAACGACTAACGACACTGCATACCGACCCCTCTAAGATAAGGCCACAACGGTAAGTTGGCCACTCAAAAGACCAAGGTTGCCTGTCCCTCCAAATAGGAAGCGCCATTCTGACAGTCGAATCTGACTGTTCCCGAGTCGTTACAACGAGCACATTCTTCGTAGTCTGAAAAAACAATGGTGTATATGAATGGAACCTGAATAAGGCGAATCGCAAGTCTCTCGAAAGTGGGGCAACTTATATTGGTTTACGGGTTAAATCCCGGAGAAAAATTATTCATGCGGGTGTATTACTGACGGCTTCACCGGGACATAACCATAATCTCCAATAAATCCGCTTTAAACTGATCCATATCAGCGTCACCTCAAAAATTTTGAATGAATAACTTCGAATGGATCGAGAAAGCCAGGGCACAGGTAATTAAGGCAATACACTCCACTGAAACTAAAAGTCCAGTGCATTGCTGTCGTCCACAAAGACTTTAGTGCTAGCAGGCTGTTCAAAGGCAATCAGTGGGCTGCAAAATGCACGAGGCTGTTGCACAATATCGGAAAAGCTGCTAAGAAGCAGCCGAAGGGAACGCATCAGTGGCTTTTCAGCAGCATAAATCCACGACGAATCTTCCAGTTCAACTAGTAGTCTTTGACCGAGACATTTTCAGTTGGCTATTCAAGTAGAGGTGGAGCATCAGGTTTTCATATTCAGGTAAGGGGAAAACTACACAGATATCAATGATAAGACAGATTAGATAGATGGTCGGAATACGGCTACATATGCTGGGACTATTGCAAGAACTGAGGAACAATATGTTAAGCGAAATATAGTGTTACCTCTCCAGACAAAAATTTTCAAACGACAGAATTTCCTTTTGATCTAGCTTTCTGTACCACATTTCGGAAAAGGGAAGAAGCTTGACCAAAACTCACGGCCTGTTGTGGAATGTTTTCATCACCAAAACCTCTATGACCTCTATGACTGGAGTAGATCACAGTAGGCTAGACCCACAATTACTTTTGGAATGCGACTGATTCGCCCCCGCAAATGCTCCTTAATGACCTAGTTTTTACGGTAGAAAGTTAGTTACATTGGTAGATAACACAGCGTTCTATTGTGGCCGGCTTAGCAACTTATGTTTGCTCTTAGCAGGCACAACGTGGAAACAAGATTGGAGAATTGGTGATTTTAAGCCGATCATTCGGCAATCATGAATTGCACACTTACAAATAACCACATGCCACATCGACCGGCGCGTGGTGCCATCTGCCGGATCGCCTTACTTGTTACATACAGCAGGGCGGATAAGCTGTTTCTAACGTTTGCCTTCTGAAGCAAGCAGGACAACAAGCTCATCTGGCTCTCACACTGAACTCGCCTGGCGTTGATGCGTGCTGTGTATCAGAAACAAGAATTCAAGATGCAAGCGGTGGTTGAGCTAACCGCCTCATCACTCTCCGCTCGCTTCCGGCTGCGCACCTCGGGTGATCCAGAGGAAGCTGCTTTAGGATGTGCAAGAGTTGATATCGTCCTAAGTCACCGGGTGGAAGGATCCTTGACGTTGATAGTCGCCTCTGTGCGGTTCGTCTGGCAACGTCCGTGAAGAAGTCGCACAAGCAGGAAGTTAATCGCTGTCTGTTTGTCACGTCTGTTCACGTAACAACCGACTGTAGGTTTGATACCATTAAAAGCGAGTTTTATGACGCCTTGAGTGCCCCGTTGCGGCGAGTTAGAAGCTCAGATATCGTTACGGTTGCTGGAGACCTGAATGCATAAGTGGTTAGGATTAGTGGACCTGAGACTCAATCAGGTGGATTGGACTCGGTACGTACGGAAAATGGCGAACGATTGCTTCAGCTATGTGCCGACCGGAGGTTGTTTTTATGCAGTACTAAATGCCGAAATAACCGAGGCCGTTTGGCCACATGGCGTTCTTCAACAGCTAAGAACCCAAACTGATCACATTGCCATCAGTTACCGATGGTGTGGATCAATAACTGGCGGCCGATCGTTTTAGAACACATTTGTGGATTCTAACCACGCATCCGGAGTCGCTTCACCCTTCGTTTACCATGGCCGCGTAAGGCACGAACAAATAGTTTAGCAACTGAGAGAATGGTATATCCGGATGTTAGACGAATTTACCAGAATCGTCTTCTGGAGTCTCTACCAACTGCTCCACTATTAAATGTGAACGTTGGGATGTGATAGCCACCTCTTCGCATAGTGCTGGGATTTTTGCCTGTGACACGGCACTACGAGGCCCGCTCAGGCACTGGATTTCAGACAGAACAGTGGCACTGCTTGAATCCCGGAGAAATATCCCCACTGGTCCAGAACATAATTTGGCCCGACGAATTATCAGACATCAAGTGAAAGTGAGCGTGCGCGCCGGGGGTAGGAACGCCAAGGAAACGGAAGATGCCTAAGAAGCCGGGAATTCCCGAAGATTATTTCAGTTGATCCGCTCGACCGGCCGTGGAAAACACTTGTGAGCAAAACCATCAAGGATCAGAGACAGCGACCGTCTCGAACATAGAAGACCGCTGGGCCGAATACTTTGAACAACCATTGTCGTGGCCACCCGCTGACACTCATCTGGAACCTACAGCTGAACTAGAAACCTGGACGGTGAACCGGGACCTCCCTACCGACTCGTAGGTTTATGACTGCATATGTTCTCTCAAGCGCCACCGAGCTTCTGGTCCGGATGACCTTCCACCCACATTGTTCAGACGGGGATGAAGTCCTCAGTCAGCGCTTGTCTGATTTGTTTGCCTGCGTTTGGGAAAATTAGGACTGTCCCAGGCAACTGAGGCGAATCGGTTACAGTTACCATTTCCAAAAAAGGGACTCGTAGTGAAATGGAAATGAGTTTGACACCGATTTTGGCTCGAGGCGCATTCGACTCGGCTGACCTGTCGGTCCTCCTTAACACGCTTGCCCAGCAATCAATGCCCCGGAAGTTTGTGAACATAATAAGTTATTTGTATTCCCAGACTTCTGGGCGTGTGAGACTATACGGAGAGTCCTCCCAAAGCTTCCGGACACGCAGTGGTGACCGTCAAGGGTGCCTACTCTCTCCATTCGCATTCAATTTCGTGACTGACCAGATAATTAGACGAACGCTAGATGGGTCTGGGAAACCCCGGTGTTCAAATAGCCTGTGACGAAAACCTTGTCGATCTGAAATATGCAGACGACATCGTCCTCGTGTTCGAAGAGAAGGCACAGGTGGTTCTGGATGAACCGACCCTAATCATTCCGTCCTTTGGCATACGCTTTGCACGTGCTCGAGGACATGCAGCCACTGAACAAGCCACTTACAATCCAGAGAGAGGCACTCGAAATCGTATTTTGGAAGTTGTAATAGTTCCGATTTTAGTGTGACGAACAACGTCAATGCACCAATCTATAAGGCCCGAGTCGCGTGTGCTAATTTGAGACACCTACGGCAACAAAGTTGTATATCTCTGAATCTCAAGGGACGTGTGTATCAGGCTAAAGTACGGGCTGTTTTGTTGTACGACTGTGGGACTTGGTCTGTTCTAGCAGCTGAATTGATACGTCCTCACATCTTCGACAACCGCTGTCTCAGAACGATAGCCCTTGTATGTTGGTGTCGGCGAATCCGCAACGAGGCAATTAGAAAACGAGTGTTCGGTTGTGCAACGGGGACTTCAGTCGAAGAATGTAACCAGCGCCGAATGCTCCGATGGTCTGGTCATGCATCGCTCATTTCAAATTGTCGTTCGCCGAAAAGTTTTGTTTTCTGTACCCAATTCAGGGTGGTGCACGAAGAGGGTTATGAAAGCGATTAGAAAAATCTTTAGGTGCTATCGGTCCGCTCGCGCTCCAGGGTAGGGTTCGTGTGAACCCCTGTGCACGAATGGAGAAGCTGTAAAATATGCCTGCTGGCGGATTTCAATGTCGTCCTTGTTGTCAGTTTCTACCCAGATTATCTGAATAGGTGTCTGGAGATGTAAACCCCTCGGGATGATTGTGGTAGGCTAGAACTAGGTCCCATCCTCATCCAATTTTACTATTTTCTTCACAATAAGGCTTTCGAATAAATCATGGTTGTACGGCGGCGAAGCATCAGTGCTGAAGACTGACGTTATGCTCTCGATGATGATGATGATGATAATAATAATAATAATAACAATCGGCCACCTTTGTTAAGTAGAATTAACCGACAAGTGGGGAAAATGGAGGAAAAGGAAGCGGACAAACCAGATTTCATACAAGTTTGTCATGTATTCAAAGTGGACTGAGATAAGTCAGATCACGATGTCGTCCGCAGAGAACTGCAGAGATTGATGAAGTGGGTTAAAACAGACCGGAATCGATTCCAATGAGGTTTCGCGAAAGGCAAAGAAAATCTAGGGCAGACCACTAGCAAAAGCTGGTCAGCTTCCCCAACGCGGTTTGGACCTCACCCTTAAACGCGAACCCCTCAATCTAGGAAACTCAGTTCAGCCACCGAACTTAATGTTTGATTTCTCAGCGAATCAAGCAAACGAGGCTATGTCCCACATCAACATGACTGTCACACGCAAGTGACTATCAAAACCCAAACACACTTCATTGTAAAAGTGGTCCGGCAGGAATCCAGAGAGGACAAGGATGACTTCGTCACAAAGACAAAGGCAACATCATTGCAGTATTGAAAGCCCACGGAGAGGGAACCACACAACATCCGGCTTCAGGAACTTATGAGCAATTGGAATCTTTAAATAGTTGTAGTTAGCTACAGGGTTTGTAGAATGCGTATTTACATTACTATCGTCTGAACAACCCTCCCCTTGTCTTCGTGAAATTTTTCACATCAATCCACAACAAGTGGTGGGAGCATTGGAAGCGACTTTGCTTTTATTGGAGCTCATCAGCATCATATAAACTTGGCTGTGCGGAGTTTTAAACGCCAAATGTTTGGCACAAAAAGTGGACGTGTTACCGTTCCTCCACCAGTGCACCCTGGACGCGCTTTAATTACGTTTGGACAGGGGAATGTCTTCGAGTAGGAGCGACGCAATTGGTTTGTCCAACATTTAGAACGACGGCCCACCAACGGTCCCCACAAAATGCTAATTCAGATGCGTTTAGCTTGTACTGGTTGAGTAGTGTTAACATGCTTGTTTCTTATGTCAGATGCCGGGGATCTAATCCGGAAACGGTCAGGTAAATGCCCAGCTGATGAGCTCTAATAAGGCTGATCGTAGGCTGGTGCGTTGAGCTCGGCAATTTGGTGGCATCCAAACTGCCCGGCTCAGCGAACAAACCAACGGCCATCAGTACAACCTCAGCTACCAATAATCTCCCCAACTGCAAGGGCGAAACTCGGATCTAGTTCTCCCTTTTTTAGTGTTATTCAACCAAAACAGTTGCGCCAGGACAGAAGAAAGGCCGTTAAAGTAAAACCCTATTCTCAACAAACTGAAATTGTAATTGAATCGATGCCTTCAGGCCCTGAAACCTGAACGGAGTGGGTCAGCTCCGAAAAATAAATCGAGTTTTCCATCCTATTGTGGACTTTCCTATGTCATGTGCAGGCTCATTAAATACCTCATCTCGATATTGAAAACATTTTTACTGTCAGTTTTAAGCCACGTGGATGACTCCTGATTTTACTCGAGAAATATCATTCATAGTCATAACAGGTCATGTAAGTGAACATGGATGTGGTGCCATTGTACACCGGTACCACATCGGCTTAACACTGATGCTACTCCTAGGATTAGAACATGGCTCTCAATTGACGGTATAATGTTAGATCTGGAATTGCGCCTTGGGAACATCTTGAAGAACACCATAAACGAGGAATTCAGCTGGGTTCCAGCTGAGTCTCCCGCCAAAACCAAATCGGTATGCGGATGAGTGTATTTCGCTAATCTCGTGCAATTTGGGTTCAAGTAGAACATACGGTTGACGGAAACTCGGGGACTGCGCCTACCTGATGAGCCCCAAGAAGGGCGCAACCGGTTGTGGGGTGTCGATGCGTTTTCAGCAACCTTATGAGTAGTGTATTGCGGCTATACAACATATTCACCTTTAACTAATAATTGTACAAACAAACATATAGCGTTGCTATGTGACCATTAGCATCGAATACCACGTGGTCAGATAGTGCCGCATAATGCCCGTGATATCACTGAATCCAATCGAAGACGATCAAGCTTGCTCGAATGAGGTCAGAGATCGCGCAGATGCGCGATCACGTATCACGTTCACGTATCGAAAATGGCGGACTTCACATTGACGCCGGTGCTGCTGTCGATTTCATTCAAACAGACTACGTTATTTCAACCAAATCAACTCATCAGCTGCCAATCTGTGCATTTAGAATGGATTGCAGACGAAACCGAAATGTGAGATTTTCGATTGGCAACGTGACAACGAGGCACAGGAGTATAACTTTTTCGTGTTTGAAACAGATTCTTTTCCAATTTTTGAGTCATATAACAGTTGGATTTTATTGGTCTTAACTATGGCAGTCCTGTGCATTCGCTTGATCCGTTCACTAGTCGTGCCCAGTATACCTCCGCCTCAATGGGGAATTCAGCTTATCAACAATAGCCACTACGGTTTCTGCAACCGTGAGGGGAGCTTTGCAAAACGCATTACAGTCTGAAGCCAGATAATCTAGTGCAGCTGACACTAATTATGGGAGTATACGGGTCGACGGATTGGCTAAGCCAAATTGCTATACGGAAAACGTCAGGGCCGATCCGATTATGTATTGTTCTCAATCCATAAAGTACTGATTCACTACAACCTAATCATGACCTATTAGCTAACGAATGAAGTCTCACATGCTTACAGAGGACGTCGACCTGAATCCATAAGTACGATTATGGGCAATCCTGCCCACAGGGAACGCAGAAGTCAAGTTCTGATATACCATCCGGAGCTTACAGCCCGGATGATGAGAAACGGCTCCTGAGCTCGACACTGTCTTCATCAGTAAATTCACACCAATAACCGAGGCTAGCGTGTCAAAGATTAAAAAATCAACCAAATGTGGGGCTATCATAAAAAAGCTAACCCGAATGCACACAAACGACTGGCCATAAAACAAGGCGGAAGTCCCGGAGCGACTGAAGGCTTTCCACAAGGACCATGCCCAACTTAGTATCGAACAGGTATTGCTTATGAATGATCCTTTACCGATAACAATAGATCTGAGGTAAACCTAGGTGAAATACACTTGGTGTTAACAGCGGTGTCCGCGGGAAATTTTGTACTACCCAGATGGCTCGTAAATCATATGAGCAAATAAACAAAAACAGTGGGAAAAGTCAGTGCTTTTCTCTGAAAATACCAAATGGATCCTGGCGACTGGTAACAGTGGGTATGCCTATGGGCGCTATGGCAGATTGCTGACCTTGAGGGGCTGACAAGCGTCAACTCGACAACCATTGTCAATCAGACGAACTCAAAGTTTGCTCGACCAATCGTCAAAGTATTCCACTGTGTAAAGTATTCCACTAACTAACTCAGACCACGGTCCTATAATCAGTAAGATCCGTTTTTTGAGCCACCAATGCATCCAGTCAATTGACTCGCGCAAGTCATTGCAGAACCTAGCAGAGGACACAAACAGACTTGAACCTGTGCAATGCACAGGTTAGAAAAGCGGTCAAGAATAATGTTTGTTTGCCAATAAAAACCCACTGCTTTCCTGAACATATTCAGGTTTTCCTGGAGTCAGTTGGGGATCTTTATAGCATGATTTTCGAGAGCAGGATATCGCAATCAATATGAATCAGAGCATGAGCAATGAAGTCTTGTTCAAGACCGTGAGTGGCGCTAGCGCCATGCTAAGGCCAGCAAGCGACAGGTTTCCACACGTGACGTAGCTAAAGTGTGAGTACAACATGTCATGGACTTTCCAGTACCACGTATGATATCCGCCAAATTCTCCTCAACCAAAAAGTGATGGGCATGTGGTCATTCAAATTCAGTTATGCGCCACGTGTCAGTTTGCTTCACCGACGATAGGTAGATACGGAGCGGACAGCTAAGTATTGAGGACGATGGCTTGCAACATCTGGTTGAGATGCAAGCAACTATGATATGGAATTCTGCGTGACATGTCTGTCGAATGATGCCTACGATAGGAGGAGGAGGAACACCTGGCTCCAGGCGACCAGCGAGATGCCAGTTCAAATCTCTCCAGATATGTTTGCCTTGCTTGGTGTCTTGTAGTTCTGAAGCCTTCGAGGTAGAAATTAAGGATAAAAAGATATGTTTGTGTTAATACTCTAAGCAGAAGTACTGTGGATTCGATTAGTTACACCGAGATGCATGGTGAGAATATGATTTTCTGCCACCAACAACTCGAAATAACTAGAATGACGACAGCGAACACAACTCACTTTCATAACCAAATTACAAAAATCTAAAGTGTGAAGAAATCGACGTAAATCAGTTGATTGGTTGCATTCGATATCGGATAACTGATGCCAGGCGGCCCCACCGACAGGTAGTTCGACAATACACGGTGTGGATGTGTGGGGACTAAGGAAAGCTGAAGTCGACACGATAACTGGTCCACCGGGAGATTCTGCATCATGAGATCTAAAGGAGTGCCGAGGTATCAGCTTCTTTGGCAGACTGGAATAGAGGGCACCCAAACCAGCGGCCAAAACCTAGAATAAAAGTGACAAAGAAGAGTAAGAGTTAGAACCAAAGTTATGGTGAACCACTGGAGAACAGATAGTAATCCTTGAGTGCATTCATACGGTATGAAAACCACCTATACCAAACAAAATTGAGGACTGAAAAAATTCCAGTTCAGAAAGATTGACTCAACAGCCAAGTTAGTAGCTCCGCGCCGAAGTACCGGGCTGTATGGATATATCCAACGGGAATACTCTCCGTTACCCTGATCTCTACTCCAAAAGGAATTAAAAGGTCATGGAACACGTCCGACAGCTAAACAAAATTACCCGAAACATTGCAATATCCCAATCAACCGATAAAGCAACAAAAAAGCGATGATACGGGATGGATCCTAATCGCACACTCATCCGTCGCAATGGGTTTAAAACAGTACAAGAAACACGGGACGGCATTCTGCAAGGTTTATATGCGATTAAAACAACGTGATGAACTAACAGAACCAAGACAGTCTCAGAGTAGCCTCTGGTCTTTCCGACCGCACAGTAAAGCTCAAAACGACAAATCAGCACTAGTTTAAGGAACGATCGTTCTCCCCCTGTGTCGGCTGTATCCCCAGTGACAAATGACTGGAGTAGGTTCGATTGCAATCGAGTTAGGACGAGCAGACAAACTAAAAGGTTTTTCAAGCACATACCCGTTCAAGCTGAACCCACCAGTACAATACGTCATAGATCTGAAGATTTCTCCGAAGCTGGACAGTTATATATTGGGAGCACGTTTTTAGTGATTAACTATAATAATAATTGTCCCTACAAAGTTTCACTCGTCATTATCATCTTCGTCAGAGACAGTAACATTAGTGTGAACACTGATGCTTCACTGCCGTGCAACCAAATTTTATTGAATCATACTTAAGGACTTAAAGTGAAAAAAAGAGAACGAGGGACGGAGGGAGCTGTTACCAGCTTACCACAAGCATTTTGAGGTGACTATTAAGCACGCGTGGTTAGAAGCACTGACTGATCGACACAAACAAACACCCTTGAATTCAAGGAATACAACGGTTATAATTCGTCTCTACACATGGCCCTGCTCATACACTTAAACGAGTGTTAAGGTATGGTCTGTGGAGCATTAACTCCGTCAAAATCCTGCTTGGTGTTCACGGGTCAGGGTTTCGCGTATTACGTTAAGACGAAGAAGAATCAATGACATCAGAGACCTTGTTACAACACGGGTCAAACGGACACCTCTGTGGATGTCACATTCACTGCGAGCACCCAAACGTCCTTGCTCGCTGGAAGTCAGGGAGCCAGTATGATCATTGATGGCTTCACTGGCAAGAGGCTTCCGAGGACCTGTTAACGAATCAAATGGAACAACCTGGAGCAGTTCCAGGATCTTTCACTTCTTCCATTTTTCGGGCTTGTTGATCCACCAAACTCCCCCGTCAGCGCGGACAATCAGTTTTACTTGGTGCCGAAAGATGCATCGAGTTTGGCTGAGGTTGCGACCAGAGAGAATCTGTCGCCTGGCCTCCAGGAATGATTGGAAGTGGCCGCATGGGTTGTATCGCAGATAAAAAAGTTCCGGTATCAAGTATGACTTCCGATATATCTTTCTAGTGATTGTAAAAATCCGACATCGGACCAGCAGATAGACGCCGAAGGAGCCAGTTTTGATAGGTGTGTTGGATCTCCGGGTCTACAAACTTCTCAATGGCTAAGCGGTGTGCATGTTCTGTGCAAACCTGAAAAGCCCAATGAGACGTAGCAACGGACAAGTGTATGATCGGAGTCCACACAGGTATCCCAGAAGCAACGACAGTGATCGACTCCCCTCTTAGGTAACTGGTGGCAGTCTGTTTTGTTTGGGTTCAGGCTGGTTCGTTGGTGAGCATCACGTGGTCAAACCACTACCGATGCACCGGAAATCGGTATCGTAAAGAAACCGCCTGTGATCAGCCCATAACTGAAGCAGGCACCCTTAATCGCCAAGGCATCTCGTGCCCAATCCACTACAACAACCTAACCAAGTCTCAGCAGCACTAAGTCTATCCACATGCGCATTCATGTTATCAGCGGCAAGAGAGATATCTGGGGTCTAGTCCATTGTAAAAGAACACCTACAGCATTATATAAATTGTCTTTAGGAGATTCAGAACTACGGTCCTTTCGTAAACAATCAAATACAAATAAACAGAAACCGATGGATCTCTCTTCCTGTAGGTTTTTTCATAGACGCTGCTAAACGAATTGCATAGAAAAGACCATCAAGAGATACCCAATCAGAGACGATTTCGCTGGTTGGCTCAACACAATATTCACCCCATGTTCAAGTGCAGCTGCCTCCGCACCACCAAGTAGGCGCAACCGAAAGAGCGATGAGGAGACTTGGATTCCTGTATTCGAGAGACAGCACACTCAGTTCAGGGGAAATCAAGTATACGGACAAGAGCAGCTTGTTATCCAGCCCGTTTGAGTGCAAACATTGAAGGCAGCTCAGCATACAAGTTTCCGGGGTTGTAAAATCGATTTCGAAGTGGAATAGAAGAAGAAATACACGAGTGTAGGGAGGTGTCATCAGTATCCAGTTTTCGCTTACAACCTCTGCTGTGTGCAGCGTGAGTGCTTTTCGTTGTAAAATGCATGGTTTTACGCGGGTTTGGACACCGATAGGGTGCCCACACTTGGACAGAATGACGAGCGGTGTTCTCAGATAAATCCTCTGGATCGGAAGCCTGATCGCAAGGCAGCGGGTTTGTGCCGGTATACTGCCATAGGATGACGCTATTCCGCCTCGTGACCGAACACTCTTCAACTAATACTGATACTACTGCGAGTTTGAATCTCCCTGAGGATTCCTGAAATTCGCACAGCTGCTGGTTCCCAATACGGATGAAGCAGCCGTATAGGGCTCCTCAAACTTTCGGCATAGACTAACTGATCTTACAGGACGAAACCTCTACTGAAAAACTCTCGAATCTCCTCATGCTACGAAAAAAATTGACCAACCGCCTATAAAAGGACGATCAATTTGAAGGACCACATTGTATTTTCCTAGCAGAATCACACCAGGACTTTCAGGATATTCATTCCATATTGCGCGATTGCGGCTTTCCAGTCAAATTTATTCTTAAACAAGGACCGAGCAAGACGGGGCGTGAGCATGCAACAGACAATCTCACATAGCAATTTCAAGATCCCAATAACAGCCCAATCCTGCGGCACATTAGGAAACTACCACTCACGATGCTTCAACTCATGTGGTTACACAATACCGGGAGACTGAATGTTAGCCCAGTAACCCCCGCATGCACACACTTTTACTATGTATTTGGGGTGGCAAGCACAATATTGTAAGTGGCCAAAGCATGAAAGCTTTTTTGGAAGTGGGGCACTAGTAATCCAACAACTTCCATTCAAACCTTGGAAACAACTGGTTCCTAAATCCAGTCTAAACATAACATGGCGGACATGTGGATGTGTCCGGTATGAACACACTAGTCTACCTGTAATCATGAGTGTGTAATTTCGTGGTCTAACCAAACCAAAAATGATTGTGTGTTTCTTCCCCTATCAAACATTTCACTCGTAAAACCTTGTTTGGAACCAAATGTAACCAGCTTAAAAGGACAACAAGGGATATTCGAATATCCCCATTCCGGCAGCAGGTCTCCCTTACTGGTCTCAGTGAAATTTCTCGGGCATTCAGTTTATGAACCAGACCTCTGGGTAACTCTTACACTATAGGTAGCTCAGCGGAAACCCATCAGTTTAGACTGCAGATTACGGCTAAGAATGTGCAGTCCACCAAATCAGATCGGGGGGGGGGAGCTTTTACACGAGCCGGTTTCCAGCTACGCAATAAAGTCAAATGACAAAGTCTGGGAAACCTGCTTGAAGCGTTCGGCGACTGAGCAGTTGAAATTAGCACGAAGTTTCCCCAGCACTATAGTCTAAAACCATCACTTACTGTTCGTTAAGTAACGCTCAGTAATGTCGAACACAAGGTTCACGACTGAAAAAAAGTTTATCGCCACATTATTCAACCAGCTCCATATGGACAAAAAGTCTGTGTTAATAAATGTACACTGAACAAAGGAGTGGAAATTCTCGAGTCATTGAGAGTTCAGCGAAATAAACATTTGATTGTTCCTCGAAGTAAAAGTTCACTGATCTGGAGTTTCCACTCATTTGGGGTGCTTTATGCGGCTTGTACGGAAAACGGATACAAAATGGTCTTAATTCCTGAGGTTCAGTAACGGAATAAGCTGAGTCAAGCGTGACATGTGAAACCGACAAAGTACAAAACCTAACTCTCTGAAACTTACAGGGCAAAAGTCGGACTCAAAGGCCAAGTAACTGCTTAGTGATTCGTCGATTTTCGACAGTGAAAGCGCAAGCAAAAATGCATCCTTTGCGTGATCCCCCACTGAGTCAGCGCGATGGATAAGAGGAACAAGCAGGGTGAACACGAGGTGTGGTTGTTCGAACAGTTCGTCGGAAAGCTGCAGATAAACCAAGAAATATGAAACGTTCCGGGGAAGTAACGAGACAAATCGAAGACGAAATTTGCAAAGGGGGACAGTTATAGGCTTTTATTCCTATGTGGTTTCATTGCTCACCTTTCGACAAACAGCAAGGAGAGAAGAATCCCTACAAAGTAGGACACAGAGCTCGTACAAGGTTCGACCGTATGATTGTTCGTAAGCCGGTTTTAATTGCGAGGACAACTTGAAGATGAACTGCAGCAGTGGGCGAAGTATGGAGGACTCGTAGAGGACATGTTGAAGCGACTGTGTCATCAAATCCTCGAAAAGAGTTAGCAAATGCGTGCGCTGTATGTCTCGTATTCGGACTGCTTTTTCGGTTCCGGGACATGGCCTTCCTTCGACCCAGATCAGAAGTTTATCAAATAGACGATTCTCGACAAGAGCTGACAGATATTGACCAAGACGTGCTGGATGCAGTTCGGTAGCGCCAAGACCAGGTGTGACAGCTTCGAAAGTAAAGGCAAAAGAAAAAAATCCTCAAACAGAAGTATCGAAGCTATGTTCGCAGCATTGCACCGATATTTATCATACTTGCATATCCGAAAGCGGTAATTCAAAAGTGCAGGTCATAAATAATCGAAACACACGAGAAAATAAGGACTCACAAAGAGGGGGTAACTCCTGAGTAACCAAAGACACAACTGCTTTAGTGTGATAAACTACCGTTTCCAGGACACGCTCCGATGGTTCATTATTCAATAGAATTTCCTCACATTGCTCCAAATGGTTTTCAAAACTGTTTGAAGAGTCTCGGACATCCAGTGAAATTGTGTGCATTAAACATTCAATTGGTAACGTATAATGTGACAGGATAAAGTGCTAACAATGGCACATGGGAAGTAAGTGATTTAAAAGATCCATTCACGACGATCTGAAATGCAGAGGGAGGAAGGCTGACGAAACGAGGATACGGTTGAATGGTTAGGCATGAAAACCCTTAAGTTTATGAAATTAGGAAGATAAGCCTAACCGGAAAGATCTTGTCGGTTGAAGTTTACTCCGTGAGCATAGGTCAGTTAAAATTTATAATGAACAGGTGACTGATTTGTTAACTACGCTGGCATGGTAAGTCGCGGTGTTCATTAAATAACGGGTTGTACTTAGAGCAAAAGTGTGAGGCAAACGCCATTCAAGCCATCGAGATAAACGTTCCCATAAAAAAAACTGTCGCTCTGTCCCCTGAATTCCTTTCGCTGTAAAATACAGAAAATTCATTGTGAAGATCAACCCTAGACACGGATCGTCAAACCATTTAGTACATACCATTACGCTAACAGAAAGAGGACACTTGTGCAATTTATTTCCTGAGTCGTCTCATTGGGTGATGAATTGAAAATGTTGAAAACAATTCACCTGGTTTCCCTTAACAACCTCTCTGGAAGGACCCAACGAACAGCAATGGAACATGAATTTTAACTCTTACCAGCAACAGAAATACGTCGCGAGGTACCATGCCCTCAACGTAAGTCGGGTTGTGCTTCCCCTGGTAGAGAAGAGTCGATTAGATCCTTCCTCAGACAGTTGCACGAGCGGCATTACCCTTTCAAACGTCCAAAGATGGTCGCTTCTCCCTACTCTAATGATGCTTTAGACCCAGTCGACCGCCAGAAACTACGCCAGTATGCGGTGATCCTTAAGGGGCTGCACACCTACTCCCGCGGACGTGTAAAGGTCTACGGGAAGCTCTAGCCTGAACTCACTACATTACGTGGTGTCAGGCAAGGCTGTCCTCTTTCACGTTTCCTCTTCAACTTTGTCAATGGTATCATTACGTAACACTCACTCTCAGTCTCTAAAGCCTGTGGAGTCAAAATACTCCCATGGCATTAGCTCACAGATATCGAGTAAGCAGACAACATCACTCTTCTTGGATCTGACGCCATTGTAATGCAGACAAAATTCAATCATCTAAATAATTTTGCCTCACGGTTCGGGATACGCTTCACACCTGCAAAGTGTTACTGAAACGCTGGGTGGGCTCGAGACCTAACCTCTTGCTTGCGGACGACTCGAATGAGGTAGTAGACAAGTTTATCTACCTGGACAGCTATACCAGTCCCGGTGGTCTAGCCAAGGAGGATAGTTCGATTAGGACCGGAAAGGCCAGAGCAGCCTTCGTGAACCTGCACCACCTGTAGCGTAGGTATGACATCAGCCTATCTGTTAATTGTCAAGTTTACAATGCTGCGGTGCGCTCCATATTATTGTACGGGTTATAAACCTGGTCACTGCGCGCCGAGGACGTCGAAAGATTTCCAGTGTTTGACCATCGGTGTCTTCGGAGCATTGCCCGAGTCTGGTTGGAGCACCGGATCAATAATGCTGAAGTGCGCCGAATGGATTCCGGAAGAAATAACTCGGTCACAATTGATGAACTGATCACACTCCACAGATTGCGTTGGCTTGACCACGTGCCCCGTGCTATTCGACCGAATTTCTCGAAGGGCTCTTTTCGCACAACCACGTGGAGAGTGGAAACGAGCCAGGGGAGGCCAAACAGTTCGTCACGAAGAGACTGGACCTTACCGTGGTGTGCCGGTTTGTGTACCTCAGCGACCCATTGAGCTATACTGGGGGGTGTCCCGCGACACTCACAGTCTCATACCAGGTTGGTCAATGGGTAGAGGTCTGACAAACAGTCTCCTGGCCCTCCAGGTTGGGGGTTGGAACATGTGTGGCGACGTGTTCCGTAAAAATGGTAATGTACTTGCATTTCTAGCCAAACACCGCTGCCTTGCGGTTAGGCTTTTGAGCCAAAGGCTTTGGTTGAGGTCCCTAATCGTCCTCCTGTC
>SJOL01007269.1:0-43217 GCA_004794785.1 Opisthorchis felineus
AGGATTGCACTTTGAAGCCAGCCAACAGCTTTCTGATCCTGCGAAGTTTATGTGGTTTGTTTGACTGCAGTCGCCTTTCTTGCGTGTTTGTGTGTACCGCCGGGTCGCTCGCGATCAGAGTGGTCAGATGGGTGTACGGAGGATCTTCGTGTTCGCTATTGTCGGGTTCGTGGCTTTGGCTGTCGGGGTCATGGGCGACGACTGTGTCCACAGTCGAGGAGGCCACTTTTGACGGAGTGGAGCTGGAGACTGGCAGTTTCACATTCTCAGTGGCTGTAGAGTTCTCGGAGCATTCTCCAATGTCAGGGTCAACTCTTGTGGTTGATTTGTTGGTAGGCTTCGCAGCTTGTCTCCTCGCATCTGACCCGATCCATATCAGAAGCTGTGACTTGGGTGTGGAGTTTGCTGCTGCGCCCTTATCATCTGCTACGGAAATAAGCAAATAAGGAATAGCTCCACATACTTTGGACGCTGCGTCCACGCGAGACTTGCATCCCCCCGAGCATCGCAGCCTTTGGTAGTCGAGGGGTCTTCGGTGGTTGAGTAGAAGCTGCAATCCGGAATCGTGGCCAGTTGTGGCAGTGTGATTTCAACAGCGCAAGGGGCTGTAACTACCGTCGGTTTGGCTATGAGTGTGGGGTAAGCTAAACTGCAGCCAAGCGGACGCTTGTTTTGCGCCCCTCCTCTAGGACCTCTGTGGCCCAGTTTTTGCGCCTCTAGAGGGCGATCCTCGGACATGCGCTTGATCGTTAAGTGAGTCTTTTGAATACTAACAGCCCGCTCCAAGGACTTCTGTACGGCAGATGGGGAGAAAAGGTTGACTGGAATCCCAAAGGTTTGCTTGCTTCTCTTTTCGTGTGACCACTCTTCGTGAAGCGATCCGTGTTCAGGCTTTGTGAGGACACCGCCAAGGAGCGACTGTGCCAGTTTCGTGGGCGTGATTTTTCTGAAGAACGACCGCCAGATGGCCAGCCTGCTCTCATTCGTGCGCCCGTCCACTAAAGAAGCGGTGACGGTCTTGATTACCGCATTGGAGAGCTGGATAACCTTCTTTCCAGCCAACGGCCCCGGGGTGGATGACGCTAGGTACTCGTTTATGGGAGAAAGTTCTTTATCAACTTTCGTCCGGGTAGCTTCGTTCTTTGTACCTGCTTCCTCCGGAGATTTGGAAAGAAGCGCCAGTTTTGCGTCGGGTATGCCGAATAAAACCAAACATTCGCACCGGTCTTTCAGATTCATCAGAGGGGCTTAGTTTCGTTTTTGGTAGCTCTCTTCTCGGTTAGAGAATGCATAACACCCTTAAGATGGAGGCAACTGGCGCAGACAAACGGGTCAGGAGAGTTAGATTATTGGCTAATCTGGTCATACTGTAAACCCGTACATTTAAAGTGCCACCAGGCCTTGCAGGTGTGACATTGCATACCGCGTCGTGCATTCGATGCACACCCACTTCGCCCACATCTGTTGTGGTCCGTCGATAGCTGTAGAGAGCAGCCTGTATCGATCTGGCTCATGATTGAGACTGGGCGCACCGCAGGAATAGAGTGAAAGCCAACAGAGGTTTTCACGCATGAAAAGTTCAACAAAGCGCCACGTGTTCACCCTGTAAATAGGATAAGCAGATGAAGAATTCTTTCAAAAATTTACACCGGCGAAAAACGAAACTAATTTCGAACGTACCGAGACAGTGAGTCTTTTGACTGAAAGTTGGCAGAGTTCTCCAGTTTGCGCAGTTCCATGTAGAATTAGGTGGAACTGACTACATCAACATTGCGCACACTCCAACAAAATCTAGCATTATTCCGGAGTTGGTGTGGGCACCTAAGAAGTCCTCAACTTTATGGATGCGTCTGAAATCTGTGAAACCCCTGACCTCATCCATAGTGGACGACAAAACAAAAAGAGCTCCTTGACGGTTGACCATGCCAGACGCCAAATTAGTCACATGAATGGTTAGCACGCGGTGTACATTCCTCTAGCAACTGTCACTACCGCATTTCGGACCCAACTGAAATCTCTTTTAAATGCCAGTTAAACAGAATCCTCGGACTGGTAGGGTTTCTGCCCTACACTGAGTCCAAAACAAAGATGTTGCGTCGTTTTCCCGCATTCAGGTGACCTGAGGCCTGCTGAGCGCTAAAAATGTACCCCTTCCAGGAAGCCTAGGCAAACATTCCAATCTTGTGTGCTAACCAGTGTATACATAACCGTATTGAACTGGCACGTTGCCTAGATAGCACAAGCGCGCTACTTCTGTGTTCAAGGTCACCCGCGTTGTCCAATTTTATTTTAGCGTGGTTCTCCGGCCCATGTCTGCTGTGCTTTAGGAAGAGCTGCACGACCCCAGATGTGCAGCTTAAAAACACCGGTTTATGCGGCGCCGTTTCATATGCCCCTCTACACAGACGTTTGCTCCAACCCTTCAAAATACAACCGAGTGCTTTGCGAGGAACCAACGTTCAAAATTTCCGCTATGGAATACGTCCCAAGGAAATAACAGCAACTCGGATGGAGATTAAAATGAAGACGCGTACACCAGTCGTACATGGATGACGGAAAAATTGCTCGGCCAAGCTGTGGAAACGCCGTTTCTAGCGGTCTGATTTATCCAATTTGAGGTGGTCCAGAAATGCATCTACCCAAGTAAGCGCGTGATGCCCACAGTCCAGGTGTTCAGAATGGTTTCTGAGGTCGCTTGGAACATCAAAGTTTTTGAGCATTACGATGGCAGTTGTGGAGTATAAAACTATAGCCCAGCTTCATCTGTCCAGTTTTGCCTAGCTCAACCGAGAAGGTATGGCGGATACTGTACCTTTCGGATGCTGTACCTGCTTCTGAGTACAAGTTACGGCGCCTACTTGGGTCACGTCCCAGTCTAACAGAGTAAAATTGACAATTCAGAACAAGGTAGATGTAATCCTGTGGCCGTTCTCGCTTCGTACACAGTTCGGTCCTAAGAAGATCCATGTGTTACTTGAGGCTGAAGTGGCCAGAAATCATGTCGTCTCCTTTGTTTTGGGTGAGTGCCCTCCACGTGGAGCGTTCATCACAAGCGAAGCTCACAAAGGGGAACGTGTAGTTAACGTTTTTAGGCTTGCTGTGTGTGGCAATCTCGTCGAACACCAACGTACATCAGTATTCATTGTTGCGCAACTGACTACGTTATGCCCGAAATGGCTCAGTCTCTAAGGCGCGAATTTACTGACCGTGGTTCGAATCCAACATCTGCATCTCGACTGCTCCTGCCTAGTTTCGGGCAACGTGGTAGTATCTCAGCCCTCGTGCTTCCGTCGGGTGGCGTTGCAGCTAGGTACTATAAGGATGTTACAGCTGAACGGTTATATTTTTGTTTACAGTGTGTATACGTGGCGTGCAGTAGACCACCACATGAGTGCCCTCACTTGTGAGAGGGGGTCTGTAAAAGAGGTAGCTCAAACTGCTCCAGGTTTCTCTTGGAAACAGCGTCTTTTGACAGTCTCCTCCAAAAGTGGAGCAAAGAACCACTTCCGAATATCATTTTGACGACAACAACCTTGTAGTTTAAAGGGATTTGGCCACCAAAGCTGCTCTTCGGACGTTGTTTCGCGCAACTGAACGACGGATCCCCCTACACCATGCTGGACCCTGTGTATGGTCCTTGTCCTTTTGACCGCTGGTAAGAAGCAGTGCACCCGTAGGTAGATAGGATAAATAGTCACCCAGCTGTAACACCGTTTCGGTGCCTAGCTGCACGAGGGATGAGATACTGCATGTTTGCCCAAGCCTAGACAAGGACAGTCGAAATGTTGGATTTGCATTCGAACCATGACGCTTCCGGTCGGCAATTTTGCACCCTTGCCACTGAGCTATATCGACCTCAAAAACAATAAATGGTGACTGTGTTTGGCTCAGAAGCACAACGTCTCTGTTCCATCCTTGTTTGGAATCGACAACTGTGAGTCAGGAACGTTTTGACTGGTCACCACCTGTGAACGTTGGCTTGAGAAAACCAATCTTCAGTTCTTTAGAACGCCGGTCCTCGTCCGTCGACCGGTGGAAGCGAACAGACAGTAGCCCGATTATAACCGGCCCAAGGATCTAGAAGGTGTGTGGAAACAGTTCTCAGGAACGTTCAAGTTGCAAATGTCGACCGGGCGATAAAAGCAGCGTCAGTTTTGGATTGAAATTATAAGCTCCAAATTGGGACAATGTGAACTATTTATCCCACCCAGTTAAAAAATCAGGCGTGCGTTTTAGCCACTACAGTTAGACCGGCAACTCAGAGCTCATCTTGAAAAAGGCATTGTCTGTGGAAACTTTGAAATCAATTGTCAAAAGTACTATGAATTACCTGTCAGGGCGCCACTCATACAGGTGCTAAAGCGGCATAACCGCCCCGAATATGAATACATTTCGGTAGCCGGTGCAAACTCTGCACTTAAGCGCCTGTCGGACGATGAATATAGGCTGATATCGGTGACTGCATTGCAGAGGGGCAGCTGAACAGTCATGGACATTTGGAGCAGATTTTTTAGACTGCCATCTTTGTTGATTGTTTCGCTGTCTGTCGATTTCTTCCGATCTGTTGTCCGTCGTATTCTTGTGAGAAAGCCATCTCATTATCCTGAATTTTTGCCGTCTACCAGTGTGTTCGGCCTTTTAATATATTTTCCAGTGATAGACGTTTAAGCCATCTACTTTCCTAATGTCGACCAAAGTCACCGATCTAGAAATTATTCGTATCGGTGGTCGGACAGAAAACAACACCAAGTAGTCAGTACATGAGACGCAAGTCAAACAAAATTTCGTCCACGTAGGGAGTGCACTGAACGCATCTTCACGTCAAATGTTTGAAGAGTGCCGGCAATCGGTTGCGGTTTCTCTCAACTTCAAGGAAGCTTTCAGCTGCGTAGACAGATCCGTCCTTCGATGTTTTCTTAGCCAAAAAGGAATGCTCCTGAAGTTTTAAAATATGCATCGTATCCTCTATTCCCACTTATCTGCTCGGGAAACGGACTGTCCGAGAATTTTCTCACACATGTTGAGGTTCGGCCGGGCCGGTGTCTCTATTTCTGTTGAACTTTGTTACCAATATCATCATGGGTTGTGCATTTTAAAAAGTTGAGGACCTTTGCGTCGAAGTTACACCCAGAGAAAGACCAGTGGACCCGGACTACGCGGGTGATATTTTCTCGCTGTCTGACGATCAATCCGCACTGTCTATTCCAAGTATAAATTTAGAAGTGATCCCTTGTAGTATGCACTTTACGCAATCATGGTGTAAATTACTGCTTCAGGAGCTTCAGTGCTTCAGTGATCTCGAGGTAGCTCAGTGGTTAACGCGCGAACGTACTGATCGGAAGGTCAGTAGTTCTAACTCAACCTCTGCATCTCGAATGCTCCTGTCTAGGGTTGGGCAACCTGGCAGTATCTCAGCCCTCCTGCTTCCTTCGGGTGGTATAGCAGCTAGGCACCGAAAGCATATCACTGATTAACTACGATCAGAATACGATTAATTATGATTAAATGCTTGATTACTTTAGGATTTTGATTCTCCTGTGTGCTTCTCACCCTTCGTGAGGAGAATTTTGGGTTTGTTGAGCGTTCCATCTATCTGAGCAGCTGCGTAAAGCCGTCTGTACTTGACATAAAAACTCAATACATGCATTATCAAGTCTCGAGCTGCACTTTCGAACTTGCGTCACCCAAGTTGTTGGAGACGGAGTTGACTTAGGCTGAAGGGACGTGTGTGCAGGGTAACTGCGAAGGTGGCCTTGCTCTGTGGTTACAAGTCTGGGGAGTTGGTTAGGCCATATTTGTAGGAAGAAGCTCGGATCGCTAAACCTTTTCAATGTATAAATGTTCTTTTTTAATCGTTCAGCTTCCTTTTAAGGCATTCATTTAGTGGGCCTGGTCCTGGCACTCATTGGCTGTTTCAAAGTGCTTTGCTGCCTGTATAATCGAGCTTCCTGTGGTGCTAGTTTCTTTCTGAGTTCTGTCCTGTTCCAGCGTCGCGCCTTTCTGTCTGCATCACTTTCCCGCGTGTCCATCAGTATGATTTCCCCTCAGCATTAGTAGTTATTGTGTCGTGATGGGGCAGATCACAATTACGCAATGGTTGTTCACTCCTTATCAGACTCCAGTTCTTTGATATTTTGCGGGACACGTTGTCCTGCCTCAGAAGTGCTCCCACACAATAGCCGTCAGACACGAGAGTTGCCTCCTAAACATTGATGGGCAAACGCCAATAGCCACCGGATTTCATGGGCATGAAGGTGCCAGATGTCGTTTTTTACTGACTCAGCAAACGTCGCATCTCTCCCATAGATGCAACAGATCAGTAAACGGCGTGCTGGCCTCTGTTACCTGACCTGTAACTCTAAAAGGGATTATAGAAGAGATGATAGCCCATCAGGCATGTGAAACAGCCCGTCAAATCAAGTGAATGGTTTTATAGGGTCAAATCTCTTGGAGGACATGCCTTGGGAAGGAGTTCCAATGGCATTGGTACTGTCAAAGCCAAACCCAAACGGAGAGATGGAGCGCCCACGTGCCCAGATAGATACCAAGAAATATTAATGTTATTCTTTCTAGACCTTTAGGTATCCGGAGGTTTCAATACACAGGACTTCGAGGCAGGTAAGGATCTTACAGGACAATTGAAGCTATCGGACTGTACGCAGTTCGTATTCGGTAGGCAGTAGGAAAAGGCAGATGAGGGCAGTAGATGTCGTATTGAGAACTGGTTCTGTGAACAAATGGATTAATAAACACCATGAATTAAACATAAGGTACAGTCGATAATAGCGCAATCGGTAGGGGCAGAAAATGGGACAGTGAGGCAGCAGACCTTTCTGGAAGCAATAGCGAGTAAATATCAAATGGTACACAAACGTCCGGTACCGGCAGTCAGATAGCGTAAATAGGCCATATACGGATATAACGGCGCAGAAGACAGTCAGTACGTTCGTGGGGGTAACGGAAACTGCCTGGAATACGGATCTCGGGTGAATTTGGCACAAATTATTTGTACCTACGGTCTTTATCTGACAGCGTGACGAGGTAGCACGTACCACGTACCGAATCGGAATGCGCTCTTAGGCCCGTTTAAAACAAAATACCAACAGACACTATCAGGTGAGATGTAATACGAGCGTAACGTGACGGCTTTCCCTTTGCTCTGTTCAAGGATGATGGTGGATCCGTTAGCCAGTGTCTGTCTAGCCTATTTGGGTCTATCTGGTAGAAAGAGTCTGTCTCAGACAGCTGGATTGAGTCGATAATAGTGCCCACTTTCAGAAAGGGTATTCGTAGTGAATATAGTGACCGAAGTTTTAGTTTGGCTCCTGTTGTAACAAGGCTTCTGGCGTCACTAATTCTTCGTCGTCTTACGGTCGCACGCCGAACCTTGACCCGTGAGCATCGAGTGGGATTCCGACCAGGTAAAGGCAGCGTTGACCACATCTTTGCACTCCTTCAGGTTTCAGAACGAAGCCATATGGACAGACGACCCATAATCTCGGTGTTCCGTGAATCCAAGAATGTGTTTGATTCTGTCGATCGGTCAGTGCTGTTAACTGCACTTGCTCATCAGGGTATGCCGCGGAGGTTTGTGAACATAATCCAGTCCCTATATTCACATACTTCTGGGCTTGTGAGAGTGTATACTGAACTCTCCAAAAGCCCCCCTACAAAAGTGGTGTACGACAAGGATCTCCACTCTCTCCAGTCTTTTTCGATATCGCCATTGGTAAAATAATGAGGCGAACTCTGGAAGGTCATCAAAACTCCGGTGTTCATATTGTTGCTGTTGACAATCTTGTTGATCTGGACTACGCAGACGACATCGTCTTCATCTTTTAAGATGAAGACAAAGCACAAGTCCTGTTGAATAAACTGACCAGCATCATGCTAACTTTCCGCATGCGCCTTGCTATTCAGGGAGAACCACTGGAGGTTGTGGAGAGGTTTACATACCTCGGTAGTTGTGTCAGCTCTGACGGAAGTGTGCCTGATGAAGTCAGTGCAAGAATTTTAAATACCCTAATCACGTTTGCTAATTTGCGTCACTTGTGGAATCAAAAAGGCACACCACTGGGTCTCAAGCGTCGCGTGTACCAGGCTAGATTAATGGCTCTATCGTTGTATGGTCGCGAAACGTGGCCTCTGTGGACAAATGATGTGAGGCGTCTTCAGGTTTTTGACCACCGATTCTTCAGAATCATTGCTGGTGTTGTATGGCGTCAAACGATTCGTAATTAGATTTGTAATTAGAAAACGGGTATTTGGTTGTGCACCAAGCGCTTTAATCGCGGAAAACACCCAACACCATCAACTGCGGTGGCTGGGTCATGTGCCACGCATGCCGAAACGTCGTCTACCGAGACGAGTATTGTTCTCTGTGCCTCCTTCAGAATGCCGCAAACCGTGAGGTGGACAACGTTTGACTTGGTACAAGGGTGTAAAAAAGCTTACGAAGATTTCGGGTGTTGTTGGTGCGGTATGCCTTCCAGGATGGGGTCTCCGTGACCCTTTGTGGACTTGGCTGGAGACATTTCAAGAGATGGCGGCTGATCGATATCAGTTTCTTTACGGCTTGTCTGACTGAACTCTTGGAGGTGTGGGCACCTCAGAATGCTTGCGATAAACCAGCACCATGTTCCTTCGATCACCCACTCTTTTGCGTCCTTTTCGCTCCAATGCTTTAAACATAATTAAACATAATTAGGTGAACTTTATGGTTGTACGGCAGTGAAGCATCAATGTCGACACTGATTTTTCTGCCTGTCATGATGATTATGACGACGATGATGATGATGATGATGATGATCGGAGTAAACAAAAAAGACGCCAGTCCTTTACGACCTACTTCTTTGGCTTGTGTACTCGCCATATTGCCGTTCAGCCTTTGGATGCGCCCGTTAGGGACACAAACCAACACGGTATGCGGCGAAACTGCAGTAAAATTCTGTGGAGAATCATGGTTTCTGTCACAAATACTGAACCGAGTACAGCGTAATGCAAGTCTGGTGAATGACCAGTATCTATCGATGCGCTCAGAAAATTATATAAAAATGGTGGCGAAGTCAGTCTGGAATTTTTCTGGACAGGTCGGCTGCAATAGTTTCGTTGCACAGAAACAATGCGCGGTTGCGTGATTCGACTCCATGTGGTGAAAAAGATAATCTTATAGTGGTCTGCGCTATCGACGACTGACCGCAGTATATTCTATCCGGTCTGTGGAGAGCGAGTGCAGGGTAATGAAAATCTCCGAGAGGCAGAATCCTTCGATTATCATACTCTCTAGGAAGCATGATTTTGCTCCGCGTTCTGTTTCGTAGCGTCAACCCAGGAGCAGGCGTGAACAAAGCATTCGTGTAGTCGGAGAAATAATCTTGACATGTGGAGAATGGTTACCTGACTAATATGGTGACCATTGCCGTCCTCATCAGTGTTCCATGAGCTGGGATGCTGAACAGTTTGGGTCCTCTAGTTACGTCTTGTTTGGACGAGAGCGGTTATCCTTTTAGTGAGAAATTGAAAAAAAAATCTTTCAGCTGTAGCACCCATCCGGTGCCTAGCTGCCATGCCATCCGATAGATACACGAGGAATGGAATACTGCCAGGTTGCTCCAGCCTTAAAAGGGGCAGTCGAGATGCAGAGATTGGGTTCAAACCACGGAACTTCTGGTCAGTAAATTCGCACCGCTGAGCTATCTTGAGCCTGTCGCATGTTTGTGGTTGGTATACTTCTGGCTGTCCGGACGGAAACATTTAACTAAATAGACTGGCACGGAAGGCGGCGGACTGGGGGGTGAAACCGCAATCCAAGGCATTGGGAGCTGGCTGCTGGCGTCCTAGTTTATTTGTCTCTTGAACAAGGTTATCTGTTCTGGGTAACCATCGCACTCTTGGCCTCATATCTGTCGGGGATCGGACCGAACCGCGCCCTAAGTTCTGGCGCGGTTCGCCATCCCAGGATGGTTTGAAAATATGATTAGCCAACCCCCTAGGCGGACAGGCAGTCAACCCCGTCTAACCTGACGCATGTTCTCCCTTCACTCTACAAATATATGGGTTGTTTGACGTTGAGATGTTTTGGCCGGCTGACAGTAGCTGAAACACATCAATGCACGTCATGTCAGTTGAGTACCAGCATATAGTGCTGGTATGTTGCTTTTGCTGATATGGTTGCATTTCACTACACCAGTTGCCTTCGTTGAAGCGTAATATGTACCCTAGATTTATGGATCATTGTCTACTTTGTTATATGATGGTCTCCGGGACGTGTGTCGTGTGCTCAGCTTATCCGTAACATCACAAAACGATAAAACTACAAACAAGCATCCTTGACCAAATTCCCTACCCTTGTTTTCTGAAGACAGCCGCCTGCGGACGCATATAGTTTTCATGCTGTGACCACAGCTTTTTGATCCGCCTGTTGGGATCTGGGAACCTGCTGAGGCGGGATTTCTTCTTAAAAAGCGGGGAAGTCGACATACCTTACCAACTCCTTCGGCCTATTCTACCACTTCTTTAGCTGCCGTTTCAGTCCATCTTGTAGTTTCAGAGTCGTTTGCACCACGCTACTACAACAGGCCGTCCTTCATTGTCTTTAATATCTAGACATTTTGTCCCCCGGTGCAGACGAGAGCCGTCCTATTTTTTTCCGGATCTCTACTCTATAGAACTAATTTCAATAAGTTATCATCTCTCGCTATCGTTCTATGTATCTTACAAAGTGCTCATGTGCATGGTGTTCATATAGCCCCTATTTCATCCAAATCCGGAATGGGTTGAAATCCCTGAGACTTAGAAAATAATGTCCCGATGGAGCGGAAAAAATAGTTTTGGTGGCATCGCTGAACTGATCTCTTGGCACACGTCATACAAGTCTTTGTGGTGTCAAACTGGACAAAATGAAACGGATATTTTGAAGCCGTTTTGTTCGGTTAAACCAGGAATAGCCGCCCTTTTCACATATAACTCTTGATCCGCTGTCGTCATCTAGTGCGTCATTTTATCAAGCGAAGGAAAATAACCACACCTTTACTTTTTAGGCTTTTCAACAGGCTGTTCGTAGCCTAGTTGGCAAACATCGTTCCACCGTTCCACTTAACCTCGTTTTTGCATCGCGTGGTAGGTCTACGTTTCATTGGCATATTTCCTTAAGCACTCTCCGAACTCACATTGGTCGACGATAATTTTTCGAATCTTCCACCCCATCGGCGTTCGCAAATTATACAAACCCGCCATGGTGGAGCAGATTCTCTCGCTGAACCAAGGGACCATCAATCCTCCGATACTTTGGATTCGTCCGATGTGTCGCTTCTGTTCCGGTGGATCACATCAATTCTAACGGTGTCGCATCCCTTAGGAGACCAGCTTTTTGACTTTCTAGAAGGACTCGACGCCTTTTTCTTGGTTTGCCGCGAACGCTGTCGCTTTCCACAGCTCGAAGTTCATCTTCCATGGGATAAAGCTCAGCCCGGATTGGCTGTGAATGATTTGATTGCTTCGTTGTTGAACAATTTTAAACGCCTCTCCCAACAGAGTCGTGGTGGTTCAGCCACAGTTCATGGTGAGGTACGCATTTTCAAAACGTTGAATGCAATCAGCAGTACGATTGGGTCCATACTTTTCGGTAAGTCTTATTTTGTGGAAATTGCTAGATGTAAAATCCATCATAAAAAGAGTATACCTGGCTTTTGACCAGTTTTTTTAAGTAACCTTTGTTGGTTCATTTTTCTGAGCTAAGGTGATGACCGCCAAAGATTTGAAAACCCCTGGCAGCTTTTCCTTCATTAGAAGTGGCTGACTTATTCTGAATATAACCCGGATCACGGTATAGCGCTTTGGGGCACAAAAGGCGGTGCCTATGCAGGAGTCAGCTGTTTCTGTTTTCTGCAAGACGGATTTCTTACATATTTGTAACCAGGTTGTCGAATGATTGCACCACAATTTTGTGGGACCCATTCCTCAGCTGTGTGAGCTATTGCGCATTTGCGAGTACCGAGAGTGAAATTTTCATGAATGGGGTTGATGAGCAAAGCCAGTAGCCAGTTGAATCATATGTATGTGCACTCGAATCACTTCAACTGAAATCCGCTTGACAGTGTTTCGACTGCAAAAGAAACCTCTTAGCACCATAGTTCGATCAATGACGTCATTCCTGATTCGTGCACCATGTATTCACTTACAGTACCTTGTTTTGTGATGATACCCTGTCGTGTGCTGTTTACCGTACAATAGGAAACTTGCAGCTGATCCGCATTGACCTATTGATTGAATTGACCTGGGCACTTCTGACGGAAGCAAACAGTCGAATGGATCACCAAAACTCGAACGATTCCCGTCAACTTTACGTAACCTTGTCGCACCTGGCCTATTTTCGTTCGGTTTGGGACAAACGTGAGACGAATAGCTACCCGATTGACAAGCAAGACTTTCTGTCTGAACCGAAGTTGTTCCACGCCTTGCTCGAGGTCTTTGTGGCTGGGTTGAAACACTTTGATTCTTTGGATTCGGCGCAGTATGCGGTAAGTTGGGTGAATCCCTTACATCACATTTTCTACCCAGTTGCTCAGGTGGGCCCTAAGTAGTCAGCATCCAGAATTATCTAGCTGATTAGGTGCTGTAGGAACTGAGAACCGTGATCATGGCTGTCCATAATTTTGCATCCTTAACCATTCTTCACTTTGCTAACGAAGAAGATGGATCTAGTTTGTCTGTTCACTTGAACTAATGTCTGCGTGATTATCCGAATGGTTATTGTCATTGGATTCATGCCTGAATGCATTTTGCAGGCTGATGTCATGCTTTCTCCATTACGGCTTCGGTGACTTGTTTTTTTGTGAGAATGGGTATGCTTCATCTTGATATTACTGGTGCGATTTGACTACTGGATTAGTCTGACTGCATTGGTGTTGATGTTAATAGGAAGCACGACGCTCCCACTCCTGTAACGACATCTGTAACGTTTTGAGCATTTGCATTCCACGCGGCAGTTGGTCAGGAAGCTCTTCACTTCAAATGGCGGAATGATGGACCTGATTGAGGTCTAACGCAACGCTGAATGTTGTGATCAACTCTGCTACCAGACTACGAAAATTCACCGTGAACTCTCATTGGAAACTGTTGTTTGATATGGGTGCAACCTGCCTGAAACTGAATGCAGTGAGATGCAACCTCGCCCGTTAGAATGACCTTTTTTATTAAACAATCCGTATCACACGCACGCTGAACTTCTTCTGGACGGTGAACGGGAGCTCGAAATGACTCAGTGGTTAGAGCGCGAATTTACTGAACGGAAGATCCGTGGTTTGAACGCAACCTCTGCATCTCAACTGCTCCTGTCTAGGCTTGGGCAATTTGGCAGTATCTTAGCCCTCTTGCTTCCTTGAGGCGGCATGGCAGCTAGGCACCGGAAGGATGCTACAGCTGAACGACCCCGCCCGTTAGAATGAACTTTTTCTATCAAAAATTCCCTGGACAATGAAAGCAACTCAAGTGTTGGATCTCGTCGAAGTAATTAGACTGTAATTAGCTTCGACCGGTGGGCTTCATTGTAATAAGCAGTTCCGATTCAGTCATCAGATTATGAAGAAGAATACTTGTTCTGCTCAGAAGCTCAAAATGCTCTCTCAAGAGACCTACAAGAACTATCTTTCGAGTGAATGTTTTTTACAGCACAAACTTTTCCATTGCAACCCCCTTGGGGATCGTCGTCCAGAACCAAACAGCAGACGCTCTTTGGTTACTGACCTGGTCGGTTTGAAGGGCGCTGAAGTCCAACTTTCTGCGGCTGATGGACGCGAAAAATGGACGATGTGACGCACTGTGGTTGACTTCGCCGGAACATAACCTAGCTTCATGATTATGTCTATAGAGCCTCTTAGGGCTTAGGTTTAATCTTCTGTTTACGGTACCGCTTGATATTTCTTTCACTTGCGTGTCTCTAGCCTAGGAACAGTTAAGTTTGAAATGAAAACCAGAAAAGAACGATGAAGCAGCACCGTCATCGCACCTGTTGAACGATATAGGTAATTTCCTCCGCCCAGCCTACCGGGTCTGATGTGTTTTTGTTGGCTTCGGCTCGGAGTATCACCAGCTCCCCGAGATGGATATCTAATGGAATGCCAACGAGGTTATTGCTCCTAACGCCTGCTCTCGTGCCTTCTTTTCATCGGGAATGAATAGGATTTTTTCAGCGGAGGTTTTTCGCATCTCACCGGCTATCCCACGTCACATACCTCCTGCAATTCCGAGGCCTTTAGAGGTTCTTTTATATAAAGCATTTCGTACAGATGTAATACGGATGGAAAATGGAAAAGAGGATTGAGTAACACACGAAACTGCATTGTTCTTGGAATCTACCGCATCAAATTACGCTTTCCCTGTGCAGGTGTGTTCTTTTATCGTTTTTATTTAAGTGAGATCGGGTGGCCCAAACATTTACGGTTCCCACTGGCTTAGGTGACAGGAACTTTTGACCATAATGCAGGTTTATTTGAACACATTGATCTCACAATTACAAATCCGGAGCTGTTGAATACCCGGAGAATTTACTCTGATCAAATTGAAGAGCTTCACCATGAACTAACAAAATGAACTAAGACAACTGAATTATCTCTAGCCAGTTCAGGGTGTCGTGGACAGCTCATATTCCCAAGGGGAACTGTCATCGGTGTGATATTTCGTAACCATTTCGGGATGTTTCTTTGAATGGAGAGGGGGGCCCTAACTGTTTTTTCTGCTCCCTCGTTGGTTGTATCCTGTAGAAAACAGTTTATAAGTCATGTGGGATTTTTGTTTTTGCAGAGTTATTCGGGATGATTTGCCAACTTTATGATTATTTTGAGTTTCTAGTGGGAACGCTAGGGTCCTTATTGAAACTGCAAGACGAATTTCCGTCACGTAACGACAACATCCCCGAAACCATTTAGTTATGTCGCATCCCAATTGAATTACTTCCTTTCCTCGTATCATTGTCCTTGACCCTGTGACCTCGAATCTATCAGATAATTTACCATAAACCACTCCACACTGAAGTACCTACTTCATCTCCGTGCTTTTGTTTGCAGAGATCGCGACATACCGTGGTTGCTTGTTTGAACGGACTGTCACAGTTGCTTCTTCGTCGATCATCGAAACTCACTCCGGCCACCACAACCGCTATAATCCGTGTCGTTTGGTCTCACATCGCTGTGTTAAGCTGCCAATGTTTGCCACCAGCGCTGTGTTCTTCAAACCCATCTATATCCAGTTCGCAGTCTGATTCGTGTTCTGATCTTTCGTCCTCTGGTTTGTCATCGTCAGAGGATAACTCCAGGCCGGTGGAACCAGAAGTACAACGAGATACACATGATATTGCTCACTTCACGGCCCCTGTCAAGAACAGGTAAGAGTTTCTCTTCATTCACAAGTCAAATCAGGGGAGCGGTTCTATAAAAAGTCCAGTTGGTTTTTGTTTCAACTCACTAAACCCAAAAGGTCATCAAGAAAGATAGGTGACCCTGGTACTTATCACACGTCAGAATTCACTGGACATCCATTTGGTTGGTTTTTCTCCTTTCAGTTCATCTCAGGATGTTTCGCATGTGTTTCATCCTTTTTCATCGGACGTTGATCTTGGTTCTCGAAGGACAACAACTGATGCCATGGAATCCATAGCAAGTGGCTTGTTAATTGCGGCTGGGCCACCCGCTACAGAAACACTGGGAGGTACGTCGTGCACGTCTACGCGAACTTCACATACCAAGCGCGTGAGAGGACGCTTTGTGAATCCTGATCCGCCTGTGATCAAATCGAGTGTGAGGAGATGTCCTAACAGTCAGGTGAGACGAATGGCACATCCGTTTTGTTGTATGAGCTTGCGTCAGATCTGAGGCTTAGGTGTGAGCTAGCCGAGAGGTCTTTGATTCGAATTTACCCCCACTATTTTCGATTGTTCTTGTCTTTGATTTAGAAACCTAGAAGGTGCCACCTAGCGTTTTCTCGGTCTGTCAGCTAGTCGCCTAATTTGATTACATTTCACAGGTTAATGAGTAATTTTTCCAGCCTATTCTGGTCCGTTGGAAATTTCATGTTTTTTTCTGCTCAAAACCAACGTTGTTTAACTCCCCTCGTATCGTTTTTTATCTTATCCTCTTTTTCCGTTAGGCCGATTTGCAACAGGTAGTCTCCCCTTTGATCTGTTGGTTGGAAGAAAGTGTATCTTTCATTTGATCCACACAGGATATGGGTATCTCCCCTAAGGAACCCCCTTACAATGATCACCCCCCCCCCTTGTGGGGTCATCTTTAACTTCCAGAGAAAATCCCCCATTAACATGGATGAGAATACTTTGAGGCATAGACCGCTCGACCGTTCGGTGCACATGCACTTTCTAGCACAATAGCATAAACAATATCACGAACATCAATTATCTTACTTCGCTTTGTTGGTAGCTGCTCCACCCGCACTATTATCATTTTTATCATATCTATGTTTCGTCGGACTAGCGGACTACGTGTTTTTCCATGTAGTTGAGGTCGAATCATCTTGTCGTTCCCCGTAGGCGACACCAGTGTACACGAATGAGGTGATGGTTGTTGGCATTGGAGTCTGGCAATTGGACTGTGAATAGTTCCTCGTCGATCAGGGTAACATAGCCAGAGCCTTGTGGGTTGTCGTGCTTCTCCTTCAATGCTTGCGATCATGTAATTTTCCAGAGGATACCTAATAGCTATGCTGTTTTTGGTTCGCCTTCACTGTTGTTCGAAGTTTTAGTCAGTCATCTTGGTTATTCTATTTAGGATAACCATTCTGGTATTTCTGTTGGTCCGTTTTAAGTTGTTAGGACTGTCGTTTAAATGCTGTTGGTCCATGTTTCTACGTTTTACTATTGACTGTTGACTCATCGGACGCTGGGAACTAAGACACAGATAGTTGAGGTTGATGAAGTAAACGAAACAGTTTGAATTATATCGGCTCGGTTGAAAACCGGCAAAACGCTTCGCGTACGGTCCTGTTCAAATCACTCTCTCTCTCTCTCTCCAGTTTACATCTATACATATATTGGTATTCAGGAACTGTATGCACTATTCCTTCACTAAACCAGGAGCTCATTACCGTATTCTCGTGTTTGTGCATTGACAATATTTTTTTACACCCTATACACTTTTCGATTCGCCGTCCGGAACGATTTGTTCCGTAAAACTTGGGATGGTTTGAACAGTGGGGTTTTCCCGGATTCTTTTACACGGTCTAATACGGAGATCGTCAGGGAACGTGCTCGTGCGCTTCTCTAATCCTTCCTTATCCATGAGGGAGCATCGTCGTAACAAAACCCATATGGAACGCCTATACTAGAATTTGGTGTCAATAAACTAACCTTAGCGATGTTTGTGATTCTTACACTCTTTAAGTCGCCGGTCCCGGTTTGACCGCACCCGGACACTGCCTGTAGTATGCGGTCATGTGAAAGACACTTTTCATCATCCTGTTTGGTGGAGTAGACCTGCCTGCTGTTGCCCTTTCTGTATCCTGTTGGACGTCTGGTTGGAAGTGTTTGGTATAACCTGGTCGAACCGGCTTGATAACTCACGGTCGAGGTCATTGTCATTGCTGGCTTGGGCACTGCCAGAGCATCCTACTCTAAAAAGGAAGGTGATCAGATTTTCAACGAAATTCTTCGGCTCCAAAGTCTAATCGCAGTGGATCGGTGCAGCAAACCACCGAAATGGCTTTGAGGAAACAATCCATCTTATGTATTCTAGCCTCTGAGCTGGGGTTATGTTCACAGATTTCGCGCTTTTATGCTTTTCACCCTGTCTCGTGCGTATTCCAACGTGTGTTTACGGTGCTCGCAAACTCTCTTCATCCATCTTCCTCAGCTTAAGGCTTACGCGTTGGCAGTCTTCTGCACCAGGCGTCTTCTGGACACCTGTCGTGCCCAAATCACTCTGGATGTTTGGCCAACTCTCATGTGTGGTGAGCAATCACATTCCCTTTCAGCCTCGCATCTGCGTGGACAGCTACATGAGGCGTTGCTTGGTTGTTGTCTAACAACGCCATACGATGTATCCGGTGCAGACAGAAGTAATAATCTACCACCCTCAGCTGACTTGCTGAGTTTGATCCATCGAACTGCAGATAAGGGCATTCGCCAGGTAAGTTTCGTAGGCAGTGTTGCATTCTGGTTAACTAACCACCAAGATATAGATGCAACCGATTCAGTTGAAGCAGAATATCACGAACGAGATTCAGTTGGGTCAAAGCTGAATTAGCGTGCAAATGGGTGTATTGCGAATTGCATCCAATTCGTGTTCGAGTAGGGCATAAGGCTGACGGAAAATCACAAATTGCGCCCACCTGGTGGGCCCCTAAGAATGGCGAAACTGGTCGTAGTTTGTCGAAGAGTTTTCAGTCAGCTTATGTTTAGTGTATCTCGAATATCGTAGCAAATGAAGCAAGAGGCGCCCTGGTGAAGCACACTCAGTTGAAAGAGGATATAATAAACAAGAGATTCAGCTGGGTTTCAGGTGAATCTCACGTCAGGACCAAATTGGTATGCAGATGAGTGTATTAGTCGAATTTCGTGCAATTTTGGTTCACTTGGGACATAAGGTTGACGGAAGCTGGGGGGTTGCGCCTACCTGATGAGGCCCAAAAAGAGCGAAACCGGTTGTGGGCTGTGAGTTTCCAGTGACCTAATGAGTAGTGCGTTCCGTTTAGACAAAATATGGTTAACCTACTAAAGACAATGGTTGCATGTGTCACAGCTTTGTTCGCCGGTGAAAGAGTCGATAAATTACACCACTACGTTGTGAGACGGTTCCTGGCTGAAGACGTAGAGGCTTACTTTTCGCCAGAATGATACTGAAGATGACACTGTCTTGTTTGTTATTGTCACCTTAATGTTTTTATTCCTAAATTAGTGCTCGGTTATCCAACTCCTCTCTTTGCTCTGTATCTTCAGATGCTCATCGATATCCTCATCTATTTACTGTCCAGCGTTGGGAGACGCTTTGTGATGGCTGAGGATCTTACTCCACACTCCGGCTCCTTTGTTCCCTATTCTGTTCGGCTGGCTGTGGAACTACGGCATTTACATCGACGAATTTTGGTAGCGTTATCAAATGAGACACGTCTCGGATTGCAGGTAATTTGAATTTCTGCATCATCTACCTTCGTTGGTGTCCAGCTTGTTGCACTTGCCGAGTTGGCCTCGGGAGTTTCTCGTTTTCTGCATCATTACCCGAGTGGAATGCACTGGTCAGAATGAGGCGACTGATTATGTTCGTGTGCGAGTCTCTGGTTGCAGGCAACCCGGTGCATTACAACATCCTAGGCTTCATGAATGGCTATCAGCTGAGTGTAAAGGCCGGGGGGCGAGATGGCTCAGTGGTTGGAGCGCGAGCGTACTGATCAGAAGGTCCGTGGTTCGAACCCGACCTCTTCCTCTCGACTTCCCCTGTCTAGGCTTGGATAACCTGGCAGTGTCCCAGCCCTCGTGCTTCCTTCTGGTGGCATGGTAGCTGGGCACCAAAGGGGCGCTACAGCTGAATTCCCAGAAGTAATCTTTCCAAGTAGTTTACGGGGAAGTTTGTTGCGAAGTCTTTTTGTGGTCCGGTAGTCAGTGTTTTTCTTGACTTAATTAAAGTCATTCTGTGTTTATTCAGCTTGTCTCTTATCTGCCTTCGCAACTAGGGCTTGTCCGCATTCTGAAACTCCTATTTCTCTACCCGAAAATCACATTCCGCTTGCTATCTAGTCTCTGCTGGATAGTTTAGTGCACGAGCACTGTTCAGCACAGTCAGTGTTTTTTGTTAGTGAGTTTAGCAGGCACCCGGGTACATTAACACCACCTACGGTCAAACTTCTTCCGAATTGGGCTGGTGCATCACCTGGTGTTTTGGTCATATAAAATGAGGTAGTTTTCTTCTGGATGGTCGATCAAAACTGGCCTGTTCTGGGAGGTGGCCTCTCATAAGATGGTCCTGTAATTTGAATACTCTTTATTACCTAAAAGTGGTCTCCTTCGGAGGGTGGTTTTGTGTAAGGTTAGTTCTCCTAGAGAGGAACAATTGCTTTACAATGTTTGAAAATCTATGTTTTCCGCCATGTTGCAATTCATCTGAGCTCACTCAAACGCGTCCTTCATAAAGGTGTTTTTTTTAAATCCGCATCGGTCTTCAGTGATGGCACACAGTCCACTTCCTCTTCGTAGCGCCACAGCCATAATGTTACAGCTGCTGCGTGTGCGCCAGTGGGCTCTGACGTGTTTGCTTATCGATTGACCGTCAAATGTCTCATTGTCTCAAATGATGGCTCCACCGTATGGCTAGCATTACCCCTCCACGAATGGGTTTCACATTTGAAGAAAAGAGCATCCATGCCTGAGTAACACCCTGTGTTGTAGAATGTTTGCACACAATATGATGTCCACCGACAAACATGGAATGCTGCCGCAATTGCGGTTTGCAATTGGATGTGTAGTGATTAGAAAATAAACTCAACTATCCGACTCGACAGACTGGTTGGACGAGCTGAACCCTAGTTAAAACGGCTTTTCTTACGGTTCTTCACTACACGCCGTTTTTGCTGCCCCGCAGTCTGCATTTGATTGTGCAAGAGCACGGGTTACTTTCTCGGACAGAAGCCACGTCGAGTTGGGTAAGTCGTTTGTACACGAATTCCCACATTAACCCTTGATTAAGTCTCAAGTAGGCTGCCGGTTGTGCTTTGTGGACAAAAGCAATTCGGGATGATTTTGAACCCAGCTCATCTCTCCCCAGGAGAAAATCATCGTAATATAAAGTGTAATTGTGAGGACTAGTCTACGTCAAAGGGAAAAACACCGGCTTTGAGTTTCACTCTTATTGTAGATCATCAGCAGTGCATGTGTTTGGCGAGAGTGGGATTTGAACTCCATTCACCTGACACCCAAGGCGAGCGAGTTAAGCCCGCGGGGACCGCATGTGAATTTTCATGTCTGAACTGACGAATTTGTTCAATCTTGAGCTATGAGCGTAGGTTTGCTGGATGACCTTGTACTTGCTGTGGCCGTGCCGACTGATCACCTAACTTTCAGTTCTTCCGGGCCAGGTGGTTTCCCTCTCTCCCTGTCTCTCTTTCTGTTAGGCACTATCCGTGTGATTCTAACGTCATTCCTTTATCATGGCTCTCGTACCGATACAGCTACAATCTATTTATTTCTAGGCATTGCTTCTAAAGGCCCTTACGACGCTGGTACATATTACACCGTACCAACGTCTCCAGCCGGGTCTCCTGACGAGCCTGTTACCGGCTTTACGTCAACTTCTCCATCGTACCAGCGCGGACACCCGTGTGGTCGATTTGCGTGCTGGTTGCCTCAATTTGCTTGCCAACATTGTTGGGAAGGTGCCGGGTCCTTTGCTTGAAGTAAGAACCAGTTACATAGTTCTGCTACTTACTCCTGCACTTATACCGGAGAGTGGCTTTTTGCATATTTACTAACCAAGTAGTTGTTTTATTTCAACCAGCAGTCAAAGGGTTTTGAATTTTTACCTTTGACATGTTTCCCTAAGAATTCAGGTTGTATCCTGATGGCATTCAATTGGGACTGTAGGGGAGAGCGGTGTTTCTAAAACCGATAAAGCAAACGTTGTTAGCTGCGGATTGTCATATACTTAGTATTCGAATAAAATACTGTTTCAATCCTCTGAGTAGGTATGAACTCAGAAACATGTTTTGGCTGGCTCGCAGTGTGGAACTCCGCTGTTGCTTCAGAATCTTTCTATCGACTTTCGAAGTGCATTTTGCCACCGAATTGTCTCCAGAGCTAGTGTGTACATCGGAATGATTGGGCACTGCCGTTCCTAAGCACTGTACTGGGCGAATTCCCTTACGTGAAAACGTCCATCCTAGTGGTCCTTATGAAACGTGCTCTACAGAGTAGCAGGAAACTCGGGACGTGATGAAAACAGCATAATATCCCTCTGCTCTATATCATCAATTAATCTACGGGAAAATTTCCTATCCCAGGAATTCACATCATCCCAGGGTCGTTATTGAAGACAACAGCGTTTTCCTAAAACTGCATGTTGAATACGGGAGTTTTCAGTGGCATGTGTCTTCGTGCAACACCTTTGCTGCCCAAGCCCACACAGTATGACACCACTGCGTGTGTTTCTAGGAGGTATCCACGAGGTTGAGTTGAACTCTGATGTATTAGGAAGAAATCAAACTGCTCTCTACTCTTTCCATTGGACACACAAAGGCTTTCTCGCAGTTCTCTTTGGGTTATCGCCCCAAAGCTGCCACTTTTGCTATTTACTGCGTCATACCAAAGTTATATAGAGGTATACTATGGAGTGTAATTGTCATTTCTACGTTATTTGGCCCTTGTGCTTACATCATGTTCTTGTCTACGGAAACGACTTAATTCCAATAGGCAGGAACTTGCCACTTTTTGAGGTCCTTTTTAGCCCACATTCTATCGGAAATTGATAATCCTATGAATAGTGTCCTTTACATTTGCTAGTAAATGATCGTTCCCACTGTCTGTGAATACCAAAAATCGTTTCAGTTACAGTTTGTGAGAATTCAGTTTATCAGGCTAATGTAGCGTCAGAAAGACCCATCCTTGGGTGCCATGTGTATCGAACTACAGTACGGGCCATACTGTCGCGTGGTCGTGATTTACCGGCGGAGGTCTTTGACTGTAGACGTCTCAGAATCACAGCTAGAATTGACTTGCATCGGTAAATTTGCTACTATCTCTTCAGCAGACGGTTGGACTTTTAGGTTTCTCACCTGTGGGATGCATACGGCTCGGTCATATGCTGCGAGTTGTTGTCTACCAAGCCGGGGGTTGTTTTCCAAACCTAATTCAGAATGCTGCAAAGCGAAACGTTGCCAAGTATGTTGCGACAAAAGTGAACGAGGTAGGTTACGAAAATCCTGGGGGTCGTCAGTGCTGTTTGATTTTCATGGAGGTGTCCTTGTAATCCGTGTGCTTTCGTAAAGACGTTGCACGATGTAGCTGCTAACCGATGTCAGTGTCGTTTGTTCTGTCAGAAGTAATCAAATGTAAGTTTGCTTTTGACACCGGATAACGTCACAAGGCACAAGCCGTCAGTCTCTGTCCCTTGCGTTGTCATTTTGTCCTTGTCGGCAGAGAAGACATCCTGGCTGCAAACACTTAATCGGGACATAAAAACTTCTTCAAATGCTGTCGCTACTACTTCAGGAAGTTGTTAATCGAAAAGTCGCTTTGTTTGACCGATATGCATCAACCGACACAATTTCTCTAAGTTTGATCGAGTTATTGTTAGTTGAGTGAGTAAAGGAAACCTGCCTTCTCCCGGTAGGTTATCTTGCCGAAATTCACTGTTTTTCTGACACGCTTGAAGTAGGAAATTCCAACTTTACGGCATCGTTAACTTTGATGTGGTGGCTATGTCGAGGATACACAGCCGAGTAGCTCGTGAGTGACGTTAAATGGTGGAGTGCAGTTAGACGGAACGACGACTGTAACCTGGATTGGAACGCTCGACCGAAGCGTATGATGCGTGCGCCGCGGTGTTTCAACGCTTGAAATAAAAAAAATCAGCTGTATTTCGTGACAGTATCACAGCAGGACTTCAGTAAAGAGAAGAGATAAAGTAAAGCAGCAAATATGTTCAACCCCCAGTGGGGAACAGTCTGTGTGCATTTTCTGGTTATTAGTGAAGCTTAGCAGTGAAGCTGCGACCGTCTTCGAGTTCATGCATCGTAACTTCACGCTACTTATTATTTCTACAAGTAGGCACAAATTCTAAAGTTTAAATTTGCCCAATCCCATCCAAGGTGTGCCAAATACTTTCGCCTGCCGTCCAATCAGACAGCGATGAAATTCAGGCTTCAGCACATCCACGTTCGACGTGCCAACCAGGAGCTGGGTTGTCCTCAGCTTCCGTCCATCCGTCTGCCAATCAGTTCCGACCTCCGAACTGCTGGTCTCCGACCCATAGTCGAGATACTTTCACGCCTTGCTGGCTTGTTCAGGTGTGTTTACTGAGCTGGCTACTTTTAAACGATTAGTTTAATGTATTCCCAGAGTGTTTACTCTTTCTATATACGTATATTCCTTACATATTCAAGATAGGCGTTACTGATACGTCAACTGACAGATTCCTACGGATGTTCCTACAGATATTTGATGGTCCATGATAAGCGATGTAAAAAAGTTTTTTTCATAGAAATAGTGACTGGCTTGAGCCTAAAGTAAATTTATGTGAAACTTTTGGAAGTACCCTCACTGGTGAGTACAACATAAATGAACATAGCAACCTAACTACATCGCTTCGTTATCTGTGGTCTTCTGCCCCCTTTACTTACCTCGTCGTGGTCAGATGTTTCAGTATTCTGCTCCCCTGTCGACATGGGTTGACATTTACGACCCAGCGCACTACAGACCTTAACTGTGGATTGTCAGTCTTATTTTTCGTTTCAACTAGGGTACCTCCACAATCGGCAACTTGTTCTACCACCGGGCACATCTGACGATGTTTTCTCACGGTACAACATTTGCGGTTCATGCGGATCTGTATGCAAACGAAAAGTAATTGACTGCGGACAAGTTCTTCCATTCCAAAAGTACGCACCATTTAAGTGTATGCACCAGAAAAATTTCTCAGCTTGCTGTTAGATAATAATGAGGCGTCTTCAGATTTTTGACCACCGATTTCTCACAAGCCTTGCTAGTTTCGGATGGCGTCAACGGTTTCGTAACGAGGTAGTTAGAAAACGGGTATTCACTTGTGCAGCAGGTTCTTCAATTGCAGAAAACACCCAACACCATCAACTGCATTTGTTGGGCCATGTGCTGCGCATGCCGAAACACCGCCTAGCGCCTCCGTGCCTCCTTCAGAATGGTGGGAGCCGCGAGCTGGACAATGTATCACTTGGCAGAAGAGTGTAAAAAAGATTACGAAGATTTCGGGTGTTGTTGGTGCGGTACGCTTTCCAGGATGGGGTCCACATGACCCCTCCCGCGCTTGGCTGGAGACATTGCAAGAAATGAAGGCTGATCGATGTCAGTGGTGTTTGTGTTGTGAGTTTCTTTCCAGATTGTCTGACTGAGCACATAGAGGTGTAGGCACCTCAGAATGCTCGCGATAGGCCAGCACTAGGTCCTCTCACTCACCCACTCTTTTATCTTCTTTTCATTCTAAGGTTTTAAATACAATTTGATAAACTTTGTGGTTGTGCGGCAGTGAAGCATCAGTGTCAACACTGATGTTGTTGTCTCTGATGATGATGACGATAAATTATGGAGCAATTTGACTTCGTATGTCCTGCATCCGACAATACCCCGTCTCCTGGCACTCTCGCTCGTACTTTGAAGTGAAATTCAGCTTGTTTTTGTCTTATTGTAACAGGCTTGTAATTCCCATTTTCATCCAGGTCTGCCTCCGTCTGATTTATCCAGACGTATCCTCATTCGCCTGGGACTCGCGCTATTCCGAGTCGATCGCGGACACATTGTCGCCTGATCAACCCCTTCAAGTCCGAATTCAAGCTCTGTCAGTCCTTCGTGAAATGGTCCCGAGCTACGCCGGTTTCCTTCGCCCCAGCTTGCCTGTCATCCAGAAGACTCTGTTATTCTGTTTAAAGGTTTGTCTGTCCCACTCACTTATCTCCTATTTAGACCTTTGTTTTCCCCACATGTGATATACCCACAGGGCTGGCCAGACAGGATTTAGACAATATTCGTCTAGAAATTTTCGAAATACGATTGTACGGGACTAGGGAACATAATCGATCAAACGCTGTTCCCATGTGAATCGCCTATTTGCAAATCGCCTCAGCCGACGAAACTGGTAGCTATTGAAAACGGCTGTCAATAAGCGGAGAGGCATTTCATGCTGGTGTTGTGCGACATGCATGTCCAGAAAGGGAGGAACCGTTCGTTGGATGGGAGGAACTAAGGTTTTCGAGTAAAGTTTCTTTGTCGTAATCTTCCTATACGCATATAGTATTTCGTGTCTCAAAACATTAGTCCATGATTTTCACAGCGAAACCCCAATAGCTATGGTTCATCGATCTGAAAAGGGACTCCAGAGGATAGACCGGTTGTGTCGGACACAAGTTGTCCAAGTTGTGGAGGGAAAACAAGAGGCAGACTTAACCCGAGGGTGCAGACACCTAGCCATAGGTGGCTTAATTGTCGTGCGACCGTATATTACAAGATATTCGAACCCGCTTCCAGTTCATGTGTGTTTTTGTTTTTCATCGGTGATTACAGCGAACGGACGATTTCCGGGGTTGATCTCCTCTAGTTTATCGCCCGATGAACACGGCAGCTCCACTGCTTCAAGAAACAGGGAAATTCATCAGGAAGATAGCTCAGAGCTTGAGATAGTTCAGTGGTTAATGTGATAGCTTACGGACTCTAAGGTCCGTGGTTCAAACCCAACCTCAGCATCCCGACTGCTGCTGTCTAGGTTTGGGCAACCTGGCAGTATCCCAGCCCTCTTGCTTGCTTCCGTTGGTCTGGCAGCTAGGCACCGAAAGGGTTCTGCAGCTGAACGATTATTACTATTTTATTATCACTGTCCTAACAGCCTTGTCGCAACGGAAAATACGGCATTATCTCCAAATCACCTGGATGTGCGAGCACTCACTCTTATTTTCCTGCCTAGTCGTGTCGAGATAATGCAGCTCGAGACAGCTCAGAGGTTAGGGCGCGAACTGACTAACCGAAAGGTCCGTGGTTCGAACTCAACCCCAGGATCTTGGCTGATCCTGTCTAGGTTTGGGCAACCTGGCAGTATCCCAGCCCTCGTGCTTCCATCGGGTAGGGTGGTAGCTAGGCACCGAAAGGGTGTTACAGCCAAACGATTATTATTATTATTATTATTATTAGTATTACATTCCATTGGATAATTTGTGAGACGCATTTCCGACCATTGTGTCCGGAAGGATCATTACAGCACCTAAGCCCGACAAGCACTCTTAATGTTGATTGGAAAGTGGGCCATTGCTTTGTATGATTCCATCCGCCACTAGTTTGGTGAGCTAAATGGGACGAGTCGATATTCCTCATTGCTTAGACAGGAACAGGTGCCGGGCAATTGCCACCCCTTTTGACGGTAACCTTGTTTCCGGCCCATTCGATCTAATTCAAATTTGTGTGTACGTCGAGCAATTCTCACCTGTTGTTGTGCCCCTGGCTGATGTTGCTAATAGGTTGCTGGCAAATCTATTGCCGAACAAGACAGATGTCGAGTTTTATGGGATCGCTACAGAACAAATACCTCACAATTGACGTAAATATCCTTTTTCTGATACGCAAGCCTTCCCGTAATGCAGTTGTGAATGAAACCCATGTATTTCTGTCTTAACCTCTAAAGAGGCCGTTTTCCCCGTCAAGCATCTCTACTTTACTATCTTGTGTAGGGTCCTCCAAAATTCGACTGGTTGGCCAGCTGTTCAGGTTCCTTGCAAATCAGAGCAATAGAAAACTTGATACTGCGGTGACAAGTCCTAAACTTGAAGTACAATGAGTGAATTAAAATTCTTCCGGTCGCAAATCTGAGTACTCTTTCGTTTCTTACATTTATTCGTTCTCATGTCGTTCACTGTTCTACTTTACAATCTACAGACCAGTCTACACTGGAGGATACCATTCGCTTGACGAAGGTTGTTCATGCAAGTTTCGCTCGAAGCGTTGTCATTCATCCTCATCATCGTTGCTGATACATACTAGTGCATTACTGTCATCAATGATGATAATCGTTCAGCTGTTACACCCTTTCGGCGCCTAGCTGCCATGCCACCCGAAGGAAGCACAAGGGCTGGGATACTGCCAGGTTACCCAAGCCCAGACAGGAGGAGTCGAAATGCTGAGGTGGTGTTCGAACCACGGACCTTCCGGTCAGTAAATTCGCGCCTTAGCCGCTAAGCTATCTCGAGCTCAGCATAACTGTCATACAACTATGAGGAGCTAAAACCGTAATAAAGCGTGAGAATAGGTGAAAAGGATAGGGATTCGGTACCCAGAATTCCTGTGTGCTTAGGGAAAACAGTAAATAAAACCGTCTCTGCACCTTCGAAGAGCATTGTACTTGTAAGGCCTCATAAGCGAAACCGGCCCAACGCCCTTTGCGACCCTCGCTATACGCGATACCAGTGCACACCGACAGACGAACCTCAGCTAGTCACTCAGACTAGGAAATGGCAACACACGCACCACTGAGATCGGTTGCGACCGTTGTTCTGAATGGTTTCCGGACACTTGCAAGGAGAATCATGTGAGTTCCAGCCAAGAGGGCACTAAGATCCCAAACCATTCTCTTCGCGTTGCCTGCCCTCTGTTGACCCTTCGCCAACGATGGTTTGGAGCATAAAGTAACGTTTTCTTCTTTGGACGGCGATTTGGCATTGCATTGTATGCACCAGCTACAGGAACCTGATCAATTTTGCTTGCTGCTCCAAAGACTCTGAGTCGTTGTCAAGTGCCCGCTTATGCGCTACTTTGTTGCGTACTCGCTCCAGCTTACTAACTCTCGCTGTCCTCTGAGGTCGTCGGTAGTCAAAACGCATGAGGGCATTCAAGGTACCCGGATCACTGTGGCCAGGTTTCGTTAGCCTAAAACAAAACTTCTCTCAATGTTTTGACAATTACACCCATTTTCATATCAACTGGATTTTCATGGGGGGAATCACTGAATCTCTCGTTTATGATATCGTTCAACTGAATCTGCTGCATAAATGCCAGTGAAAATAGGGGTAATGAAAAAAGCAGCTAAAATCGGTTAGTGATGGCCGTTGAGCGCCTTGGTGGGTAGATTCGTGTCACGTGACAAAGACAGGCCCAGCGTTCGTACGAATCGTTTTTGACAGCACAGTAGCGGGTTTCGCAAACGTATTGTGACTGTGTCGGCTGTAGTCAAGCGACGCCGTTGAATTGATGCTGGCAATCTTTTGGGTACTCGGTAGATGACGTGAAACGAATCATTCGGATTGATCACATGACCGGTGTCAATTATGCGGGACGCAATTGAGCTTTTGGCTCAACCGTTGGGTCTAATGGTGCTCCAGCAATAGATATGCTCACGCATTCTCTTGGCAAGTTACCGTACACCCAACATATTCCGTTGAACAACAGCAGGAGAAGGAATGCACAACCATATTCTGGGTGAGGACTGGCATCTCGTATTCGAGGTTTTAGTTGAGCAAAGGGTCTTGGTTTACAACAAACCTTTTGCTCAACTTAAATCTTATACGATATGCCAGCATTTCTCTTGCCGGAGATTTGAACTTGCCGCCGGATGTCCCAAAGTCTATTCTTCGTCGTTGATTGTCTCTCAAGAAAGTAACCTTGAAAATCACCATTGGAGAAGTCACAGTACCAGTAGATAAGCTATGTTATCGCCGATGGATGTGTGGTCTGACGGCCTTTGTTGGCGAGAGGTAACCACATGTTGGCTCATTTTTTTTAGGTAGGGTTCCTAAAATGCAATTTTCACCCAAAGCCTTCGGAGTGCACAGCGTTATGGATGCCTAGGCTGGATGGGAAGACAACTGTACCCGAAGCTTTTCAAAGTAGCGTTGTTGTTGACCGAAAAATTAAATTTTAAAGATGCGAGGTAAGCAGCTTTGCTTCGAACCTTCCCCGTGGTGGCCTTGAAGCTCTTGACCTGGGTCGAGCTGCTGAATTACGCTGTGCACTTGAGTCAATATCATAGTACAACATGAGTTTGCCAGCATTCAACGAAGATTACGGACCACTCATCTATGTTTCTCATATCAATCAACACTTCGACCGCCGGGGACGGTACGGGTAGCTGAACAGCGTAAATTCACTAATTATTCGCATTATTCATGTCTGACGAACTGCAGTTTAGAATCTGAAGTCGGTCGAACCGATGAAGCCAGTCAACAGTGCAACGCGTTCTTTGCAATGAACGAATGTACTACCTTCATCTGACAGGGATGTCTGAGTAAACAGAGACTCACCGCTAGATTTCGACCTAAGGCCGTCGTAGTGCTACTTGCCTACCAGGATGGGGACCGCGTGATCTCCACTGCGCCTGGTTGGAGACGCTATAAGATATGGCCGCTACTCGATGTCAGTGGGGTTCCTGTTGTCAGTTTCTATCCAGATTGCCTGAATGAGTGTTTGGATGTGTAGGCATCTCGGAATGATTGTAGTAAGGTAGCACTTAGTTCCTTTCCTGCCCATCTTTATTCTTTTCTTCACAATAAGGCTTTCAAATAGATCATGGTTGTACGTCAGCGAAGCATCAGTGTTGAACACTGATGACATGCTCTCCACGATGATGATGATGGTTGTCGCCATCAGATGAACATAAGTGTTGAACACCTGGGGCTTCGTTTCTGTGAAACGTTGGCGGGTGTGGAAAGCAGAAGGCGTCCACACTTTGAATTTGTGTGCGCTACGAAGACCTTGGTTCGTGAAACAGCATGGTGTATTTTGAGGTTTTCTACAATCTAGTGTGAATTCTTAACGGAACGTCGTAGCGTTCGAATGGCCATCAGTTCTTCGCCTAATCGGAGCGCGATAACCTATGACACCGGCCTACTGGCGTGGGACAAGAGTAGAGGTGTATATATTATCCATAAAGTGGTCTTAACGTGATAGAATTATCCAATTAGGTCTTACTTTCTTGGTGATAAATCTCTGAAGAGATAACTCTACGAGACAACTCTGCATCGAAACTTATTTTGGCCAAATAGGTTTTTTTTACGAACTGGTCATCCTGTTTGTCAAACGCTAGCACTGTCGTCTGAATCGACCCTAACACTATTCTCATTTGACATGACATCACTCCCCAGTCCAGAGGGCAGCTTCATTCTGCAACGATATAGACATTCGTATTTGACTCACTTTTACAAGCTAATCGATGTCAGCAGCGTTCGTGCTATTAATTTCTTCCCAGATTGTCCGATTGAGCGCTTGGAGGTGTAGGTACTTCAGAACGCTTGTGGTAGGCCAGCACAATGTCTCTCCCTCATCCACTCTTCTTTCTTTTTTCAATAACTGTAATTGAATAAGCCTTGTGCTCTTACGGTGGCAAAGCACCGGCGCTAACACTGATGTTACTGTCTCTCTGACTATGATCATGATGCCCGGTCGCACCAACAAAGCATCGGTCGACAGTGAGTGTCACTCAGCACTGAGTTGCGTCCATGGTTGCACTCCCTATTCTTAGAAACCTCTGGGGAATTTCATTTCGTTTGTATGCCAGTGCCCAGTGAACTGCTGCGACCCAGACCTCTTTGTATGTCAGTGAGCTCTTCAGCGCAAGACGCGTTACTGGGTAACCAATACTGGGCACTAGTCAGCAGACACAAAGTAAGCTATCACTACTGGTGTAACAGCGTACACTACTGATGACGTACGAGTAGTATCCGGATAAGTAGTTTAAAGCATAATCCCCGTATCTGATGGAAGGTATATTTGGAAATTATTGAACCGTTTCACGGGTATCTTTTTATCGCACTGTCTACAGTGTGATGATGGTAGTAGCGGGGAAAGTGCTGACTTAATTTCGCTCAGCTTGCAGTGAGGTATCCGTGTCAATACTGATGTTTTTATGATGCCTCTGAAATTCTCAGCAATGAAATTGGAACTGATCAATCCGATCGGAACATCATTATTTCAGGGCAGTTGGTGCCACTCATCTTCTTGGAATCTTTTCACCCAATTCGTTTTGATGAATTAGATCCACATGAAACAATTTACTCCGTTTTTATGAAGCTCAAGAAAGACTGAGTAACGAAGTAACCAACCGTGAGTACCCTAGAAGAGTAAGCTCGTCTTAGACAGAACGCAACGCACTGGGGAACGTTTTTGGTAGGACCCATGGATGTTTCCTCCAAAGTGGAATCATTTACCTTCTTGTCGCCCAAATCTAGGTAAAAGCAGTGATGAAGCCCGCGTGACCAAGGATTCGCATCTTTGTTCCCCGAAGCCGATGTTTTATTCGCTTACTGTCTGAAGTTTACACCCAGCTTATTGGTGGAAGTGTGGCCTGCATGTCCATTCGAACGAGTTGCATATTCATCCATCCTTCGTACTCGATGATTCAGTAATGCATGTTGTGATGTTGATTATGTTTGAGTTTTTCTTGTGTTTCAAATCGTTTACTCTGTACCGCGCTGGTCACCACTGATGACGAAGATGATCTTGCACACAAGGAACCTGAAAAATCTCCAATTGCTCACCAGTTTCCTTATTCATCTGTATTTTAGGATGGAGTTATGTTTAAACAAACGCCCTGTTTCCGTGACAACGTCCAGCAGCTACTCATGTCGTTTTTCTGCTACTGCCTCAACACTGTTTCTCCATTCTGTCTGACTCACCTGCGTGGGCGGTATCACTAGACAACTATGCGCCTACCACTAATCGAAATGATTCCCCAGCCTTTGTTCTCTCAAACAGCTTACCTTCCATTCCTTTATTTCTGTCTTTGTCTAGGACCTACCCGAAAATAAACCGTTATGGGGAGCAACACTGAGGTTTCTCGACGTTTTTCTGCCACACCTGTCTAACGCCACAAACGAAGGTCCAGATGGTTCCGTACACGTGTATGATGACTGTGTTTTGACCTCGTGGTGGGAGAATTTCGTCCCACCAATCTTGCGAATTCTCCAAGTAAGTCTCGCCTGCGCCTAATCGTCGTTTGTTCGCGGATCGGAAGCTGCTCCGACTGCTTGAACTTTTTCTCTACTAATCTTGTTTCGTGTTGATCTTGTGGGAGATCCAAAGCTTTCGGTACTTATCAACTACATTAACTGGTCTTCTGCAAGGGGTATGGGGCGCTTCGGTTTTTTTCTCGTAATACGGTGGGGTTGATACCTTCGTATTCCTCGAAGAAGTAAACTACTAGGTCCGTCCCCTATGGTATTCCTTCTGGTGAGGGACTACTCTGTTAGCAGACATGCTCTGCCTCACACGCCTCGCGGGATGGCTCAATGGTTAGAGCGCGAATTTACTGACCGGAAGGTCCGTGGTTCAAACCCGACCTGTGCCTCTCGACATCCCTTGTCTAGGCTTGGGCACCCTGGCAGTATCCCATCCCTCGTGCTTCCTTCTGGTTGCATGGTAGTTAGGCACCGGAAGGGTGCTACATCTGAACGAACGAGTACCTAAGGTGAGAAGGGGATGGCGAATTCCCCTTTGAATCGGCCACTAGTCCCTAGAGCAGGACAGGTTTGTTTATCGATTTTCTACTGGGCACATGTGGTTTGACTTGCAAACGCCGACCGTTCAACTTAGACGGATCGCTAGTGTCCGCCCACCGTTACCTTAGTCGCGAAAGCCACCCTCCAAAAGTGCACCGAATGACTGGCTGTGACGTAGAACACTGAATATTTTCCCTGCTGTTCCCTCTGCCTTTTCACTCATTCACAATGGGAATCAGGTTGACACGTGCCTGCCACTCTTCGCCGGGAGATTTACACTAACACTTTTTACTTAAGTTTCAATCGTAAACACGTCAGTTTTCCCACTAGAGTCTCTACCATTCTAGCTAGAATCGCGGACTTTCCCTGAAAACTGGGCCTCTGTCTGGTGTTTGGTTTTCGTCAGTACCCATTGATTACTGTCTAAAAACACAGTGTTCGTGAAATTTCAGTTACGTATACTGGAGTGTAAAGTACTTGCCCAAAGTTCATAAAATGAGTATGTTAAGGTCTGTCTCTCATAAAATTGTTGGGCCTGCTATGGTCTACTCTGCGAAATATCGATTAGCCTGCACACTTAAAGCTCTGTTACCTCGAGGTGATTTCACGGCGCTCCTTGGGTGTGATGACTTCAAGCTCGGTTCGGTCCGCACAACAACTCGGGCGTTCAGATATGTGCGAACTACACTGAGCCTATCCGGGGCAAAGGTAATGGACCCAAAGCCGCAGCAGCTGACGCCCGACCGGCTCCTGTTTTGATTGATCCCGAACGAGCGCCAGAATGAAGGTCAACATTTTCATGAACGTGCGATTCAGTTGAGTCTCCCGTAAAAACCAAATTGATATGCAAATGACTATATTTGTCGAAGGTCGACATCTTCGGTCTGATAATCTTGACGCAAAGCCCCATTAGTTCGTTGTGTAAACCAGTCTAATCGCGATAGCATATCCAGACGCTTTCGTGCTTCCAAACGTTCAGTTGTCCGAAAACAAGAGAAAACTAATGGCAATGGACATTTGTATCAAAACGAAGTGGCGTTTCCTCGTTCTCGATAGTAAGCTCCAGAAATGCTCGTGTCTGTGCACACCCATCACAAAATTTGGATAAACTATGTGAACCGCTTCCTATTGCACTCGATTCCTTATCCCAAATTCTTGCCACAGAACCGGGGCAAAAATCGAGTGTTTTGTTACTGGTCACAGAGTCATCTGTCTGCTTGAAAACCACCTATTGGTTGATATCATATGTACGGTACAATCAGGGCGCCTGATAATTGGGAACAGTTGTCGTGTCATTCAGTCTGTCTCTTCTATGTTTCGCCTTGGCTAAAGTGCTCGTGAGCAGTAATATTCTGATGGATCACACGTCACTGGATCTGTAACGAATTAATTTTACAAATTTCGTAACGAACTTCCTGAACGTCCAACTGTTTGGTGCTCTTCTGTTTTTTTTACCGCCATAGTAAAAAAGCTGTGTACTAGCTAGAGTTTTGCAAGTGAGCACTATGTCTAATGCCAATTAGTTCCGATTCCTTTTTGCGCTAGAATCATAGCAGTAGGATGTTTTTTCTTGCTGGATCGATAATGGTGCTGCAAGTAGTGCAAACGTTTTGCATGACCTGGGACAGATAGTTTAGTGTTTAAAAAGCAAACTTAGTGACCCGAAGGTCCTTGGTTTGAACCCAGCCCTGGCACTTCGACCGCTCCTGTCTAGGCTTTGGCAGCCTGGTAGATGGCTCAGTGGTTAGAGCACGAATTTACTGACCGGGAGGTCCGTGGTTCGAACCCGACCTCTGCCTCCCGACTTCCCCTGTCTAGGCTTGCACAATCTGACAGTATCCCAGCCCCCGTGCTTCCTCCGGGTGGCATGGCAGCTAGGTACCAAAAGGGTGTTACAGCTGAACAATTTTTTTTAGCCTGGTAGTATCTCAGCCCTCGTGCTCCCTTCGAGTGGCATGGAAGCTGTGCACCGAAAGGGTCCTACAGCTGAAAACCAGTCAGACAGTGTTTCTTCCCAAACTGGAGCTGAGTACTAACCCTAGCACTGGTGACTAGGACCAACGGGTCCCAGTGTTTCAATACAGTATGACGTGATCTGTTCGGTAATCTCAGAATTCAAAGCATCAGTTCATTCATTCCAAGTTGAATATGGAAACATGATGACATTGTTACGTACTGGAGCTCAGCTGAAACTTCATTTTTGGACTTACATAACTTTTCTTTCTTCGGGTAGACATTTTATCGTATATTCCTGATCAGGAACGGAAATGTCCGTGTTGGACATCGGTTCTTACGTGTTGTGTAAATGCGGTAAATAAAGTCCCCATTATAAAAAAACGGAAAACGGAAGGAAAACGCCACCCCGTTACCAGACGTTCTAAGATGGACACATTCAAAACACCGGATGGGGCAGCCTTGGATGGAAGCCTTGCACTGCTGGTCGGAGGAAAGCGCTGGAAAGGCTCATATCGTAAGAGGAGTGTATTCAAAAGCCTCTAGAACACCCTGTAATAGCTAGAAAAAAAGTTTAGGCTTTCTGAGCCCTCACAAGATCCTCTGCAGTTAAACACAATGCGGGGAAGTCGTTGACAGATTTCACTCAAAAAAGCAGCACGTAGTTTCTCCGATCGCGTGGAGTGTGAAACATTAGAAAGCTGAGTATAGTGCTAATTCTTGGATTTATCAGCGGTGTTGTTCCCTTGTCACAGCTTGTGGTGAAAGTCCAGGGCTCATATCAGACGTTTCCAAAGTGTTTTGTACTTTGAACAGGTTACAGTTGATCCCGTTTTTACTGCCTCCAAGTAGTTGGGCTAGATCCGGTTGAAATACACTTGCGTAGGATCGCTTCAGAAACGTAAGATAGGCTTGTAGACTGCGGTTGGTTGCGTCAGCCTGAGTCAGTTGGGCCCGCAATTCGGCCGAGCGTATTTCCGCCGCGTGTTCCACTTGTTCACGTTCGTTGCGAGCCTCGGCCAATTGTCTTCGTAATTCCTCGACTAGTTGTGTTTCTTTCTGATATGTTGGTGACTTTTCCCTCTCATCTCGACTGTTTTTTCGAGCCTGAAATTTCGGAAAATATGTGTTAGTGGGTGAACCTTGTCAAGAAGGGATTTACCTGCTTTTCTACGGGTGTTTGTTCTTCAAACGAACCCGTTCCGGCCTCTTGACGGTTTTGTCTGTACATCCAACCATCTGGTCTTACTGACGCAGACTCTAGTGCTAACATCAACCTCCGGTTTTGTTTCTCTGCTTCATGTAGTTGGCGTTCGATTTCACAAAACTGGTCTTGGTTTCGTTTACGTCCATTTTCAGCCTCCTGTAAGAACGCATTATAAAAACTGATGATAGCGAACTAGTGATATGGCTTCCATTCTGTTGGGATCAAATCTCAGAAGAAGATGGTTCTACTTAAATTGCAACTCCCTCTCTCCCCAGTTTTGTCTCGATTCACATGTCCTGTGCAGGCTAACGGCCAAATACGAGGAAGTAGTATGTAGCACCTGTGCGAGCGCAGGTCATTTCCCATCACTAGTACAGCAGATGTTTTTACACGAACGAAAATTCATCGTGCTTCGCAGTCGAACATGTCTTCCCTGAGGGTTTTTGTATCGTACTAGGCACACCCAGCTATTGCATAGAAGCTTGTCGCCGATACCAACTTCGAACAATGTACTGCGTATAGTCACTTGAAACTGGTGTTCCGGTCCAACTGCAGTGGCCTTGCTCAAGAGGGACTGCTTCCTCCCAATTAATACCAGCTCACCCTAGTCCAATGAGATTTGGCTTGAAATGAATGCTCTAGAATCGTGCTAGCTAGAACCACTGTATGGCAAGTACGTGGTTTTTAAAGCTGACGATCATGAGTGATGGCGACGTATTCCTGGTCTGTGAAGATCTTGACATCTATTTTGATCTTAATGATTCTGAAAACTTGATATTTTAGACGTCTTCAGGGCACATGTCAGAGATCTGCAGATTAGTGCTTAATGAATTCCAATGTAGAGGTGTTTTTTGCCCTATCGTATGAGAGTCTGATGACTCATCAGCCTGTGTTTGGATAATCTGTTGAGATAAAATGGGAACTATCTGACCAAACACTGCTGATACCGTGTGTTCAGCGTATCACCAATTTGATCAGTTACGGTCCAGATACTATGTAATCATAGGGGTTTTACCAAGGCTAGCCGTGAACAAACAGACCAGCACTGTCCACGAGGAACGTGCTTTTATGCATCAAAATGCTCACTCGCAAGTGGGCTTGTTTCGATAACAACTCAAGTCCGTCGGCAATAGACAGCTGGTTTACACACTCTGAAGAACTGCGTCCCACACTGCGATAAGCAACGATGCATTTGAACAGTATCTTGTACGATAGTGCCAACGTGTCTAGCTTGAAGTTGTGGGTATTTTGATTAAAGGAAACTAGCTGCCAGTTCATTACAAATATCCACAATGTTAAGCATACAGTATCCCCTCAACGTAAGATCACCTCTTCGGGTCTTGAAGTTGATACCTTCTGATACACAACCTCCACACTTCCCAACTCTTAATGTCCTTCTGACACATGACACCATTCCAACAAAAAGCAGGACGTGAGATTCGCGCACTCGTTTTTACGCCAATCCGTTATCGGAGCGCTGGCATAAAAGAAACCTCCCTTGGTGTTTGGGAATCCTACAATGTGAGTCTCATTTGTATAGGAAACAGTGCTAAGTGTCCCTGTAAAGACCACTTTTTAGAATAATCCATCTGTGACCAACCCTTTTGATTGGTTAGGTTCCTCCTGAAAAAAAAACAAAGTATCGAAAGGGATCATCTTGGCTGAGTTTCTGAAGGTGGGTCTTTAGGCAGGATATAATAGCATACTACACCAATCGGCGAGAAGTGATCTCTTGTAATGTTTAACCCTTTAAAGAGACAATCGTACATTTGCTCTCTCGAGGCAGATCACTTCAAAGGACCTACTAAAAGCAGTCTCTTTTGCGCTTCAAGGGCCAAACAAAGTGGTCTTTTTTAAAGAATACCCTCTCCAGAGATGAACAGGTAAAATCGCATAACCATGACTTCAGCTGCTGGATGTCGCTGTCACACAAAATCTTGAACTAGCATATCGCTTGATGACGTCACACAATACACATCAGTGTCACCACCTGTCGGACGTTCAATATGGTTGTGTAGACAGTCACGATTCTAGAAGTTCAATCACTAGACAGAACGCCCACAACAGCATGCGAATATTTACACCTAGATCGCGCACAACTTCGAACCGAAAGAAGAATCTCTGGTACAATTCCAGGTGAACTCTGTAGAATGTTGGCTTCTTAACGGCGTTTTACCATAGTGACGATTTCCATGGACTACAAGTGTGACCTATGCAGGTGTTATAAAGCAGGACCACAATAGTAACGAATTGATTTTTGGGTATGAATATGTTATTATCAAAATTCAGGGTACCTACACCGTTGTTTATTCGTGCTCCCTCTTTTGGCGACACCACCAACCAGAGGAGTTGTTCCACGAGCGGTCTTACTCCGAAGGGGACTACCGTATGTGTGCACGATCCTTACCTTGTAGCCGAAAGAATATAGGACAATGTTTTGGGCGAAGTGCCATAACTGAACTTTGATTGACCTAAATATTGTCCAAATTGTGAATATTCAAGACAGCCAGTCACCTGTAGGAGACCTGGGTTTTGTCATCCTGGCACCCCATGGTTTCATGATTTTGTGTTGTTTGTCTTTCATACCATGGTAACCTGACTGACTCACTTGAAGTTGTTCCGTCAGAACACGTAATTTATGAGCCTGTGCGTCTGCATCTCGTTGTTGGTCGTGCAGCATCGATTCACACTGCATTAAACTGGTACGCAATTCTTCCATTTCGTGCTCCGCCGTTGCCATACGCCGTTCGCATTTGGCTGCGATATCTCGAAGGTGTTCATTTTCCTGAATAAAGAAAGGATTTTGTGTTTATTTGATTGCATACGAAACGACTCGAATTTACAAGCACCGTTGTGCGATACAACGCTGTCTAACCGCATTGTCTCAGCTTATTTGAGTTCACGGTATACAATGACCCACAACGGATGGTGATTGCCAGGGTCTTGTCTACGGCAAAATGACTGACTATCGACTCCGTATGCATAGTGAGCAGGATTCTCGGAAACTTGCGTATATTGGGTCAAATCAGGATCGGTTTCCGTCGCAAAAACGTGCATTTTTGGCAGTGTGAAAAAAGTTTCCTGTAGAGGAATACAATATTTATCTCTCGCGGATCGTCTATTTCCATTGCAACTTGTTCGCATCTGTTGAACCAACAATTCATCTCAGTGAACGACACGATAAATTAATTCGCATAATCCCATGCCCGGTTTTTACTGTTGCTGTGATTATGTCCTCTCATGGGATTACTTCACCGTAATCTATCCAGTTGATACATTCTTTCTAGTCCTTGGGCCATAATACCGCAAAAATTGAGCCTATCCAAAGGCGTATGAACAAACGCTGACTTGATCAATCGACCAGTAAACAGGAGTTGGATTAAAGCGTAACACGTGACTTGTGTTTGGTAACACTTGAAGTTGCCGCTGAGTGCCTTTCGTTAGTTTACGAGATTTGAGTACTCTTATGCATTAGTTAAGCCACATAGGCTAAACACTACGGTCATCCCAACCGTCACAAAGGTATGTTGGTTCTAACTGATTCAATTTTACCCGCTATTTTCGGAGGGTAGATGGAGAAGAAGCCGAACAGTAAGGGCGATAGTTTACAGAAACATCGTGTAGGCTATTACTATTGATGATGTAAAGTGCGATAGGCCAAGTTTAATCTGCCTTGAACAATTGTAATGAGGGGTCATTTTTAATATCTCCTGTGGCGTTTGCTTTGTTGGCCATCCGAAAGTGTTGTAACTCATTCGCTAGACTGTCTGTTCTGCTTACTTAAGCGAGTGGAATGGCTTTCCCGCTCTTACTGTTAGCCAAGACCGCTGTTTTCTCATCTGAGTTCCCTCCTGACCCCTCGAACTACAATGATAATTCTTCATTTGCCTGGCTCTTTCCTTTTCAGCCGTCCCTTCCGCGCTCCATCATTTTCCCATTCTTTCGCTCATCTGTTGCCCAGACTATTTTCACATGCATTTTGTTCCATTTCAATGTGTTTTCTGGCAGCCACAGTTCGCTGATTGGGAGGGTATCTTTACTTTTTAGTGATACTACCTAGCAGTGTATTTTTAGTGAAATGATTGTAAAAAGGGACCTTTTGTTTTCACAGCAGGCTCCGGTAACTTAGAGATTTGCCCTGTTTTGTACATTACAATGGTCTGTCTATGTAAGGTAAAAAAGTGCGGGTCCACGCTGTCGGCTTTCTTGCTGTATCCTTGAGAATTACCGAGAGATGTAGTGGAGGGCATAGCATCATATAGTCCAACGTCGAAAGTAGCGCAGCTGATTGGCAGATAGCTTCCAACTCTGCAGAGGCGTCTGCTGACTGCCTTGATGGAAACACATTAACATACATATGGATTATTTTACACGAATTAATGAAACCACTCTAAATGATAAGTCCTAACTTCGGAAACAACACGTTCGAACGGAGTCGCTGGCATAGACTTCGAAACCGATCTCTCTCATCTGAGATCGAGCCAGAGCATAGCATCATTGACTCAACTAGGTAACTATTACAGACCAATGACGTTTTTTTTCTTAAATGGAATAGCATCATCACCTCTCCCTATTTGGAGTTATTAGCTTCGATGTTGTGAAGACAAGTTATATTCGAATAAGCTGATGAGCTTGCATATATATAATAATAATAATAACATATATAATACTATCCTGCCTCGTTGGATAGTTCTTCTACTCCTCTCTGACCCACTGAACCGAACTCAGCCGGGAGCCGGCGACATAGTCTATTTTTTGTTGCCTTGCTTAGGGATCAAATAACCAACGGTTGGTTGATCAGTACTATTCTCTTGACCAAATTCAATCTGTTACTCCGAGCGTGACACAGCGTTGACAAAAACAAATGATGGGAATCAGCCGCTTGCTGCGCGTAACCATATTGCTGAGCTTTGTGGCGACAGAGTCGAATTATCTCGATATAAAATAGACTAATAGGTTTTGGTACGTCCACGCTTCTTTTGTTACAGAAATGTAGCTAGTTCTTTTGTTGAGGCATGGTAAATTGCGTCCTGCAATGTTGATACCTCGAACCTATGTCACAATATGTATCTGGGTGAATGGATAGTTTCGTGACGTGATCTATCCTGCTGTAACTGGTTAAGTTACACAGTCGGGTTAACTGGCAAAGGTTGGAAGGATAACGTGTCAGTCGATCGATGTGTTTTTGTGTTCCTTACCGGCTTGTTGCTGCAACCTGATGGCTTTTTGTTTCTGTTTTCTGCATGAGTTGCTTCTCTTCCAATGCCATGAATATCCTGTTAGACTTTTGTGACATCACCGGTAGCCTGATGGTTCCTCAGTTTTGTTTTACAGCTCCAGCATATGAGTAAAGACGGCCTTTCGAGTAGCACTTTATGAAGCATTACGATGTAATATGAAAATCATTCAGCTGTGGTACCATTTTGTTGCGTAGCTGCCTGTAATCTGAATGAAGCACGAGGGTTCCGCTACTGCCAAGTTACCCAAGCGTAGACAGAAGTATTCGAAAAGCCTGGATTCGAATCACAGGCCTTCCTACCAGTGGCTCCGCGCCTGAATTATCTCGAGTGCGTTTCCATCTCACATTGAATTTCATTGAATCTTCTCCATCCAGTAGTAGTACTCGATGTGGTCTACCTTATGTTCCACGAGCAACTTGAACAGAACCTGACCCTCACCCAGTTTTCCATTTTTTTACCTGGTAGCAAGATCTTTATTCTGAAATGGGAATTCTCAGAAGGACCACCAACCATCAGCTTGCCTATCAAGGTAACCTGAATTTCGTCCTGTAAGAGATACGCATTGAAGGCGATAGATCTGATGCACGATTGGGCCATTTCTGCCAGTGTCATTAACCATCGGTGAGTTGAGTCCCGGAGTCCGCATCCAGCGAAGTGGCAGTTGTCGATCCGACTCAGTTTGTTGGTTAGCCTTTTCATAATTCATCGCCAGGTCATACACTGTCCACCTTTCGGTCACTTCCACTCAGCACAGGGCTGGGCGAAAAGAGCTCTGCGAGGCAGACGGTCTTCTGGCATGCGGACTACATGTCCTAACCAGCGTAACCTATTAAGCGTGAGTAATTCACCTATCGCGGGACGGTTCCTTCTTCCTAGGACTATCTGCCGTACCTCAGCAGTACTAATCCGATGTTCACACCAGACCCAGCCAATGCTTCGGAGACACCGATTGTCAAACATCACCACGTCCAGTGGTGAACTTAGGCGAAAGCTTACCGTATACTAGTGCACGCCCACGCATACAGAGCCCTCATTAGGGACATAGATTTGCGTGGGCTATCACAGTCGCTGGTTGCTGATATGGCCTTCCTGGCAGCAATAAGATTTTCTGATCTGGACCTCGGATGGCATGGACAAACAGTTCTAAAAGCTGAGAGCATAGCTTCATTCATTCGCTTCCATTCAACCTCCATTCAATCATCGTCATCTGCATGACTGCGTTTCCAGTAGCATTCCAGCCAGGTCAGCTCGATACGCTTGAACTACTGAAACCCATCGAAGTTGATTTATGGAACTGCTCTGCTTTGGCACACGTAATACTGATGGAATATGAAGTGATAACCGGGCTCGCACAATGGCATGATCAGAGTCAAGTTGCGTACCCCAGAAAGGACGATAATCTGTAACAGAGGTTCTCCATCGTTAACTGATAGCCACATTATCCAATTGAGTCCATGACTACCTTGCGGTTGGTGGCCTGCAAGTAACTCGATGCGAGTATTTGTGTTGGAAGCTCGTACTGGCCAGGAACAGACGATTATCTGAACGTAGCTGAAGCAGTCGCTTTCTGTTATCCGTACGCTGAGCATCTACCCCAAATCTACCATCTAGTTGGCCAACTTGAGCATTTATATCACCCGCTAGGATCCCAGTATCAGTCCTTCTTGCTGACC
>SJOL01007269.1:43600-70398 GCA_004794785.1 Opisthorchis felineus
CTTTCGAGTAGCACTTTATGAAGCATTACGATGTAATATGAAAATCATTCAGCTGTGGCACCATTTCGTTGCGTAGCTACCTGTAATCTGAATGAAGCACGAGGGTTCCGCTACTGCCATGTTACCCAAGCGTAGACAGAAGTATTCGAAAAGCCTGGATTCGAATCACAGGCCTTCCTACCAGTGGCTCCGCGCCTGAATTATCTCGAGTGCGTTTCCATCTCACATTGAATTTCATTGAATCTTCTCCATCCAGTAGTAGTACTCAATGTGGTCTACCTTATGTTCCACGACCAACTTGAACAGAACCTGACCTTCACACAGTATTCCATTTTTCACCTGGTAGCAGAATTTTATTTTGAAATAGTAATTCTCAGAAGCACCACCCACTATCAGCTTGCCTATCAAGGTAACCTGGATTTCATCCTGCAAGAGATACGCATTAAAGGCGATAGATCTGATGCACGAGCGCCACTGATGCACGATTGGGCCATTTCTGCCAATGTCATTAACCATCGGTGAGTTGAGTCCCGGATTCCACATCCAGGGAAGCGGCAGTTGTCTACCCGACTCAGTTTGTTGGTTAGCCTTTTCATAATTCATTGCCAGGTCATACACCTTCCACCTCCCGGTCGCTTCTACTTAGCACAGGGCTGGGTGAAAAGAGCTCTGCGAGGCAGACGGTCTTCTGGCATGCGGAGTACATGTCCTAACCAGCGTAACTTATTAAGCGTGAGTAATTCACCTATCGCGGGAGGGTTCCTTCTTCCTAGGACCATCTGGCGTACCTCGGCAGTACTAGTCCGATGTTCACACCAGGCCCAGCCAATGCTTCGGAGACACCGATTGTCAAACATCACCACGTCCAATGGTGAACTTGGGCGAAAGCTTGCCGTATACTAGTGCACGCCCACGCATACAGAGCCCTCATTAGGGATATAGATTTGCGTGCGCTATCACAGTCGCTGGTTGCTAATATGGCCTTCCTGGCAGCAATAATATCTTCTGATCTGGACGACGGATGGCTTGGACAAACAGTTCTAAAAGCTGAGAGCATAGCTTCATTCATTCGCTTCCATTCAACCTCCAAGCAATCTTCGTCATCTGCATGACTGCGTTTCCAGTAGCTTTCCAGCCAGGTCAGCTCGATACGCTTGAACTACTGAAACCCATCGAAGTTCATTTACGGAACTCCTCTGCTTTGGCACACGTAATACTGATGGAAAATGAAGTGATAACCGGGCTCGCACAATGGCATGATCAGAGTCAAGTTGCGTACCCCAGAAAGGACGATAATCTGTAACAGAGGTTCTTCATCGTTAACTGATAGCCACATTATCCATTTGAGTCCATGAATACCTTGCGGTTGGTGGCTTGCAAGTAACTCGGTGCGAGTATTTGTGTTGGAAGCTCGTACTGGTCAGGAACAGACGATTATCTGCATATAGCTGAAGCAGTCGCTTTCTGTTATCCGTACGCTGAGCATCTACCCCAAATCTACCATCTAGTTGGCCAACTTGAGCATTTATGTCACCCGCTAGGATCCCAGTATCAGTCCTTCTTGCTGACCGAAACAGTCGTGACAGATGTTGATTAAACCCGTCCTTCTCAGTCCCAGGACTGCTGTCTGTCCGGGCGTATGCTGATACGACTAATAAACATCGTTTACCGCGCCGACCTGCATTGATGTTAATTGAGCCAGACAGCCGCACAGCGCAAAGACGACTGTTTACTGGGACCCAGTTCAGTAAGGCACTTTCAGCCTTGGGGCTGAGTGCAACTCCCACACTGTAGACACCACGAGCCATTGCGTCAAGATCACCGGACACCCGAAGAGTGAACTGTGGAACATCTGAGCTCGTCCTAAGCGGCTTGAGGTGCATGACCGAAGTGGGATCCTGCATGCGTGTTTCGGAAACACAACATACATCGACAGATAGGGAAAGCAAGGTTTTAACAAAAAATGCCTGGTGCCCAATTCGACATAGAGTACGGACGTTAAAGGCTGCAGTGTAGATCAGATGTTTTGAGGTTAGAAGGTGATTATTTTGGTTTATTTTTTCTGGGCGATGGTCTAGACACGGAACAGTGAAATAGGGGACTGGCAGATTAGTTGACCGCATTGCATCGTTCGATGGGTGAGGTGTTGTAGAGGAAGACCGGTGATTGAAGAGCTGCAAGGGTGAATGATGATGATGAAGCGGATGTAGTTGAAATACCCCATCTCGAGCCTTTGACTCAAAAGTCTGACCCACAAGGCAGTGAGAGTATGTCGGGTTTCGTTCGTGGACCCTGTCCCTAGCCTCCGACTCGAAAGTCTGACCCGCGAGGCAGCGGTTGTTGGGGTTCTTTTGAGGGACCATTCCTGGAGCCAACGACTTGATAGTCTGACCCACTTGGCTGTGGAGGGCGGTCTGTCCCGAGGAAGCAGGGACCAAGACATTACTGCCTCATTTCTAGTGCAGCTGCACAAAGTAGGTGCATTTTGAACAGTACCAGACTCTGTTTTTAAAAGTCTTTCGACCGTACTGAATAATGCGCTGGTGGTCACGGTAAACCGTTGAACGATCGGAGTATGCGGTTTTTAGGGCGGACCTTTTCTAACCCGTCCTTCCTCGGGGAAAGGACGAAAGCATCGCTGCATCCATAATTATGGACATGCTGGCCGCCATGGAAGCACCTTACTACCTCCTGTCGTCCTACCGCAGAGGGCAGTACGACTTTACCTCCAGACTGCCTCGTAATACGATTACTCGCAGTACGCAGACTGCTTGGTCTTCGTCGGGCTGCTCCCCGTTGGCCTTTCTGACATGGTTGAACCTTTAGGAACTGAGTTCCAGCCAGTATAGCCCGCAAGATCATTGTAGCACAGAAGCACGACCATTACTACAAGTGACAACCTTAGGTCCGGTCTACGGGTGAATGGTTAGTAGTATACGACTAGCTTGTATCTAGCTAGAATCTTTCAACCATGGGTCCAGTTGCAGCTTCCCGTCGAGTGACAACTTCTGAGAGTAGGGTTCGTATGACTGACTTGCAGGATATTTTTCCTTCAGAGCGGAGTAATAACTCTTGTTGTCTCAAGCCACCAAAATGTGATATTTTAATGGAGCGCTGCAACGTTTGAGATCACAAGAACCGCATTGGTCGATAGGGCGTAGGTAGACATTACGATCTGTGGCACTGATATGATTCACCGTATCTTACTTGACTGTACGAAGATTTGCCGTTGTGTTTAGCGGTCAGTGTGTTGAAATATTGGTAACTCGCGTGTGTTTACTGGTGGGTGATCAGATGGCCGTTGATCTGTTCGCTGAGCCTGGCAATTGGCCTGCAAATATTTCGTGTCCAGTCGAGAAGACATCGTCATTGGGCATTTAAGTGCTTAAAGAGGAAGTAGCCGCTCAACTGCGCACTGACGATGTCTCCTCAACTGGGGACGAAACATTTGCAAGCCAATTGCCAGGCTCGAGGAACAGATTAACGGCCGTCTGATCCGATGGCTTCAGACAAGAAGCTTCTCAGCGTCATATGGCTGATGGTCGTTAGGGAAATTGTTCTCTGGGTGTTCTTCTGGGGTCTCGAAGTTTTTCAATGTCGGGTAGACAACCACAGGCTGGACAAACGATCGCAGCCAGGCTTTGCTTCGCTTGACTATGTTAGTTTTCTGTTTTCTAGCACCCCAGCTCTATCAGGTCGCTCTCCAGACACAAACAACTTGCAGCATTGGACGGGACTCGTCTGTCTGCGTCCACAACCGATTCGCTCAGCAATTGAAATAGTATTTCTGACGGTCCTGCCAAACTTGTGTACGTCATACTGTACGAACTTCGACCTAATCCTTCAGGTGAGCACCACCGCACTGGCCGATGAATCGTATTTACAATTGATTCGACCGTCTCACTGGCGACGTCGGCATACTGACCAAGGCTTTTTCTGCACATTTCCATCCACTGACACGAAATTTGTCATGAAAATTCCCAAGATTCGACTTCTCCTGCACACTGCTTTAGGTTGGCTTGTAGCTAATTTATCCAAATTAGTCGAAAAAAAGAATCACCGTGGATATCCTTTGGACATGTAGTTATCATGTCATGGATAGAACGAATTTGGCTCGGGAATCTATCACTCCGAACCGAACGGATGCTCAACTCTTGCTACGGTCGGGTTCGAGATACCTCAGTGGTTAAGACGCCAACTTGCGGACCAGAAGGTCCTCAGCACCTCGACTGCTCCTCTCTAGGATTGGGCAACCTGGCAGTATCCCGGTCCTTATGGCTGCCTTCGTTGGGATGGCAGGTAGGCACCGAAAGGGTGCTACAGTTGAAGGACCACTTCTTACTATGGTCTAGTAAACTTGCTGCTAATGTTGGCATCTACGGATTTTCATTTCTTTTTAAAGTGCACTGATTCACAAGTGAATCTCTCGGATAGCCTGTATGCTACCAATTCTGCTGACTAGCGTCAGCACGGTATCTCATGTGGGAGACTTTTTCTACAATCTTGGCGCATCTAATATCACTATCGGTGTGATTTCCTCCGGAGCCGAGTTCTTCCGTTTTACGTAGTCGGCGTTTTCATGTTGTCTTCCTCATTCTCTTGACCACTCGTAGCTTATCACGGCTTCTACTGATTAAACTGTTCGGATTACCTCAAACTGCCTCTTCCACTCTGTTGTTCCTTTGCATTTTATCTCAGGCTTCAACTGTAAGACGATCTTGAGTTGTGCTTTTCTCTCTTCTGAACTCCAATTTTTCCGTTGGTCAACCTTCAAAGTGGTACACCGTCCGACGAAGTTTATTGTTGTCAGCATTATCAGGCTTTGCCTCATTTCCAAATTTTATCGATTAGTTTCGGGGCCCCAATTCGACTGACCCACAATACTGCAAAGTAAAGTTGATTTAGATTAACCCAAATCACAAATATAAGGACACTGATATGCTCAACTCACTTCCTGCAATTTCTCAAGGTGCGCATCCCTCGAAGAAGCTCTTCTGGTAGAATTATCCCTGGGAGTTCTTTGTTTGGAGGCGGAAGATGGTGAGTAGGAACGTGAGGCACCATCACCCACATTTCCTCCAACATGTTCATTATCCTCTCTAGCATAACGTCTATCTACAACCTGAAGGCAAGACATGAATAGGTTTCATTCACTCGAAACCTACTGCTTTCTCGGATCGGATTTTGACAAGTCTTTGAACGTACCTCTTCACAGGGCGTGATTCTGCCATCTGTCTTTCCAAGGCGCTCAAGGAGATCTTTGAGCGATTTTTCCGCCTGATCAGCACGCTTTTTCTGAGCCCGGGCAGCACGTTTTAAAGCCTCTTTTGTTTCACTCAGCTGTGCGACTGTTGCAACAGAACTCTCCAGCCGTGTTTGTAACGTAGCACGTTCTTCTGCCAGACGACACTCCAAACCGCGTACTTGAGTGGATAGTCTTGATAGTGGAATATAAAAGTGGAATTGACTAAAGAAGCACATTACTCACAAGGCTTCTGAATATCACGAACCAGGGACTCGATTGGATTCAGTTGATTCTCCGGTCAAAGCCAAACTAGTGATTTTTACAAATTATTTGAGTTTACGATCGAAAAATAGTTGTGGGTACATATGAAAACAATACATTAGTTCGGAATCGATTTTTACCCTTCATTTTCCAGTATGTTGCAAGGCGTCCGTCTATTATATCCGAACAGGCATTGTATTCATCCACAGTACAACACCAGTAGGGAAGGGCATTCCATATCATCAGCTTGTAATTTTACGCCCCTTGTTTAACTGACCCATCCAGATAACCTGTCCAATCTGAAGCAGTAGGGTCTCAGGCTGAGAATACATGTCGACTATTGCTCCAAGTTTATCTGTTAGAAAGACGTACTCGCCTCAGTACTAATTCTCCATCTTTGTCCTGAATCAAGTTGAATTCGCAATTAAATTTTTCAAGGTGTTCAGCGAGAAATTTTTTGACTGTATGTGATGGCATTTTTGAGGGAAATCAGTATACAGCAGGTGACTTCTCATGTATTGTTAGATAACAGCTTCGACCTATCATCTAGTCCTAGTGAATGACTCATATTTGCTCAAAGGTGATGATACTCTCAAGCCATCTGAAAAGCATCGTTCTAAGTTTTTTTCCTACTGCATTCATGTTCATAGATGTGATAAACTATACGCACTACTTGTAACAACAGGACCTTGGAATATCGGGAAAGAAAAGGCTGTAGATTTGTAGTGTAATATCAGGAGGTTGACCTGTGTGTTTCGTCCACCGTGGTGCAATGCACCTTCGTTTGTGCCAGGTTTCATTTTGCATGGTCCATTCGACGGATCACAAAATAGCCCACTTTGTACCCAATATTGTATCACTTAATGAACAAATCACCACTCAGACTGCGTATTCGCCTCACTTCGGTACAATCAACTTTGCCACTAGAACGTCCAGCTGTCCGTTCGTTTTCTCACTGCCGCCCACTTTTAGTCGCTGATTTCTCTGTGCACATGCAATCTTCCGTCTTAGGGAACGGACTTGCCATAGTGGATTGCTTCCAGACGAAACAATACTACCTTCGGTCATGGTCGTCGTCAGCTGATTTTCACTGATCATAATACTCCTAATGTCTCCTGATTAAACACAGCGATGATTTCAGTTTAGGTTGATCATAGGGTTGAGAGTAGAGTGCTTAGATCCACTGAAAATGGTGGCAAAACATAAGATAGTCACCACAGATAAATCCTTCACTACAAAGTGCTTTTTTTAGGTAAGGTGTACACTTAGTTTCTTACCGATTACATTCGGATTCACGTTGGCGTAGTTCGCGCTGCAAATGGGCCCGAACTGTCTCCAGTGATTCAGTAACGGACGTGAATCTTGCACTTTCGTTCTGTTGCGAACCCAATCGCTTCTGTGTTTCTTCCAGTTCGACGGCTATGTGGGAAGGTAGGTATAGGTATCATTGGGCGCGATGTTCACATTTAAAACAACGTTGTACAACTCCGTTGGTCAAATGTGTAAAACCCACTCACTTGTTCTATCCAGTGATTCTTTCAGACGATGAATTTCCGACTGCATTGCGTTCTCGCGACTTGAGACATTTTGCAGTTTGTGGGTCAAAAATCGTTCCTGTTGTTGCTTGACACTGGATGCCCACCGACACAGTTCACGGCCTGCTCGAACAGCAACTTCTCCATGGAGAACCAGGTCATCTTTTGGCTGATTTAGGCGATTCATATCACGGGTTGTCACTTGTCTACCCTCAGCCATTATCTAAAAGCCAAAGCGTATAGAGTTATGTTTGCTGCTGCTTCAACCCACTTAGTTTGACAAAAAAGTATGTGAGCGACGCTTCGAACGGGTCACATTGTTCGTAATGCAGTACTCATAAGGTTGCTGAAAATTCTTCGATAGCCCACGACCGGTTTCGCCCTTCTTGGGGCTCATCAGGCAGGCGCAGTCCCCGAGTTTCCGTCAACCTTATGTTCTACTTGAACCCAAATTGGACTGATTTCGACAAATACACTCATTTGCAAATCAATTTGGTTTTCACGGGAGACTCAAGTGAGTCTCTCGTTTATGATGTTCTTCAACTGAATGTGCTGCACACAGGCCGCCTCATGTTTCAGTTGGTACGATATTCGAGATATCGCAGTATATTTTCATGAAGGAAACTACTCACAAGGTTGCTGAAAACTCTTCGACAGCCCACGACCGGTTTCGCCCTTCTTGGGGCTCATCAGGTAGGCGCAGTCCCCGAGTTTCCGTCAACCTTATGTTCTACTTGAACCCAAATTGGACTGATTTCGACAAATACACTCATTTGCAAATCAATTTGGTTTTCACGGGAGACTCAAGTGAGTCTCTCGTTTATGATGTTCTTCAACTGAATGTGCTGCACACAGGCCGCCTCATGTTTCAGTTGGTACGATATTCGAGATATCGCAGTATATTTTCATGAAGGAAACTACTCACAAGGTTGCTGAAAACTCTTCGACAGCCCACGACCGGTTTCGCCCTTCTTGGGGCTCATCAGGTAGGCGCAGTCCCCGAGTTTCCGTCAACCTTATGTTCTACTTGAACCCAAATTGGACTGATTTCGACAAATACACTCATTTGCAAATCAATTTGGTTTTCACGGGAGACTCAAGTGAGTCTCTCGTTTATGATGTTCTTCAACTGAATGTGCTGCACACAGGCCGCCTCATGTTTCAGTTGGTACGATATTCGAGATATCGCAGTATATTTTCATGAAGGAAACTACTCACAAGGTTGCTGAAAACTCTTCGACAGCCCACGACCGGTTTCGCCCTTCTTGGGGCTCATCAGGTAGGCGCAGTCCCCGAGTTTCCGTCAACCTTATGTTCTACTTGAACCCAAATTGGACTGATTTCGACAAATACACTCATTTGCAAATCAATTTGGTTTTCACGGGAGACTCAAGTGAGTCTCTCGTTTATGATGTTCTTCAACTGAATGTGCTGCACACAGGCCGCCTCATGTTTCAGTTGGTACGATATTCGAGATATCGCAGTATATTTTCATGAAGGAAACTACTCACAAGGTTGCTGAAAACTCTTCGACAGCCCACGACCGGTTTCGCCCTTCTTGGGGCTCATCAGGTAGGCGCAGTCCCCGAGTTTCCGTCAACCTTATGTTCTACTTGAACCCAAATTGGACTGATTTCGACAAATACACTCATTTGCAAATCAATTTGGTTTTCACGGGAGACTCAAGTGAGTCTCTCGTTTATGATGTTCTTCAACTGAATGTGCTGCACACAGGCCGCCTCATGTTTCAGTTGGTACGATATTCGAGATATCGCAGTATATTTTCATGAAGGAAACTACTCACAAGGTTGCTGAAAACTCTTCGACAGCCCACGACCGGTTTCGCCCTTCTTGGGGCTCATCAGGTAGGCGCAGTCCCCGAGTTTCCGTCAACCTTATGTTCTACTTGAACCCAAATTGGACTGATTTCGACAAATACACTCATTTGCAAATCAATTTGGTTTTCACGGGAGACTCAAGTGAGTCTCTCGTTTATGATGTTCTTCAACTGAATGTGCTGCACACAGGCCGCCTCATGTTTCAGTTGGTACGATATTCGAGATATCGCAGTATATTTTCATGAAGGAAACTACTCACAAGGTTGCTGAAAACTCTTCGACAGCCCACGACCGGTTTCGCCCTTCTTGGGGCTCATCAGGTAGGCGCAGTCCCCGAGTTTCCGTCAACCTTATGTTCTACTTGAACCCAAATTGGACTGATTTCGACAAATACACTCATTTGCAAATCAATTTGGTTTTCACGGGAGACTCAAGTGAGTCTCTCGTTTATGATGTTCTTCAACTGAATGTGCTGCACACAGGCCGCCTCATGTTTCAGTTGGTACGATATTCGAGATATCGCAGTATATTTTCATGAAGGAAACTACTCACAAGGTTGCTGAAAACTCTTCGACAGCCCACGACCGGTTTCGCCCTTCTTGGGGCTCATCAGGTAGGCGCAGTCCCCGAGTTTCCGTCAACCTTATGTTCTACTTGAACCCAAATTGGACTGATTTCGACAAATACACTCATTTGCAAATCAATTTGGTTTTCACGGGAGACTCAAGTGAGTCTCTCGTTTATGATGTTCTTCAACTGAATGTGCTGCACACAGGCCGCCTCATGTTTCAGTTGGTACGATATTCGAGATATCGCAGTATATTTTCATGAAGGAAACTACTCACAAGGTTGCTGAAAACTCTTCGACAGCCCACGACCGGTTTCGCCCTTCTTGGGGCTCATCAGGTAGGCGCAGTCCCCGAGTTTCCGTCAACCTTATGTTCTACTTGAACCCAAATTGGACTGATTTCGACAAATACACTCATTTGCAAATCAATTTGGTTTTCACGGGAGACTCAAGTGAGTCTCTCGTTTATGATGTTCTTCAACTGAATGTGCTGCACACAGGCCGCCTCATGTTTCAGTTGGTACGATATTCGAGATATCGCAGTATATTTTCATGAAGGAAACTACTCACAAGGTTGCTGAAAACTCTTCGACAGCCCACGACCGGTTTCGCCCTTCTTGGGGCTCATCAGGTAGGCGCAGTCCCCGAGTTTCCGTCAATCTTATGTTCTACATTGTTCCCATTGTTCTTGCTTCTGTTTTGTGAAGGGCGAGGCTACTTGGCCTAGCGCTTTTGATGATCAGGTGTATCTTGAAGACGATTTTACTGGGTGTTTGGCGTACAGATATATTTCCATGTTGGGAATATAAAATCCGGCCATTAGGGTTTATTACAGAAACATGCATAAATAGGATACTGCTTATGCAATCATACCGTGATGAGTCTGCTTACCTCATCGAGGTACTGTTCCACGCTACGAGCTGCTCTGGCAACGTGTGCAATCGCATTCTCCACGTCATTCGCCCATTGTTCCATCACGCTTGTGGTCCACAGAGCCCCGTCTTCCATCCCATCGAGGTCTATATTTTCAGTGTTGTGACTACGTTTCTGTGAGAGTTCCCCAGCAAATCTTACTGGTCTCGACTCCCTCACAGGTTCCATCGACTGTCGTGACGCACAAAGCCTTCGATCATTTTCTGGTAATTCGTCTCTCTCGTCATACCTTGTTGCTTCACGAAGAACTGGGTCCTAAAGAAATCAGTCGGAAAGGATAGTTAGTAGACTGACATCATTCTTGACCATCAGAACGTTTCAAGGTTTGTGTCGTCGAACATAATTCGAACTAATTTATGGAAATAACAGCGCCATCAGATTATGGTGCTCCACGTTTTCAATGAGAAGTTGTACGGCAATATGACGGGGTAGCTATTAAATCAGAATACACAAGCCTATAAGGCGTCCCACAACAACGTAGAAGTCAAAAACCTGAAAACGGAACCAAAGAGCTTTCGATGTTTCACCACCTGTGTCTCTGAACTTTCGGCCAAGTCACGTGAGATTTTCGAACGGAAAACTTTAAGCAACGTTCGATGGACGAACTGCTGTTGAACTATAGCTTTCACTGACTTGAGCATGTGCACCAATGAAATTGGACCGATTTTCTCCAAATATTTATCGGGCGGGAGTGTGCTGTAGGAGGTGTGAAATAATAACAAAATTGAAGCATAAAATCCATGACAGGCAAGCTCGACCCCGTTGGTGCTTGTTCTTTGTTTGAATATGGACTTGAGACGCGATAATTCATTGTCTGTGGACATTGGCAAACGACTGAGCCACGTGAGTGACACGTGCTAATTAAAAATGCAGTTTCCAATGCATAACGGACGTTTTTCTGTTTGATACCTATAAAATGGTCCGGAAATACGGTCGTGTGGTTTCTACTCATTGGACAGAATTCTTGTGGATGTAACGATATACACTGCATGCAATTTATAACGGATTATGAGGTGTAGTACCCACGTGAGTCATCCTTGTGTCTGGGATCTTACGAGGGTATAGAATCCGAATTCGAACGTTACGAATTCTGTCATTTGTTTGATGTCATTCTAGAGAGCTGACCTATCCGGGATTTTTTCTTCCGTGTACTCACTTGTGCTCCAATCCTTAGCGCTGAACTTTCGGTGATTTCGCACCGATTGTTTAGATTCCTTAGAAATCGATCTGCTCATCTACACGTTCGGACATTTGTGCAAAGGATTTGCATACGAGACGTAAGTTAGGGCTAGGCAAACAGACTTTCGGATGTGTTTTTTTCCAGATGAGTATGTAATAACCTGATTGGATGGCACTTAGCTGTAAATCCTGAACCACTTTCAGTCTGGCCATCTATAGTTTCGATGTACAGGCACGCCTACCCTGCGAGAAATCACACATTTGTGGGACCTACGTCGTTACTATCATGCTATCATGCAAAAAATTTTGAACTCTGGTCCCGGTAAGCCGGCTAATAATCACCCGTAGGATCATCTGACCAGAAAAACGATACTTCCTCTTAGTACGTAAGTTTTCCTTCTTGTTTCATGAATGCTGTTGGTGTAGTGTTGATGGTAATATTTCTTTATGTACTTTAGCATGAGCTTACCTCCAATGGATCGTCCGGATGATGAATAATTGAATCGGCTGATGTGCTCCTTCGTGGATACATGACGTTCACCTTCCGAGTTGCTGGTCTTGTAGCATACGCAAACTTTCCTGGTAGGGATGAAAACCGACAGTTAGTTAGAGGGAGAGAACATTATGTGGTTCGGTATCTGTACGTTTCAGCCTGTATTCCGGCATGGTGTTAAAGGCTACTTATCGGTCCTCACTGAGCATATCTCACGTTCACTATCTGCTCCATCCTATAGGCGACAGGCTTAAGACTTCCTCTATTTATTTATTTATTTATTTCAATAGAGCTACTTTCATCAACTTCTATGGCCAAGTGTTTAAAATTAGGAAGAATGTACTTGGTTCTGGAAAAACAAACCCCTATTAGTTGCGCCCTTCTCAAGTTTTGTCTGGTAGAATAGGTGGCGGGAGCAAATCACGCGTTCCAGGTTACTTACCACACAACTCCTACAATCGTACAGTATGAAATACCGACTTGTTAGGAGGCGTTGTGAAATTGTGGGAATGCAGCTAACCAGAATAGTTGAACCTTGGGATTCTAAATAAGGGAAGCATAGGAGGTATCAGTATCGGAATCTGGCCTACCGAATATGCTAGGTTTCTTAGCATGCCGTCTATCTTTACACCCTCACACTGATGGGGTGCGGGCGAATCGTGGAAACACGAAGCCTACACATGCTTTTCTCTAGGCACACAATTCAAGTTTAGACGGCCCGAGAAGCTGCAACAAAACGTTGCCTGCATCCTTTTGACTGGTGTACCAGTACATGATACCTTTCAAAGCTCTTTTTCAGTTGGCTAGGAGAAAAATGGTGTTCATCTGGCTGGCTAAGATGAAACAAGGCATTTTGTTAAATGGATCCGTAGCTAATTTTGTGGTTCGCTTCGCGTTCTGTCAGCATTTTGGAGTAGGGTAAAAAAAAATTACCACGTTAATCAGGGTTGGACGCATACTTTTGGAATATGTTTTCATGCTATTACTACCCAGAGCCGCGATACATTATTGGCCGGCATCACTATGCGGATTAACCTGAGGACTCAGGCTTCTAATGGTAACTTCAATAGTCTGTCCTCAGAGATGCTGTACCTATGTGTGGTCGTCTTTATACTCTGATTTATGGCCATCATAAAATCATAAGATTTTATGTGCTGCTCGGTCTGTGTTTGTGCACATTACGCTATTGTCAACCATAAAGGGGTTGGTAAAGCATGTTATTCCATCAAAAAATTGATCATGGTATGAACTGAATTGGACCTAGTCATCGGTTTACCCAGGGTCTTTCGCAATCGTGACATGAACGCGACGGTCCCAGCAATCAAACCTGACTTGGTCCGTCAAACTTTAGGGTTGCCTTGAACACGTCTCACCCTTAAGGGACACCTCAGTTGCAGTCTACCTTTCTGTTTCTAACGCTTCTAACTGAACTGAAATATTTGGTGCATGACGCGTCAATAATATAGGCAAATCATTTTGTTTTTTGACAGTTTTCATGTTCTGTCTGGCAATATACTCAATTTTATAGGTCATCTTTTCCAACAGTGCTACTTTTGTGGAGAGTCTGTGATCCAGAGAGAGAGGTCATGATTACTTCGTTAGGTCTATATTCTCTGCCATTATCGATCATCTAGATTGACACGGAAATTTGATATAGAGCTAGCTGGAGTACCTAGGCCAACCGCTGACCGTTGATCTTATGGCTTCTTATTCTTCAGACGCTTCAGACATTTTCTGGGCTTTCATTCTTCCGTGTCTCGTCCCATGAAGCACGCAAAAGTGCAAAGTGGCCACATTACTAACAGGCGTTACATTATCTCAACCAAACTGTCTACCTGATATGGGAATCCTCAACTGTGGATAACTTGTAGATATCTTGTTAAGCAGTTTCATTTAACTTTTTATAAGCGGGGATTAACGCGCGTAATTATGAACAGAAGCTTGTGGAGTGCCTGAAGAACTTCAGAGAGACGGAAACGTTGTTGTTGTCACAGCTGAAGGCTTCGTGACCAATCAGTCACCATATTCCTCACCTGCATGATCTACAAAAAATACGCGAGTAAAATGCACCTTCGTATTTCATTGTTTCTGGCTGCTTGACCAAGTTACTCCAACCAGTTTGAATGCACTGGCCATATGTAGCCGGAATCATACATCTCAGCAAGTGATAGGATCGAAGATCTAATGATGTATTCATTTCCTCTGTAAGAGTTGCATAATTATTCATGAACTGAACACTATGAACTGCACACTTTAGTATGCCATTACCAGCAAACTCAGCTGCGCTGGTCGTTGTCGTCTCCCTGGATTGGGACCCCGAGACGGGCCACATCAATGATTGGGGACATTGTTACACGTCGCCCAGTCGCGCCCTCAATTGCGCTTGTGCATCCAAGCTATTGCCTTCAATGCATAGCTCCCTTCCCGATTCCACCACTTAAAAGTCCACTGTTAGGCCTGTAGTTACACATCAATTTATTAGCTCCCGCCTCCAATGCGCAGCTACCTACCTTCCCTCCTCAAATCATCGATGGACGAAATTGTTGCGGCTACAACCACTGTACGACAAGTACGCGGTCCTTACAGCTAATAATGATGGTGATGATGATGTCACAAGATAGAAGACTGTTACTGTATGAGCTGCGTAGGTTGCTTCCACTGGAAATTTACCGTGACGTTTCAGTTCAGTAAGAGTCGCTACAGGCAGATAAAGGAAAGGATGTTAAGAATTCCATTAAAGTCACTCTTTTCCGACTTGTCCCTGGTCAGATGGGGATTTAACCATTTAGGATTAACGACCTACAAGTTTGATCTCTGGCACCGCCACATTAACGACATGCTATTTTTAGTGCTGACTGAATTCCTTGTGGAGTCAGCGACAGAGAAAACGAAGAGTATGTCAATATATTTTTGTAAATGATGCCGGGAGAGCGTTAAGACCGTTCGCCCCAGGACTTTGTACATACGAAGCACCGACGAGTCAAGCATTAGCATGAAAAACAACGTTGTTCTGTATGGGCCAAGAACGGGGAAAGTCTGGCTAAACGATTGTTCAAAGTGCCTTGCCTAGTTTGGTGCTGCTTAAGGATGGTTGCCAAATGAAATTTGGGGCGTTATATTGAGTTCAATTAGCGTCAGGCGCTTCTCACAATCACTGTAGGAAAAATGGTTCAAAAATCTACAATTTTCCGATGACCATTCGACAAAACTTCTTACCGTAGGTTTGGACGGTCAAGTGCGAAATTCCTACATCAGCGGTCCAAAGAAGTGTCGGATGCTCATAAAGTTTATGATTGGCTGCATTCTCTGCTTCTTTTGACTAAAGGTCAAACACACAGGTATTTATTAAGACAGATCCAGAAGACTGGCCCTGTCACAAGCGAATGCGGCGAACTGAAGTACTGTGTCAGTCAACTAGTCCTCAGTTTAACCTCAAATTCGTCCTAACATTAACATGTCGCATATCAAAACGACAATAAGAAAAGGCTGTTGTTTCCGGTGACCATGTAAACTACAGGTAAACGACCTTTCGAATCCGAAGTGTGTTGCCCGGAAGAATCATGCAGGCTTTGTCGTCCAAATGACGTCAGATGGTTTCCACACACTGGCATCAATACAGATGGACAGGCTGACAACTTTGTCCCGTAGGCATTACTATGGGAAGCTAACGAACCCTAACCTATTTGCCTTGCGGTTTGTCTTCGCATTTCATTATTTCGTTTGGTTGCTTTCCTAGACCTTCGTAGTGCCTCATAATCACACGGCTAAAGTACATAGAATAGTTTTCCTAAGAACGATCTCGCCCATGACAGCTGAACTGATCACATTCCATGGGGTGTGCTAGCTTAGGCACGTGTTCCGTCAGTCACTCGACCGACTTCCTCAGAGAGCCCTTTCTAAGAACGACACAAGGGGGTAGCAATCAGCCAGAGGGTATCAAGCGGTGACTTGGCAGCGAAGTCTGAAAGCCATTACCAGCACACTCAGCTGCCCTCGTCATTGCCGTCTGCTTGAATGAGGATCCTGAGACAGGCACATCAGTGCTTAGAGACATTGGCAGACGTGGGTCAGTCGTGCGCTCAATGGAGCGCATGCATCCAAGCTGTTACCTCCAGTGCGTAGCTTCTCCTCGCGATGTCCTCGGTGAAAAGTTCTGTATTCACGCATCAGTTATATCACCTACCGCCTCTAATGTCTAGCTATTCAACTCTGGCTTCCCAGATCATCGGCGAATGAAATTGTAGCAGCTATAATCACCGTACAACATTTACGCGGTTTTTATACCTGACGATGATGCACAAGTCGAAGAATGTTCAGTGGTGTTCTGTATGCTCACACAAAGTGCTCCACACTACTTATGCTGAATTCACTCATCCCACTCATCGTTTTTACCAGTTGAAATGAGTCTACTTTGGTTGCCGCCAATGAGTGTATGATAACTTAGAGTCAAATAATGCTTTATTTTTATGTGGCTGTAAAATTTACCTTCTGGATTCATGCAGATCTTTTCGGCGTGGTTGTCACAATATTTTGCTTGTTCAGATGTTTCAGATGTTAGTTTCAATCCTAACAATTCGAACTTCCTAGTTAAATTCATGGACATTTTGATCACAATTTCAATCATTTTATTCACATAGTTCTAGGACTGCACACTGTTCATTATAGACGCCCGATCGCTCCCGCATAAGATACATCGAGACCCTTGTAATGTTATCCGGGCTCTTTGAACCCTCTCATGACCTTTCATGATTGGTCTATGATGAATATGCGCACCATTTTGAGTGAATAGAACCATCGCCTTCATAAGACTGCAGTGGCAATGTAAGAAAACTGAATCTAAACATCTGTACAGTCATGCCAAAGGATTCATATACAACCGCACAACAAAAACAAGGATAAAATGGGAAAGAGAATGAATTGTATGACACAAACACTCAAGATGTCCACATCCTTAAACGACCTGTCAGACAATATTGATAGAAACTGACACTCTTGAGGTCAGTTACCAGGTATATCTTGAAAACTAGGGGAGGGTCAAGAAGCAGACATCCTAGATGAATCACGTAGATGGTTCCGATGCTACAGATGGTACAAGAGCGCGAGAAACATGAATTCTCTCCTTCGGACCTACTTTTATGAAGTGAAGCGACCAAGCTGGTCCGGTGTTGGAGTTTTTGTAATAGTGGGAAAATACTGTTGGGGGACTTTCCACAAAGGGACCACTTAGTATCAGTATTCATGAAAGTGATGGCCTCAGGATAGACACTAAGCAAACTTCCATGTAATACGCACACAATGGGGTGGTTTAGACGGCATGCTTACAGCCTCAAACTTTGAAATTGTGTTTAACTGGGTATTTTCGCACGTTCAACTGGGAATATAAATTATGATCACCACTACACGTACGTACTATTTTAACAATCAATACAAATATGCGTACGCCTCAATAGACAAAGTTGTCAACGAGAGAGCTAATTGCAAAGACGATACAGCCACAATAGGTAGCGATATCCGTGGCTATTTTAGGCATCCTCGTGGGAGTAAATACTACATTAAGGTCAATGAACTGTGATCATCATGAGAACTGATAAATACAGAGGTGCATAGAGAACTGGAAACTAGAGTTACTCACGCCTGTGGGACCATCAAATACAACATACTTGCAAAAGTGGCTGAGTGCTAGAGGAAAATGACCCTTGGAATCAACATCGACACGAGCTTTTGAACCTAACAACCCTTACTGGCAAAGTAACAGAGTGTTTTGTTGTCGAATTCTCCGTAGTGGCTTGCCATATGAACTTCCTGGAAGATTCACGAACCATCTTTTCTTCGTATTAAAATTGAAGCACAAAAGGTATTCTATCAGGTAACTGCACTCCTATTGACTCCACTTGTTATTTCAAAGTCGACGCAAACCTGCCTGATAAAATAGGTTATCTAAATTCCCCGCTTCATTGCCCAAATTGCTACCCTTGGTGAACAATATTCACCTTTTGGTATCTGGCGAAAGCTGTCCGAAGAAGCTTAACAGACTCCAGCGGTTGAGTCTTTACGAGTGAAATGTCTTTACAAACGGGTAGATGAGTGCAAATCAGTGAATCAGAACGCGTGTATACTTTGCAACTTCAGAACACCTCAGTTCAGCCAGTACATCTGGTATGACGCTGCCTTCCTGTACCTTCTTTGAAATGCCCAAGAAATACCCTAACATCAGCGTCATCAAAAACAGCAACGTCGATGTTGACACTGGTGCATCATTTCCGCACAACCACAAAGTTTATTTATATACTTTATTTATTTATTTATTTTTGTTTATTATTTACTTTATTTATTTATTTTTATTTACTTTATTTACTTTATTTATTTTTATACTTAAAGCCTTAAATAGAAACGAGTGAGCAAGTGATCTATCGCAAGCATTCCGGATTGCCCGCACCTCCAGGCACCCAATGAGACAATCTAGAAAGAACTGACAGCACGAACATCACCCATAGCCACTGATTAGCCGTCATTTCTTGCATTGTCCCCAACCACGTGCGAGGGCAGTCACGAGAACCTTGTGCTGGAAGGCGGACAGCACCAAAACACCTAAACTCTCCGTAACCTCTCCCACCCTTCTGCCACTCCATGTGTTATCCACCTTGCGGGCTGCGCCATTCTGAAATATGTATGGAGAACAGCGCTCGTCAGTGTAGACGATGCTTTGGCATACATAGCACGTGACCGAGCCACTGCATTTGGTGTAGCTGGATGTTTTCTGTGATCGAAGTGCCTGCTGCACAACCGAACACTCGCTTTCTAATTACCTCGTTACGAATTCGTTGACGCCATCCGACACTAGCAGGGCTTGTGGGATATCGGATGTCAAAAATCTGGAGATATTTCACATTGTATATCCATGGAGGCCATGTCTCGCGACCACACAATGCATCGCTTAATGTAGCGTGGTACATCTGACACTTGAGACCAAGTGATATACCTAATACGCATGCTAGCCGTACCCAGAAGTGCTTTGTGGCTTCTCGTGGCTTAGCGTCTTTTACACGAGTGAACAGCGCGCGTGTATCTGATTTTGTAATCTAGTTGGCAGAAAATTAGATACCTGTCCAGGGAGCGCTGTTAACTACTTGCTTCTACCCAGAAACTAGCGGTATAGCGAGCAATCCTCATACCTTCTTCCGGACACACTTAGGACACAACGCTCTACTCTGACGTACTCTAGACGTTCTGGGTCCTTCTGGTAGGTTTTTTTTTATCTATTTGGAGGAAGAAATGCTAAACAATTTCGTGGATCTAAATAATTCGGATGACCACCAACAGGGTACAACGCTAAAGATGTTGCTCAAAAGAAGTAAATCATCAAGTCTTCGAAGACGGAAAACAACCATTCCCGTGCGTATTAGCGTGCAATTTCTGGCCAGTGCCCAAACCACGGCCACCGAGGAGCTCATATCCAACTGTGAACCACTTTCCTACAGGACAGCAATCGGAATCGAACACCAGCACTGTACGAAACGATACCACCAAATCAAAACCAACAAATCTGATTTCCACCAACACTCCAAAACCATGGATATCCCCCATTTCTGTTCAACGTTTCTGTAGAGTCCCCTTGTAAAACAACTTTCAGTCGTTTTACCGTACTATTCAAGTAAATTAACATGGCTGTATGGCAGTAATTCACAAGTGTTCTCCTCTGATGTTGCTGTCAGTGATGGGGAAGATGATGTGCAGTGAGGTCAGTCGCCTGCACACATTGCTCGCTCAACTTTCTAAACCAATATCACCGGCGGCTAGCCTCTTCCACTCTTTCACACCTCAAGCAATCTACTTCGCCATCCCCTGCACTGAAAGAGTTGCTCGCAGGGGAACTTTGGCCAGTGCCAACAGAAACAAAAAGTCGTCTCCATTCACAGGATTCTGGAGTTCAAAGATCCCATCAACACGGTCAACTGTCTACAGGACTGCAACGGACGAGAATACATTCCCGAGCCGCTTGTAATGAACGACGTCCTTACCGCCAGAGTAACCCGCGCAACTAAGTCGTCAACTACAGGGGAGATGCTCTATGCATTCTCAAGATCATTCTGATGTCCTATCAAATAGACACCCAAGTACTGGATTCCTGGTCCGTAAACCACCTATTTCCGTCATTTGAGCTTGGGTCTCCCTCAGCCACAGCAACGAAAGCCTACAGCCCCAACGACAGCGTTTCACAGCAAGTATCTAACACACACATCTCGAGCTGTCTCCCGCGCAAGTCGAGACAACCTTCGCTGAACCCAAGGAAGCAATAAATTTCCAGTGCCTGGTCTAGGCTCGGTCGACCCTCCTCAATCACCATGTTCAAAACACACCAAATGGAGCTCTTCACTAAAATTTTCAGTTGCTACTTCACGAACACCCAAAGCAAACTACAGCAAGCATGCTGCCACCGACAAACCTGTGAAGCCTCATAACAATACCGCGAACCTGGCCTATATTATACGTCCACATGGAGCTGCTCCTTCAGGTCTCACTAATGAAGTAGTGCCGACTGTCAAGAGGCTGGAGTGTAGATCCACTACAGTTGTAAGTTTACATGTGACCTCACTGACCTTCCAACTGTTCTAGCGTACTGTTCTGAGGCCCTTCATTTAATGGTCAACAAAGTTACTCAGCGTCCACCCAATTATTCCTACGCCTTGGACGTGAAATTATCCAGTGGGTTTCGTGAATCGGCCCGTCTAGGGCACTCATGCGTTACCACTACGGGGGACTTCGACAGTGCTTAAGCCCAGGCACTCCGGTGGCATTTTCTTCAAAGTCATCCTGCTTGATCTCATGAACTGTGCCTCAGCCAGCCTGATGTCACAGGTCAAACACTTTTCACCACTTTGTCACGTCGTGACCACCGTAGTGTTAGTGATCGAACTCACCGACCACATGCCGTTGGCCATCTAGTCCTTGCTTTCAACTACGTGAGCTACGCAAGAAGATACTCTCTTGTGCTTCAGATTCGAACAAAACCAGTCTACATGCCCTATAGCATTTGTGAGAGCCAGTGACAAGACCTTCGTGAAATAAATGCCATCGTATACGGCCCGGCAATCTTTCGCGGACCTAATTGGGATGCTTACAGATGCAACTTCGAGAACCATTGCCTCTACTGTAGCTACCAACTCACACAGCTGGATAAGAAATAGGATTATGGAGTGGCTTGCGAAAAGAAACGATATTAGGCTTCCGTACCTTGAAACTCTTGGAGATTTTCCGTGTCCGGGCTATAAATTTCTCCGGAACCACTGCGTTCGCCTGATCTGAAAAGAACTGGAGAACTAGATGGCCTCACAAGTAGCCGAATTCACAGCAGACCTTAAGCTTGCATACAAGCGCGTCAACAGCCTCAGAGTGGTGAAACGGCATTCCGGCACTTCAAAATAGTAATGATCTTGCGCGCCCGCCGGAAGAAATAGCCGATGCTCTGCTTGAGCAATATGGTTCCATTTCCACTAAACCACTTGTTGCCGTGACACCTGGAAATAAATGCCCCACTGAGGAGGCCATGCGTTATATAAAATTTTCTATGATCTGTGTCGAATATACACTAGATGCTTTCCATAAAATGCGGCTGTATCGACAGGAACACATCCACAAGAGTGTTTCGTGACGAACGACCGAACAAGGTCACTAGCCAGCCAAATGTTACTAGGAACTATTGGACAATTCCTACGCTCTAAAAGTTCGAAAATTAGAATCACTCCTCCGGCTTATAAAGGCATTGGAAGGCCCGGCCTTGCAAATGCTAGGCTGGCCAGTGCTTTCCGTTCTATCCACAGTCATGGAGTCCAAAAGCCACTAACGTTTCTCGAAAGTCACTCTCCGCTATCACCTGTGCAGCACGGTTTTCGGAGTCGGGAGTCCTGTTTCGCTAACCTTCTACTAACAACAAGTGTATGCACCAAAATCCATGTTTTTCACTTGGATTTTTAATGGCCCTTATGTAAAATAAGAAATTCTGCTACAAAGCCTGACTGCGTACAGAATCAAAGGTCCACACAATAGCCTCCTTGCTATTCACAAAATAGAACATCACTGTTCGGAGTATTAGAACGCTGCCGCACCCTTCTACTTACACATATTTGGGTACCGCGACAGTTGATACTGGGACCACTTCTGCTCCATATATTTACTGAAGACCTACTAGTCCCAACAGCAAACCAGTGTCAGCTGTTTTCCGACCTGAAGAACTGGGGCACTATCGGTGCTTTTCTCGATCACCTACTTCAAAAAGCAGACTTAGACACTTCCTTCTGTTGGTCAACTACATATTATTTGCCGCTTATTAGTGGGGAGTGCTACGCACTTTCTCCTCGTTTAACAGACTGAGCCCACTTTTTCTGCAGTGCAAAAGCCGCGAGGGAGACATTCAAGTGATGGGCCAGCGGGACCTAGTCACTATTTCCCACTCCCAGAAGGTTACAGACGCAGTAGCTGAAACTTAAGGCTAATACGACATGCCCATTGGATACTGGATAGACCTCTGCTCTCAAGCGCTCTCTCAGCTTACACCAGGCCGTCCAAACGTGACTTGAACTTCATCAGAAAATTTGGAAACCCAACAACGCCGTGCCACCACGTCAGTCCGAGGGCCTCAAAATGTCCCATGCAACGAGCGCCTAAAATACTTCAACCCTACTCTGCGGCCTACAGTAGGTTGAAAGTGCTTGCCGACCTGTCAAACACCTACTCCTCAAGACCGTTTTGTGACGAACTCCTCAACCTCGCTAACACTACCAATCTCAGAGGTTTCCTTTCTTTTTGTCGCATGTGGAACCCTCTACATGCACATCGTTTCTGCTCTAACGGTAACCGTATGCAAACCCCGGATGTACAACCACCTGTAGATACTAAACGACACTGTTGAGCAACCATCTTAGTGACTCCAAACAATGAATAAAATCCTAATCGACCCGTTAAACTTAGTGAGATGTGAAAAGTCTGGCTTATTGTCGCAACCCTATGAACCCTAAGTCGGTCACCTACTCACAGGTGATTAGGAAAGCGGTGTGCCGACTTGTATTCTGTCCTAACTAAATGTCCCATATCATTACGCTTATTTTGATTTCACTTAATCGGTTGCCAGACTGAATCCCTCCCTCTGGTTCGATGCAGGTGATTGATGGTACATAATTATCAGATACTGCACAGCTACTTGTAAGCGTATTTATTTATCAGGCCGGTGACTACGAAACCGTGTCTACAAGCGGGGCTACCTGGAAAAATATTTACAGACTTACATGACGACAATCTATCCCTGAAAGGAAAACAGTTTTCCAAACACCTGTATTCAATAAGTAGCTGAAATTCCCGGCTTCTAGACCGCATACAGCCACTGTAATAAGTTACTAGGTTTCAATCGATGAATTATCACCACCAGTCACAAACAAATTATGTCTCGTTAGGCGGCGTTGGGAACTAGCCTCCCACTTTTGTGTAACAACAGAAACAAGAAACGACACTTTACAATTATCCAGGTGTTTTTTCTATTTTTCTGCTCCATTAATGCCCGCTACTTACCTTTACTGGTTTTTGCTGGTGGTGGAATCCATGGAACCTGATAGGGGCCGTGAGATTTAACAGGGTATTTCCTGACCTCAGGCGCTTGTTTCACCTGTTCGTTGCCGCAGAAATTTGGTGGTTCAAAGTGCAGATGCACTGGGGCATCTTCTGATACGTGTAGGTGAATGGGGCTTTGTGATGTTGATAAGTTTTTATGCTCCACTTTCACCACGCCCTTTGTCATTTTTGAATTGTTGACCAACTGACATAAACATTAGGCCCATCCCTGATTGGCCTACACTTTTTTCATCGATGCAGTTAAACTATGGTTTACATATATATTCATTTTGTGGTTTCAGTGCTCTGATGATACTTCTGATCGACTCTGGTGCTGTCGTTTATTCTCCGCTTGGACCGAGCGGGTGGTCTCCTTGTTAAACAAAGAGGAGCTTGAAAAATCACTGTTCTCCAGAATCATCTTGTCGCTGAAGTCCACCAGTGAATCTGAGATAGAAATATGCAGTTCACGGGCGATCCGAACACTTGCAGCACTTCTTCCTTTCACGTGAGTTTTGTGCATCAGAATTGACTAGGGTGCATATGTTTTTCGACCGAATAGAATTTGACGAATAAGCTCCCAAAGCATGAGAAGCGTCAGATCAGTCAGACTGTGCGACAAAATTTAATTTGTAAAAGCCACTAGTATCTCTTGGAAGAGTGTAAGTTGTGGTTTGACGGCAAGGCCTCCATACTGTGTGTTGACTTCGAAGATTACTCGTTGATCGTTAGACACGATTGCTCTCTGCAACATTAGAGCGGAACTTCGATAATTGCACATACACAGACCTCGGGGAACCGAAAACGTTGGGATCTGTTAAGAGGTTTTAAATATGTTAGTTCTATTGGCCATATTCAAGCCTGCGGTGGAAGAAAACGATTAAACCCTGGCTAATATGTGGAGTTGCGGGATGTTTAAATCGACAAAAAACACGAAACAAGATGGCGCCAATCGTTATCCGGAGATTGGAGAGGATTCCTCAGACACTACAATGTTTTCGAGGTTCCCACTTCGCGGTTGAAAATGTCTATGCCTAATGGTCATTTACGTAAATTCTATATATGTATGGTTCTCATAAGCGAGCGAAATCTCAAGGTGAAAAAATACCTCGAGTTGGAAGTGTGCCTAATAAAATGCAATATCCCAACTTGCCGGAACATAGCTTAAAACTGGCGAAAGTTTCGGATAGTTCTGCAACTTTAATAATATCTGACACTTGCTACTGCCTACATTGCGCAAACCAACGCAAATGTCGGCGGAGCACTTCTCTATCCTGATTTTTCCGGTATCCTCTGCTTGAGAAGATGGCCGCGGAGGTCTGTCCTCGCACTTAGAGTAGTATTATTCCGAGTAACCGGCGTGATAGGAACGTTCATTAACTTTTGATGACTCATACGAGGTTGGAATAACGTAAGGCTTGCAGCGTGTAAATTGTGCTCACAGTATTCCATAACATGAGTTAAAGGCGTAAATCTTGTCAACAATATTAGGTGACTTGTGCCTGCATGTCGATTTTTCTGGTAAATCGCTTGATACCGCCCTGGAAGTATTCAGGCCCTGTTTACTGGCAGCAGAGCCCTCTATTAAAAATGGCGAATGATAACAGGCTTTCCGTGTCAGCTTCGGGGAGTCATCAGGTAGTTTGCGGTTACAGTTGCACATGTTGAGCTGCTCATTATAACGTCAACCATCGAGCCCCACCTTAAATCAAGGAGAGGCCTGCAACTCTTAGTTGAAGTTGCCCAACCAGTCTGTTATTTCTTGCACAATACAGCAATGAGAACGTAGCTAATACCCACGTCTAGCATGCCGTTGGGGGTCCACGATATCCAATCAACTGGCTAATATGACAGCAGATATACTCAGGACTAGCTGTGGTAGGCCGAAAATAGGTGCACGCTACACCAACCAGAAGCTGTGTCCGGTTAGTCCCACCAAGATGTGGCCGTAACGTTGATAGAAGGTTACAAAATAGTGACCACGATAGCATGTAGTCGACGATTAGAGGAGGAAGGTTGTAATCTCGACCAAAACGAATAAAAGAACATTTACGAAGACTCACAGTCGCCTGCTCACAAATTCGCTGACCGTTACGCAGGAACAAGGCGATCGTCCAAGCATTCTGGATCCGGTTCGAGCCCGATGCGCAGCGGATTTAGTTCGTCTGGTATGAAAAGTGGAAAGTGTCTTCCACCACTATTGAGAGCCTCGGTGCTCGGCAATAAACTTGCCAGCGCAGGGCCCCATGAAAGACCGTCTGATATTGAGTTGATTTATTCTTAAACGTTGTTCCACGAACCGGCTACCCGAAATGAGGGAAATCGTGTTTGGATAAAAGTGCGCTCCTTATTGTATATTCGCCGGTTATCAATGAGGTCAACTTTGGAGGGTGCATCAGTGAGACCATTGTTAAACGCGTAAGCATCGGTTTCTCTCTTGGGGCAACGATAGTCTGTGGAATGGCATCACGGAGCTTGAGGCGTGCTTCACGGCCAACGTGGTTAAGGGCGGCTACCATATTTATAGTAAATATTTTGACATGCTAAATAAGGTTGTGCTATTTCATGAACCCTGAGTAGAACATTTGGTTAACTTTCTCCAGAAACGGTCCCCGCGGGCCCCATAAGTTGGCTTAAAGTCCGCGTGGGCAATATGGAGTGAGGTGCACGGGATCATCTAAAGAACGACCAGCGACCTTCGGGTGATTTTTCGTGATGAACTGAGAAAATACTATTTAAAGGTCGCCGGACAGCTAAGTCCTTGGTATCCAGTTTCGTTACATCTTTTAGTCTACCCTATCGTGAACGGTGAAGGCGTTTTCTTGGTCCCCTCAGAAGGTTATGGGGCACGCTTTTAGTCTTTTCGGGGAAGTTATCCATCGGTTTCCATTTAAAATATGGTGGTGATTAAATTTCAAGACTTTTTGTCCTCCGCAAATATTTGACATGGGATTGTGGGCGCATCGGGAAGTTCGTTAACGAGGTGCTGGAAAAGGACTCGGCCTGGAAGGACTGCAGTTGAGACCGGTGCAGAATGTGTGTAAGTGCTTCCAACTTTCGCTTGGAACAGCCAACCGCAAGGAGAGGCTGTAATTCACGAAATGCTTCTTCTGGAATCCCACGGACCTCAAATTCTGAGGCAATGGGT
>SJOL01007269.1:72191-102556 GCA_004794785.1 Opisthorchis felineus
CCGGCATCAAGTCTCTTTCCCATCCACTTATATGCTACTCTTTACAATGAGACCTTTAAACAACCTATATTTGTAGGAAATAGTCAGTGTTAAACTCTCGTTGTGCCGCCGATGATGATTCGGAAATCTACCTCATTGAGGTGGCTATATCTACTTATGTCTCTCAGTGCCACCATTCTTCGCATACCAGTGCGTTGGTCACCCTTTTGTCAGAATAGTCGAGCACAATAATTGGCGGTATTTGGGCCCCAGAGGACCTCGGTCATTCGCCTTCCGGTTCGCAGTGCTTCAGCTTCCAATGGCCAGTGAGTAGTGACAACTCAGAATATTAGGTCGGGTGTCGTCTAATGGGCTTCGAAATATTACATACTCGCTCACATCCCAGTCCATAGAAGGGTTATCTACTGCCTATGGCGTATGCAAGGACCAGATCTACGGTGAATGAAGGCCGGAGTTATGTGTTATAGATTCAGGCTATGCGTGTATTCTTCAGCGGTATATGCAAGATAGGAATTCCAGTACTTCATGCGACGACCTCCACACAGTACTTTCCCGTACCTTGGGTAAGTTTCAGTGTGGTGGCACTGAAGTTGAGAGTGCGCACTTTGGCTAGAGTGCACCTCTCAGGCACGTTGTGTTTACTCAGAACAATTTGCGCCGGTAGTTAGTGCCAGCTTCGCTGTTATGGATGCATTCGACAAGTTCTTAGTCACAACTTTTCTGGATACCGCGTGAGAATTACTTGGTTCCTGAAGTTGTGAGCTGACATCCGACCATCCTAGCGCAAGCAAATCTGTGCTCTCACCAGAGCCTTGCAGTATTTGCGCGGGGCTTATGGTTATTGGGGGTTGGATGGCCGTTCAATGAGTCCCAAGACCCAGGAAGAATGAAAGGCAATTACTACGGTAAGAAAGAATGAACGCAAGTGCGAAGAGAACAGAGGAGGGCAGAGTTTGAGGTGAAAGGAAAGGTCGTCATTTCCAACAGTACCATTTCCGTCGCGGTTTTCGCTCTCTGGAACGATACTTACTTCACTGACTAGAAATCTAGCGACATTTGCCGCCTTGTTACGTCCCAAGCCCTTTTATTCCAAACACAGTTGCAACGAAAAGCTGTGACGGTGCTTCTTTTGGTGCAATTTCATAGTGGCACGTTCCGTGCCAACCAACCAGGAGCAAAAATCTGGTGGAGAATCTATATGGTTTTAGCACGCTATGAAATCGACCATTAGACCTGAGCCTTGTCACGGGATTCCTGCAAGTCGGCATTTTAGTGGATTTACGGGGATGGTTTGTTTAATCACGGACCCTTAATTTCCATGCGTTACCTTGAAAACCGTCTAGAGGAGCCCTGAGAACAATAGGTCTCATGCCTTGCTATCAACCAGCGGATAAACGTCCATCAGCACAAGTTCTTGTATCCACCGTCTTCCATGGATTAGGGCATTCACGTCTCTGGGCGCTTGAAAACTGTTACCGTCTTCACAGATTTTCGGCATCATCTGGGCCGCTTAAGCTCAGGATGTTTTTACAACTGCGAGGTTGTAGGATAGCCACTTGACTGCTAAGTCACCCGACCGAGGCTTAACGGATGCACGCTTTGCGACCGAAGGAGGTACTTGAATTCAACCACCTGAGGGAGGCCCTTTCTGGGACCTTGGGTGCTATAAACACGGATGACTGCGTTCCAGATGTACGAAAAAGCTCAGGCAAGAGCTGCTGACGTAGCGATATTTGACATCTCTGGAGGCGCCAATCTGAAGCTTCTTAAGGGGAATGATGGCAGGTCTGCTTGCACTGAATAAGTTATCCGGTGAAGCCCAATTTGAGGACATACGGAAACGGAAGCTTGAGTAAGAATCGCCGTAGCTGTGATGTCAATGCGTCAGTGTGTTGGTTCCCCGCAAAGATCACCGGAACTCCACAAAACGGAGACGAGACATTTGCCTTGTCCCATACGATGTATGTTGCCTCTGGCTGCATTAAGTATCAAACAAGATGGTTAAATTTCTTTTCGGGCGTTCCCTGGACCAGGTGCAGTTGATCATGAACGCATATTGAGGGGAATGGACTTGCTTTTGGCAGGACAGCAAGTATTGGGAAGGAACCTTGTCGACGCTTTCCACATTGTTGAAGTACATGTATGAGAGAAGACATCTCATTCGAAAGGCCCGGAGGTAGCCGAATGGGAGAGTGCGCCTGCCCAAATCACCACATGATAGGTTACACTCGCTCCTAACCATGATTTCTGTTGCTAGCACAACGCTCAGTACTAAAATAGGGTGCTTTACTTAGACGTAGCCACAGTCTTGCGATATATGCTGAGGAAACAGGAGCAGCCTTATCAGCGTTGCAGGATTGTTTCTTTTCCTGACCATTTCAGTAAACATTCCAGGACCTTGGCTATCTCCACCACCCTCCATCTTTGTTGTACTTGGTGTGAATATCCGAGAGCTCTGCCACCTCTAACCCATCGTAATTTCACCCTCTCGTACTCATTGGCTGACGACGCTCAGGTCAAGGCTTTGTACTATCCCTGGCCAGGTTTGACTGCAGTCGGAGGCCGCGTGGACCTGCAATGCCAAACGTTTCATATACACGCATTGCTAAACAATTGCAATTAGACCTGTAAGGCTGCCATCAGCTGGTTCAAACCGGACAAGACTAACCGGCTGTCATCTAACGCTGAAGCGTCCTCCTGGAACCGACTATCCAGCTCCTGCGGAAACTCCCAGTGAGCAATCAAACTTAAGCGTCGACAATAGCGAACACACCGGGACCTAAAAAATCACCGTCAAAACGTGACTGCCGCAAGACACCTGGCCAGCCACGACGCAGCCATTCCTCTTCCTTTTGTGATGGGCCATCCTTGGACCTGTCTGAAAGACCAGAACAGCAGCATGGTTCCCAACATGTGCCACTTACTTGTTACTCACAGCAGGTCAGTCAGGCTTGATGTTGACGTGATTGTGTAATTCACTGACATTTAATCCTCCAGGGCTTCTAAATGGATGACAACAATTTCCTGGTGTGTGGCAACCTAATCCGACGGTTGATGACAAATCTGAATAACTACGCCCTACCAGCTTATTTACCAGTCTTTGAGTGACCCGAAATATCGTTTGGTGATCATTGGTGATCCCAGTGCATGTTCACGAAATTCCCCTCCCACGATTACTCATCGCTGATGACCTCAAGCTCTGCAGGAGGCTTTAGACAGCAGACGACCACTTCGGCATCCAGCTCTACGGACTGGTTGCAGTTCGCCGGTGTGAAATTAGTCACCGCCCAACTACAACTAGCACCATTTATTGGAGAGGGATTACTGTTTCCATCAACTTCAGCTACTCACGCCGAAGTTGTGGGTGGTAGCGAACACATTCCAACCAGAATTTACGGGCTTCGTGTCTTATAAACTTGCGTGCACTGACTGCACCCTGATGGTTACTTGGCTTTGTCGGAACGTCCTGGAAATCGTCCTGCTATTTTGAAGGTCATCTTGAAGGCCACACAATTCTCAGGTACCGCGAGTTTTTAATCTAGTTATGCGTTTTCCGCGTCTACAGAAATGTTTTTTCAGCCACATGTCGCGAGCATACGGATCCCTTTGTTGCTTAGTCGAAGAGCGGTCGGATCCAGCGGGCGAAATCCAAATTCAGCCAGATCCCGTCAGAGTGGCTTCAGGGGGCCTGCATTTACGGTAATTAGTGAGGAAAATGCTGCTGGACGCAAGAAGTTGGTCAAGTAATCACAAAGTATGATTTTGCACGGTTCAGTCGTGGAGTAATAGAAAAAAGCCATTCAATATTTATCCCCACTGTGTGTCTTTGTTCATGTTGGCGGTTTTCTCCAGATTTTGCTGCCAAACGTAGTTGCGTATTAAACTTAACTAGCTAGCTGGCTAGCTGCCGTAATCTATATGAGACAGTCTAACAATGCTGTCATTTTGTTTCTTCAGCGAGAGAGAGAGACATGAGGACATGGCTTCTTAATGCGTTATAATTTTCGGTAACCGTCATTGGAATTCAAGTAAATGATCGGCGAAAAAAGCCCACCAATAACTCATCTACACTTTGGATTGAGCATCCAGCATCAACGTTAACGCAAAATGGAGTGAGGCACTACGCTTATGAAAGACGACTTATCTGCCGAGACAGACCATTGTCTCTATAACCGGAAAGTTCAAGAAGCCTCACCGGAATGCCTTTCTTGGGTCCTCCTTTTTCTAAGGCGCCCTATCCCAAGCCGTAAAAAAATTGGTCAGTTGTAGCACTTTTCCGGTGTCTAGCTGCCGTGTTGCCCGATGAAAGCACGATACACCGCGAAGATGTCAACTGCCCTACACCCCTATGCAATTCATATGTAGTCGAAACAAACTCATCTGGACATCAGTGTTTCTCAGTCTCCGGTCAGCAATGAAAACATACATGGATTGGTTGTGAACTAAGTATAGGATGGGCTTTCTGATTGCATGCAGTTTTTGCCTCTAGTCAAGATATTTCCTTATTCCTGTGGAGACTGACATTATGAGTAGCACATATATCATGGTTAGCATGAGCCCACACCTGTTCGCTAGTCGCCCAATAAAAGGGTATCCGGTTCTTCTCCCTCCATCTAATATCACCATTACTGTTCTTCTGTCAGGGAAAGAAAACAAGTTAGAATACTACTGTACTTAGGCATTGTGTACTGAGCCCCCAAAGTGCTACTGACACATTCAATGGGAACAGATCTTGACGGCGCACAGTTCACATATTTCGATATACTCAATGGTCTCAGTAGATATGTACTCTAATAGGAAGGCAGCGGCTCGTAAATTCAGTTACGTACTGGTATTTAGGTTAGAGAGTCTAAAAATGGGTATCACTTGGTCTCTACGGTTACCTTCACCATCAGAGATGGCAACATCGGTGTTGACACTGGTGCCTCATTGCAGCACAATCACAAAGATTGTTTACATATTCTTAAGGCCCCTAAGTGTAAAGAGGAGAAAATAGTGGGTGGGTAGCTTGTTGCAAGCATTCTCATATGCATGCACCTCCAAGTATCCAGTCGGACAATTTGGAAAGAACTGACGGCATGAACACTAAAGGCATCGATCCGCCTTCACTTCTTGAAGTGTCATCACCCGGATACGACGGGGGCCACGGGGATCCCATTCTGGAAGGCGGACAATACCAACAACAGCTAGATACTTCGTAACCTCTTTCACAGCCTTCTGCCAAGTCATGTGTCATCTTCCTCTCAGTTTGCATCATTCTGAATAATGCACGGAAGAGAACACTCGCCTTAGTAGATGATGTTTCCGCATGCGTAGCACACGACCGGGCCACTGAAACTGACGTTTCTGGATGGGTTTCTCGACTGAACTACTCGCTGCACAACCACATACCCGCTTTCTAATTAGCTCGTTATGAATCCGTCGATGCCATCGGATACCAGCGCTGCTCCCGAGACATTGGTGGTCAAAAGCATGATGACATCCAGATCAAATGTCCGTGGAGGCCAACTCTAGCGACAATACTACAAGTCAGCCCTTAATATAGCCTTGTACATGCTACCTTTAAGACCCGGTGATATGTTGTCTTGACGTAACTAGTGACGCACATTAGCAAACGTAGTTTGCGCCTCTGAGATTAAGGCACTGACTTCATCAGACACTACCGTCGGAGCTATTACAACTCTCAATATATGTAAAATACCCCACATTCTCCAGCTCTTCCATTTGAATTGTAGGGGGCACACTTAGAGACTGAACGTTCTGAAGCGTAACTTTGTACTTTGATGGTTCAAGACGCATGCCGGCAGTCAGTTCATCCGTCAGAGCTTGTGCTTGGCCCTCGTCTTCGAAGGTGAGGACGATGTTATCTGCTTACTCCAGGTCAACAAGGTTATTACCTTCAACGCTTTGAGCACCAGAGTTTTGAGGAACTTCCGGCGTTTACCTCAATATTTCATCGATGATCAAATTGAACAAGAACAGAAAGATAGACATTCTTGCTGGATACCACTTTTTGTAGGGAATCTTCTAAACAGTTCACCATACACTCTTACACGCCCAGAGGCCTGTGAACATAGGGACCGGGTTATGTTCACTAACCTGTGCGGCATACCCTGCTGAGCAAGTACAATTAACGGTACTGACCGACCGAAAGAATCAAACTCACCCTTGAAGTCAAGGCACACCAAGATTGTGGGTCGATTGTACATATGGCGTTACTCTAACGCCTGACGGAGTGTGAAGATGCCGTCAACACAGCCTCAATCCGGTTGGAATCCAACTTGATGTTCACAGGTCAAGGTTTCGCGTACCATCATAAGACGACGAAGAATCAGTGACGCCAGAATCCTTGTTACGGTAGGAGTCAGTCTAACACTTCTGTGGTTGTTACGTTTACCGAGAGTGCCGTTTTTGAAAATAGGCACTATTATCGAATCCCCCCAGTTGTTTGGGTTGGACTGTTTCTTCCAGGTGGACTCAAATAGGCTATCTAGGCACTGCCTGAGGAATTCACCGCCATCCTTGAACAGAGCAGGTGGAAGGCCGTTAGGACTAGGATTAGAGATATACACTCAGACACTTCCGAGATTGAGTGGTGCTCCATATGCACAGACAGTCTTTGTTTCGAAGGCCCAGGATTCCGGATTTGAGGTAGTAGGCTGCCAATCGAACTGTTTTCTGAAGTGTTGTGCCCAACGGCCCAAAATTTCTTCTTTCTTGGATATCGAACAGTCATTTTGATCCCCGATTTTTTCGTTGACTAGTGGCTTCGGTGGACTAGTCGAAGTTGAACCGCCTGCAGGTGTTTCTAGAGTTTATCCAATATTTCGTCTATTTGTCATTTTCGCTCCACCAAGCTTTACTTTCTGCATGGAGACTCAGTTGTACCTGGCATGAGATGATCCGTCGGGCTGAGTTGTGTTTGCGGCCAGGATGAATCTGTTGCCGGGCCTCCAACAAAGCTGATGTCCTGTCAGAGATCCAGTGCTTAGATTAGGTTGGCTAGGTCGTACTTCAGAGGTTTTGGTTTTGGGTAGCGCTTTGAGTGTCTGTTCCCCCTAGTTGTTCATAACGGACATCGCACCATCCGGCTGGTGTTGAAAGTGCCGGTTCTGGTAGGTTGGTCTGATTTCCGGATCCACGAGATTTTCAGTGAGTAGGCTAGTTATGCGCGTCTTGTATAGACCTGAAAGGCGCAGTGAATAGTGCATGTTCGTTATCCATACAGGTATTTGAGAATATGCGGTGGGCAGAGGTCTATCCTCGCCACCGGTAATTGATAGCACTATGTTCCATTTGGATCCGGCGTAGGTTTGTTGGTGGGCACCAAGTATCAAGCGATTCTCGCTATTACGGGAATTGGTACCGCAAGTGGACAGTATGTGATCGGCTCACATCTGCAGTAAGTGTTCTCCGTCGTCCGAGAGGCGACTATGATCGGGTAGCTGATCATGTAGAGACGCTTCGCCTCGATAGTTTGACCCAATACCCACAACAACATATCCAGCTGCAGCCGCCTCCGAATCACCAGAGGTGCTCTCCGGAGGCTGAAAGAGAGTGAAGGGCGCTCGGTTAAACTACAGTACTTGCGTCCTGGATCCTTGTTTTCGATAGCTTACATCACTGCAGATGAAATCCAGCTTACGAGAAAGAGCCACTTGTTTCCCTACCTGCTTCAGTTCGCGAGCATTAAATGCAGCTTAGCAGACCGGCTTTCGGGGTTTGAAATCATGCTCTGAGGTATTCAAAGTTTTTAGTGGCGTCGGCCGCACAGAAGCTGAAGCTGAGCGAACACGCAGGTTAGTCCTGGTGCTGGAGCCCGCGTAGAAAGAACTCAAGCTGTGGTGGGGTAGGGTAGTAGGGGAGACATCTGAAAGTTTAAGAGGGCATGCTTCAGCAGTAGCATGTTGCCTCTTAGTCGCTGTGCTGTGTGCACTAAGTAAGACGACGGAGCTGATGGTACCACACGCCGGCCAGTGTAGTATGGTAATATTCTTTGTTGCGGTTTTCATAATTCTGCGCGTTCGGGGATAATGTAAGGGCGCCAAAACTCAAAGAGGGGAACGATTAGGGCCCTAAACTATAGACTTTGTCTCAAAAGCCTGACCACAATGCAGCGTGTGGGTGCCGGCATACTACTATTTTGGTACAAAAATTTTAAAAAGCAACTCTATGTATCTCCCACACTCCAACCTAGAGGACCAGAAGATTGCGTACGTCAGACATACATCAACTGAACAACCTCTTATGAGAACCTCTACAGGTACCCAAATTCCCAATAAGCATCAGCCTCTGCAGCGGTACTAGCCGCTATTAGCGGACGGTATCCGAAACTTCAGTAATGTCAACAACAGTGGTAATAATTTAACATAATAATGCAATATCAACGTGAAAGATGTTTGATGCCAATCTCGTCAGTTTCACTGCGATGCTCCTTTGGTGTGAAAATCTAGACTTGTTAACAAATCCGTTTGGGCTTAGTTGTGTCCGGCACCAGGAGGAGTGTTAGAGGCGGCTTTTGGGGAAGGTTAAGTCATTTTTACGTTTAATATTGTTGTGGGAACAGGCGTGGACTGCGTCTTCCGAACTGATTCCAAATAGAAACAACCGCGTTGGAGAAGTTCCTACACAGTTCGGTGGGGTGTCTTTGTTGGAGAAGCTTTAGGCTGTGATCCCGAAGCATGATACTATCGAAAGAGTGAGGAGGCCTTCACGAGTATTACAGTGGAGGAGTTGGAATGTCTAGATGTGGCAGGCTGAAAATTCAAGGCATTATAGAGGAAGCAGGCTCAGACTCTCGAGTTTTTAAGAATTATGGCTGTTTACGTAGTGATGGGACTTTTTCTGTGACCTGACGCTGATCATTTTCGAGCATGCTTTCATCGCTCTTTTTCAGCCACTAGAGCCGGTTGACAGCATTCTGCTAAGGGGCATGTAAACGTTGAGAAAACTGTAGTGAAATGGTGGGAGTCAAATTTAGAGGGAGATCACTCAAAGAGAGTGACCATACTCATCACTTTCTTAGAGGAATGGAGCTTCATTTTTGAAGAGGGAAGTTCAGAGGTGCTTCAGACTTCAAGGTCTTCATGCTAGCTGACGTTTAGGACATGTGTTAAAGACAGCGAATGGGGGTGCGGATATACTTCATAATGTTTTTGGTGGTCATTTGAGTATTTATCGGTGGCTACACGCGGCCGCAGTTCACAACCGCGAAGATTCTCGAGAGTACGCAATCTTCTGGACCGTATTATCAAGTTTTCAGCATATGTGGGAACCCCTACGTCCTCTTGGAGGGTGGGTGCAGAGAGGATCGATAAAGACAGAGAGTAGTGTCCGACCTAACGTCCATCCTCAGGGAACACCATCTGTTGGGTCAAAATGCTACTAGAGTGTATTCCAGATGTGGCTTGAAACGATCAGCTGCGACTGATTACTGAGAGCCAGCGGGATGAAAACTGCGAATCCGTAACTCCTTCCGGCGATGAATGAGCAGTTCTTGGATTGTTTTATCGGAGGCACTGAAGACGCCCAAAAAATTCAGTTATAATGGGCGCCGCATTACACCGACAGAGTGTTTTGGAGAATAACTGTGTTTAGTGAGCATGCAAATAATAAGGGAAGAAAACCGTGCTGTGTTGTGTTGAAGAGCTCATTAGAAAGGAGGAAGTTTTTAGGGGTATATTCATGCCCTTATTCATAAGTTTACAGGTCATAAAAGTAAGACAGTCTAATTGTTGATCTTATTTCTTGTGACTTGGGTTGACGAAAGCCCTCTTCCGCATCGTCGGGCGAACTGTAAAAGTAAAAGAAGAGAGGAATATTTGGCAACGTACGAAGTCGGTAACTGTGGTTTACTTGCTGTCTGAGCTTGGAGAACCGGCAGAATAATATGGTTTGAGCAGTTTCACAATGTCCCCAGCTGGGAATGCCAGCGACTTTGCGCTGACTGCTGTGTGAATCGTAGGTTCACCTGGAGGATTTTGTGTCAATGTTGAGGGTGGTCGTGTAGATACTGGGTAATGTCTAAGCTGTGTGAGTGAAGACACAGTCAGATTCCATTAGGCTAGGGATGAGGTTTTCTTTCACCTGGATCCTACGTGCCGGAAGGAAAATTTAGGAGTTTGGTGTTTCGTGTCATTCAGTCGCCTGTAGACCCGATCTAAAGCTGATACCTTAGTGTGGTGGTCGGGTTTGAGTACTGAAATGATTCTGCAGGATATACTAGCTGGAACCCAGTTTATCAAGGCTCTACCGTGCCAGAAATGCCAACGGTGGCAGTCCCACGAAGCACAGTGAGTCCTCGTGCATGGAGAAATCGTGTTACGAGGCGCTCTTCAGGTAAAGTCGTACTGACCTCTTCGATAGGAGTTTAAAGGCAATAAATCGTTTCCTTCGGACGACCAGCATATCTGTATCTTTGGAAGCAGCGATTCTGTCTTCCTCCGAGGAAGGACGGGTTAGTAAAGGTTGGCCCTAAAAACCGAACACTCTGATCGCTCAGCGGTTGACCGTGATCACCGGCGCACCATCCACTACGGCCAAAATACATTTAAAATCTCGTGCTGCTCAGAAGGCATCTGCTGTGCACAGCCGCATTAGGATTGAGACAGTAATGTCTTACTTCCTGCCCCCCCCCCCGAGTTAGGCCAGCCCTTGCAGTTGAGCAGGTCAGACTATTGAGTCATCGGGGTCCCAAAAGAAAACCCTACTTCCCACTGGCTCGCTGGTCAGATTTTAGGGTCAGAGGTTCATGGTGCGGTACCTCAACTAAACCCCCATCTTTGGTCTGGGCAACTGGGAATTACCATCTGACCGCGCGGTTCTTTGTCTATTATTGTCTCTCCATAACCACTTCCCACCATACAAGCAAACTTCGCTTGCTCAGTTGTTCTCAGCTTTCTGTCCGGTGGGCTTTATACACTTCGCTGCCCATTGACAACAAGGGAAGTGACACTTTGCTAAATCCACGAGATCCCTTCTACATAGGAGCTTTCAACATCCATATTTCATGTCAAACTGGCACACGGGAACTGCTAGCTTAGACCTTATACTCCCTTAAAATTTATGTATATGGTGTCTCTAAAACACGCGTATAAATCCAAGCATGATCATTCATCTTAAAACGCCGAATACGAACTCTGCTCTTTCAATTTTCACTCTCCGTTTGTCAGTGATCTAGAGGCGATGACTCGTGGAATATATGACATGGAAGTAGCAGTCAGCCTCAGAGCTGAATGCACTTTGCTGGAGTGGATTCCATTGGACAGTTATCTTTGCGCCGTTTGGTTATTCAACTCAGTCAAACTCAATGCGTCGACATAAAAACGATGCCTACTTTTAGTCTCGTGATATACCTCAATGGACTGAAAGTTCTGACACTTAGAATGATAATTTCTACCAAGACTTATCCGGGCTCATTTTTTAAACAAGAACACTGACATTGTGATTCATACGGGCAATATGAATGCCCAAGTCGGTTGTCTGAGCTCCTTGGAATCACATCTGGGTGGTCAATTCGGAGTCGATGCTTGTAGCACAGGCAACGGAAAGCGACTCATCCGGTCGTGTTTTAATCATCAACTGAATCTGGCCAGTGCGAACTTTCAGCATAAACATTCGCATTCCGTAACATGGCCACCACCAAGTTCAAATCAACTGTGGATTCAACTGGATCACGTGGCTATCAGCCACCAGTGGAGAGCCACGGTTCAAGACTGCCGTTCCTTCTGGGGCACACAACTTGATTCCGATCACGCCATAGTGGAAGCATGCCTGTCAGTTCGCTTCCCTTTGGACCCTCGCAAGTCAGCAAGAAACATTCCAAACTACCATCTTCGGAGAACTACCATAGCTCAGTTGTATCGATGTGAGCTAGCTCAGCTGCAGGTGAGCTGTGGAGAGCATGCTCTCCACAGTAAGCCAACACTGTCCTAATAGCTAAGACATAGATGAAGCATGGAAAAATGTGAAAGCAGCTATGCTCGCGGCGTTCGGTGCTGTCTGTCCGACTTCTTCGTGAAGATCAAATGACCACTGAACATCGTCGAAACTGCTAGTCTTAAGTGATTATTCACGCGCCAAAAACGTTGATTGGAAAGAACGGTTTAGCTGGCCTCCTGCAACACAGCCCCCGGAAACCGTGCATATGGGCGAATGAGTGTAAATCTCAATCGCCCATCGGAAGAAGAAATAAATTATGAGATATCCGTAGCGAAGCATGAAAGGGTACCAGGGCCGGACGGTTTGTATCCATTCCTCTTGAAGGAACGCGAAGAATCTCCGGTCACCCATCTGACAAAACTCATTGATGTGATATGGAATGAAGAGGAAGTGCCTGCAGAATGGAAAATGTCGACATTTATTCCTATTTTCAAAAACGGTACGTGGGAGCTGTGTGGAAACCGTCGTGGCATTAGTCTGGTAGCTGCGGTATCGAAGGCGCTCTCTGGTCTTATCCTTCGAAGTTCGACTGAACACGGTGAGGCCAGTCCGTAAAAACCAAGATGCGAGAGGACGCATCGATCAGACTTCCACCCTTCAACAGATCCTGGAACAGCAACCCTGCTTCCAGTGACCAACAATGGTTGTCTTCCTTGACTTGAAGGATTCCTTTGACTAGGTGGACCGTCAGGCACTATGGCAGTATCTATGGAGAAAAAATGTCCCGCATAAATTCTTGACCCTCCATAAGGCACTGTACGCCAACTCCCGCGGGCTTGTGAAGGCTTACGGAAGCTCTCGCCTGAGTTCACTACGTCAAGTGGTGACAGTCAAGCCCTTTCTCTTCAACGTCATCATTGATACGATTGTGGAAGACTCACTACCAGCCTCTAACGCCTGTGGGGTTGAAATGCTCCCCGGCGCATTCGCTCACAGATATCGAGTACGCAGACGACATAGCTCTTCTTGGATCTGATGCCATCGTAATGCAGACGATATTAAATAATCTAAATGATTCTGCCTCATTGTTTGGCGTAGGCTTCACTCTTGCAAAGTGTAAAGTGCTGCTGCAAGACTAGATGCCTTCCAACCCTAATTTCATGCTTGTCGATGAGCCGACTGAAGGGTTAGACAAGTTCGCTTACCTGGGAAACTGTACCATTCCCGGTTCTAGCCAACAATGATACCGTCATCCGAGTTAGGAAGGCCGGGGCAGCTTCTGTGAACTTGCGTCACCCGTGGCTCAGACGTGACATCAACTTATCTGTCAATAGCATAGTTTACAATGCTGCGGTGTGCTTCATATTGTTATGCGGGTCAGAGTTCTGGCGCTGAGGAAGTCAAAAGACTTTCAATGTTTGACCATCGATGTCTTCGGAGCATTGCCTGAGTCTGGTGCGAACATCGGATCAGTAGTGCTGAAGTACGCCTGATGGTCCCAGGAAATAATAGCTCCTCTAAGATGCATGAACTGGTCATACTTCATAGGTTACCCTGACTTTGTAACGTGCTGCGCACGCCAGTTGACCGATTTCCTCTGGAGGCCCTTTTTGCTCAAGCACGCGGAGGTAGCAGAGGAGCCAATGGAGGTCGGAAAGTGACTTGGCAGCCAAGTATGAGAGTAATTACTAGCAAACTGAGCTCCACTGGTCATTGCCGTTTCTCTGGATGGTGACCACGAGACGGGAAATATCAATAGTTAGAGGCATTTTCAGACATAGCCATGTTGCGCGCTCAATGGCGCGCATACATCCAAGCTGTTCTGTTCAATGCATAGCCTCACCTCCCGATATCTCTAATGAAAGCCCACCGACATCACTGTATTCAGGCATTAAACATATCAGCTCACACCTCGAATGCGTAACTATCTACCTTACCTTCCAAAATCTTAGGTGAATATAACTGTGACAACCACTTCCACTGTTCGGCAACACGCGATTTTCACAGCTGAAAGTTATGTTGATTTGCTTACAGGACTTCAGTTAGGGTATCAAGGCTTCCATGATGGAGGAGACCTAAGATTTAGCGGTTCTGCGAGGCCGACAGTCAACGACACAGGATGTAGCAGTGAAGAAGTCCAAATTTTCAGTTCCCACAACTGTGCACTGCAGTAATCAGTCCATCGGACGTAGTTGGCTTCCATCATTCGTCCACTCATATTTAACCGTCCAAATTCAATCCGGCCGCGGTGTCAACTCTTTTAATACTGTATCCATATATATAGAGTGCACTTGTTATAAGAAATGGTCCCTCTGTTCCTGGGCCAATTTAGATTCCACGAGGTTCCTTGCGTATCCGGAAACAATTTCAAACATACCAGCTTCATGCTGCATAAAGCAACTGACAAGACAATAGAACAGATTGAACAGAGCACCAACGTTTAGCTCTCACAGAACCGGAACGGCGGCACAGAGGCTACGAGTACCGAAGCGACTTAGGATCGCAAACGCGCCACCCAATCACCAATAACCCATGCCAAGAACAAAACTGTGCCAAGATTTTCAGCCATCGCTACTCCTTCCGGCTGGACCAATATTCAACGTATTGCGCTGAATATTCGTGGACCACTATAACCGTACTCAAGCGTCCAACCTTTCATGCCTCGAAGTTCGTTGCGCAGAAACTCAGCCGTATTTTGGCCTGGTAGGACAAACTATCCCTCTCATTTCCGTCTAGGATATTTGAAAGGGACAACCAATAGCTTAACCTATGCCGAGAAAACGCACCCTTATCGAAACTGCTTTCCTGATAAGAATGAAAATGAAATTTACTCCATACACGCCAACTTTCCTAGGGTGCTAAGTATGGAGCTTGGTTCCGGCTTTGAGTCTTGCGGCTCATCTACTTCGAGGCATGAAGCTACAAACCCTTCTTTTTTATGTTCATCGTAGCCAGAATTAAACGCTGGAGTGCCTACGTGCCCACGGACAGACTGAAAGGAAGCAAAATACAGTGCGCAGTTACTGAGTCTGAGAACCAAAAGACCCCACCCCCCATATGCCAAACGACTAGAGCGATCTCAACCAATGAAAACTAATGCAGGGTTTACTTTGAACTGGCGGCTGACTGACAATTTCGCAGTCTTCCTTTTTCTTACAACCAAAAATGAACTTGGCCTCGAATACTCGAAGTTGACCTCGTATTCACTCACACTGTCTCACGAATTCGAGGCATGTCATGTACACCGGAAGACTTCCTTCAGAACTATATCTCTAACAGACAGCAGCCAATATCCTCCGCTGACATGCCAGACACAACCGGCAACATCTGGTTCGTCCTTGAGTCACACGGATGACACTCCCTGAACCTGAACAGTGCCTGCCCACCTTGAAAACTATCAGACGCTTGCTCATGGAAAGCCATATCCACGGAATATCTCAGGTACAAAGAGCTCTCCAAACTTCTCACCCCTAACCCCCCAGCCTCCTGCCATATAAATGCCTTCTGATCGCACATTAAGCATATCGAACCTCGATATCGTCAACTAAACACTTTGGAACCTAAATGCTTTAACTAAAATGACTAACCTTTGTATGTATCATTCCGAAACATTCCTATCTGGACCAGCACTCATTAGAGGAGGGGGACGATCAAGTCGTGCTGCTCGCCTTTCAGTACAGCAGCTCTTCAAGCTGCTCGTCAATAAAAAATCGCACTAATAAGACATTAATTTACCGTCTTTTTTGGCCAGTGACAACAGGTACGTTGGTGCAATCATTTGCCGCCCACCAACTGACACTGATAGTGAACCTGCCATCAGATCAAACATTCTGCTCTCCCCAGACGTGTTGAACTTATGTGACTTGACGACCACGAGTAAAGGTACAAAACTAAACAAAATTTAATGGGGCCATTTTGATGGAGTTGCTCTTCAGTGTAGCTGGAATCTTATCTTCTTTTGCCTTGACACTGCTAAGTGGCTGGTTGATAAGAAAGCCTTAACAACGTGCGAGGCCTTGTGATGTTAGTAAAATTTGACCCAAAAAACGAGCTTCAGATAAAAGCATCCATAAAAATGTCACGCATATATTGTAAACACAGTGTGACGTTGCTCTCAAGACTGCAGTCGGATGAGATCACCCAGTTTACTGCCGTCACATGGATCGTTGAGTACGTCACAGTCTCTTTGTTATACTGCACTACTGCCAGATAGTTTTTCTCAACCTCTTGCAGCGTGTTGCCGTCCACATATTCTGTTCTATATATTTTAAACCAACATATATGCCACACTAAACCCCTACACTCTTCCATAGCCCTTTTTATGATTGGACCTACTGTGGGGACCAACACTTCACAGTAGATATCCGACCAAATGAGATGACATGAGACTTCCTGTTGAAGGCTTCAGATCTCATTGCTTCGAAACATTCCTGGAAGTGAAAAGGAAAAGGGCCTGGTGCTATCCTAGCTCAAACCTGCCGGGTGAGTACACCTGAGGCACTCGATCAAACAATATTGGCAGAAACTGGGTGCACGAGAACCATTGGTTTGCCTTGCTGCCTTACCCTGCAGCATCCCTAGTCAACTACAAGGAGGGTTGCGTTGACTCCTTCCTGGAAGCCTGATCGCAACCACGGTACCTAGACTTTTTATTATCCGCGTTCATTTCACACTACAAAGCAAAACGTCTCCCTCCTTTCACTTTGCGTCACTTCGGGAAACAAAACTATTCTTGGAAGTGAATAATTCGGCATGCGTAAAACACGATCGAGCTGCCGCATTTTGCATTGCTGGAAGTAGTCCCGAGGTGAGGTGTGTGCCAACTTCTCGAACATCCCGGTCAATAGTCACATCATTGCGAATGTATTGGTGCCACCCGTGTCAGAGATGGGTCCCGAACTCTTTTTGAAGACGTATAAACATCGTCACTCCTCTGATTCCAGAGGCCATATCGCACAGTCATGCAGCCTGCTGTCTATTCTGATGCACACGCAATGTATACCTAATTATATATCTACTTGACGCCACGAATCGCACGGCTTCGTGGACCAGGTCCCGGTCCTTAATTCTGAGAAATGGGCCCCGTCCCTCGCTATCTTCATAGTTCATACAGTTTGCAAAGTGCGTGAGACGTTCCACAATCTCCAATTCCCACTCTTCAATTACAGTTCGGATGTTTAGATTCTTTACGTCCTGGAGCAAGCATACGCTGTAGTCCACCCCTCTAGGGGGTATTTTAGCCTGGAACACCCCTTCGAAGTTGGGAATAATGTCATCCACATAGTTACTATGGTCAGGGTTTTCACCTATAGCAATGACTGTCTTACCGTGGTTTAACCAACGGGCTTCCAAAGCCGACATTTGTTTTGGTCATTCATCGGTTCGTCGATTTTGCCATCACTTCGCACTGTCTGTGTGAATCTAACAGTGAGTATACGAAAATATTGGATTTTGCTGACCATGTAACACCAGACTGTAGCGCTGTAACCATTCCTTGTAGTATAGAGTTTCCTGTTTTTCTTACACTCCCCTGCAGTCCACTGAGCGAAAACCTCGGACTCTGTTGTTATATACTCGTCTCGGCTGAACGTCTATGGGAAAGAGCACAGGGCTTTGCTGCTGGCCTGGATATTGCATCTGCATTAGCCGGTGCCTTGGAAATAGTGGTCATTCGTGAAGAGTCTGCCCAAAATGGCAATCATCCAACCTCTTGGATGGACATCAGTGAACGAATGAGAGAAAATGGTGTTGTTTGGCCAAAGGTTATGCTTATATGTTGGTGAGTCGTTTCGACCTGCCACAATATTATCCCCCCTCGTATTTCTTATGTCTATGTCACTTTCGTGGATGTAGCGAACCCTCACCCTGGGTTCCATACCTTTAAGTTCTTCGAGCATTTCACTTAAACTATGTTGTGTTTTAAGGGCCCATAAGAGGTCTAACCGTTATGGAACCTTTGAAGCGCTTCTCAATTACTCAGTGTTTCATTTTTCACGAGTGAGCCGGTGGTTTTTGACAACGTTAGGTTTCATCACGCAGTCTGTGAACGGAAAATATTCGCTTCATAACTCTCTCAAATACTTTAGGGGTAATTCTGTACGTTCATATTTTCGGTACTTAACATACACTTTTATGCTCTTCCTAAACGGTTCAGCTATTCCGTATCAGTATATTTGCCCATGAGAGCCGTTTGTTTCGTTCGTTCAGCTGTAGCATCTCTAAGTGCCTAACTGCCATGCAACCAGAAGGAAGCACGATGGCTGTGATACTGCCAAGTTGCCCAAGCCGTTCGTTTGCTGCATTGTACTTTTCTTTGTAGAGGATTAATATCAACCAAAGGTTTCTTGTGGTCGCCGCAATACCGGGGGATGAACCCCGCGCTTTGAGTGTACTTTTTGATTAATTATCCGGCTGTACATTTAGGTAGATAAGGTGGAAACCTAAACTTCCTACGGAAGAAGCGCTTCAAACCAGAGAGTGTGATTTGTAATGAAATGAAATCCTGGAGCTGCGAATGCAGCATACAATTTGGACGTCACCCTGGGCATTCTGTCATGCCTTCTATCTTCATTCCAAAATCAATGTCAGACGTGCGCTTCTGCTTCATTGTACGTCCTATCAGTTTATTGCTTTACCATCGCAGAAGGTAATTACCCTTTGGAGGAAATTCTCCGAAAGAAACAGTCCTATCAGGGAAACAGTTTCTGAGGCACGGGATTTTTTCCACTCCAATCTCATCCCGAAGGCACAAACTTCCTGAAAACCAAGAGGAAATAGTTTCTTGCTCGTTTGTTCCTCACGAGGAGACACCGCACAGGAAATAGCTCAGGCCAGATTCTTTAATCGTCTACCAGTCAAATGAGTTTATGTCATATGCATAACCGGTACATTGTCAAGGCATGTTCTAACTAGGAAGATAAATTGGCCCCGGTTTCTTTGGAAACTAAACAGTTAAAATACTGACTGAAGCTAATGTGGATAAAGGACAGAATGAGGCAGTATATACTGATCAATAGTCCTCGAGTTCCCAGTAATCGTCGTTACAATTGTCGTTTGGTAGGAATACATAATCATGATAGCTCAGTATGTCCAGTCGTTTCTAATTATATTCAACTGGATGATTACTGCAATCCAAAAGTGCCTCGGAATTGGCTCGATGCTACATGCCGGAATTTGAGTGCATTCCTTCGAATACTATGTGTTAATCAGGGCACCCATACTGGCGACGGCGCCACCCTTCGATTGTAGATGCTCCCTGAAGAGAGTCTTCATTTTCGTCTTCATTAAGAGTGGTTCTATTCGACCACCATTCTAGCCAGTTATGTTTGGTACCGCCGCGCTATCGATTTCTAAAGGGTGGTATTTTTCAGCTTGTACACTTTTCAGCTATTTCTTTTGTTTTTGGCCTAGTGATCTCACATCTCCTGATTCGTCCAAGTTCAGTAAAGCAACCGGTCAGACGGTGGCCAATCAGACCAACGTTTCTTACTCGGATCCGGAACAAGTTAGGAATCCAGATGCTCGTCGGTGTGAATACGGATCAAAAGCTTTGGGTTATATATTTCGCTTGTTATCCCCAGGATTGTTGGATCGTGCTGAAACGTTGGATATGATTATTAGGGTAAGCGGTTTGCCACTCGTTCTCCTTCCCCCCCCCCTCAGCAATGAACTGCCTGCTCCTGGTCCTTTTATCGTTCTATTCTTTTTGCATTCTTTCTATGCTGTATTTCGGAGGTGACTGTCGCAGTTCAGAAGTGGGATTACGGAATGGATTGAATGAAGAATTAGTGTTGTGTAATACCCCCCGCGCTTCAGACGAGCATAGCCAAGACCTTGTTCATAGTTTTCCATTGTCAACGGTTGGTCAGATATATCTTCAAAGGCCTGCTGATGTAAGTTACCTCGGGACCACTCTAACTAACAGTTGCGCCTGGTCGCCTTGTGTTAAAAAGGGTTTTCACTAAGTCTGACGACTTTCTTTTTATGCTGTCAGACAGACCGATTTGTGTATTTTTAAAAATTATTAGGAAATTCGTTTTTAGATCTACTGTTCCCCATTTTACTGCTCGCCAGTCATACTCCCCGGCTTTTGCAAAACAATTACTGCATCGTGGTCGAGCTACTTAAACACAACCATAATTAAAGTGGAATCTCCAGGAGTGTCTCAGTCAGTTTTCTTAGGCACCGAATGCTTTGACGCTTATAATCACTATCCATAAAGTATTCCCAGACGGTCGAAACTCCGCTCACCCAGATTGGTTGCGGACAATATCGAACTTCTGCACGTGACCTGAGCAAACACTTTAACCTAGAAGAACCACAATGTGCCAAAATTCGGTGATTCCGTGATTCCGTCGCTCGTTGTCATGTTAACTCCGATACGCCCGCATAACACTTACCTGTCCTAATTACCATCGGACTACATTCTCACTGTTCTGTACTAACATCTTCCTGAAAAGTCACTTCCCAGGATGCACAGAGCGAGATGGTCAGAGCGCGAGTTTACTTACCGGAAGGTCCGTGGTTCGAGCCTGACCTCTGCCTCTTGACTTCTCCTGTCTAGGCTTGGGCAACCTGGCAGTATCCCAGACCTCGTGCTTCCTTCTGGTGGCATGGCAGTTAGGCACCGAAAGGGTACTATAGCTGAACCATTTACAGAGCCACTTTTGACGTGGATTGGTTCGAATGAACTTTCTCTCACTTCATCCATTGCTATTGTCCAGCTGCTCAGAAGGCGTTGATTTGACCTAGCAGAGTGAGGTCGATTCAGTTAGAGAGTTCAAGAATAGTAAAAGTACAACGGTGACTTTGTGCCTTCTTGTCCCGCTTATGGAGCGATTCTGATCCACCCTCCCGGGGGAAAAGGCCTCTACTTTTCGAGTGCTGAGCACGCGATTCCATTGTTTTCATATCTTGTTTTGGTTAAAACTCGCGTCATGCCGTACCACACATTGAGATGCTTTTCATCCACTTTCTTCCATCTATATACCACTAACTCAAGGAGTTCTCAGTCGAGAAATCCATACAACTAAATGTATAAACTCTTCGCTAGCAACACACCAAGTTGGTGCCATATAACGGCAATTGAAGTTTTCAGTTCTAGGAATTTTTGAGAAGCTTTGAGGTTTCTCAGTCAAGCTTATATGCTTCGTTTACTGGACCTTTCAATCGAAGAAACAACTGAGATACCACCGAACAAGTTTGGTGTTTTTGAAGCAGTCGCAATCTTAACAACCCAATCATTGACACGAAAAAACTCATCTAAAAATCCTGAGGACGAAAAAAGAGCATGTATCGTCCTGATTATGAACACTTGCGGACGTGTTGATTCTATAGTGAATGAGTACTCGGTTTTGGGCTACTCTAACTTTCAAGCCCAAAATTTCCATGTTTCCTTTTGCAGCATTTTTTATCGTGACGGTTTTCACGTTTTATACCTCTGTGGAAAAAATAGAGCTCCGGGCACAAATTTGACTGAGGTACACTCTTATATCGGGTGACCTAACGATTACCAGATGGACTTTAATTATGTTCTAGTTTACTCAGAACAACACACTGACAAAGTTGTAAGAATTTGCGGGGAATTGTCGGTTTCATCATGACGAAGCACTGACAAAGGTGTGTTGATGCATTTTAGAGGCCATAGAAATCTTTACTAATGGAAGCACATAGCCGATACCCTAACCTGTTGCTCTCAAGTTAATTTCTATGGTGTTGTGTGATGTCCCTCAGTGCATTATGCAGGCTGAGAAATGTCGTCATTTTGTATATTGAAGAAAACGTTTCTCTCTCTCTCAAGTTATAAGTGGGTTCCACCGCTATGAACTACTATTTTCGCAGTTTGGAGCTTCCGTCAGGTCCGTATTTCTCACGTGGAAACGGTCATCCTGGATGCCACCCAGAACTCTCGCTACCCATTCCCCTTTTGAAGACCCCCAAAACAGTCCAATCGCGCCCCCCTTGTAACTCAACTAAAGTGCAGAATGTCAACTTTTATTTCTTACTTTAATGAAACAGGCTTCGCCACGAGTTAGCAGCATAAGGAATTTAATATGCACAGCATTTTTCAAGCAACTCTCGATGACCAAGTCGAAGCCACTTCCAAACAAACCGGAACAGAACGAGATGTTCAGAAACATCTATCGTTCTCATTTGAATAACTAAAAGTACATTACTCCTTTTCTCATACGGTTTAGATCAATCGCCTTTGTCAGCTGTTTTTGAGGAATGTTTCTTCTCAACATATTCGTACGGCTTCTTCATAACCTGGATCGATTGGGCCTGTACCTTGGCTGAATCAATATGTTGTATGCCAGGTTCCCTCTGTACATCTCAATCTCATGTTCCATTGTCTTGACTTTTGCTACCATTCTCCATCTAAACAGTCCATGTGCACCGCCATGACAACAGACAAAGTATGCAGCTCGGAAAAAATCCGATGGAATGCCAATTATGCCGCAAGCCACCTGTTTCGAAATCAGTACTTATGGTCCCAGCTTGCTGACCCCATGGTCGCTTCTACAGACCCTATTTTATCGACGGAAGCCGTGCGACTTTATGGAATGGTTGCTGAGCACCTTGTTCAGACATTTTCAAAAGACAGGTATTTCAAGGTAAGTGTTACTGTCTGTTTTGCTTCTGTCAGTAGTATGGGGGAGATAAACTTTTTTGTCCACGTTTTCCTACTCATCTTTTTGAAGTATACACCTTTCAGGCAGTGCATACCTGTTGACGAGAATGTAAAAGAAGCTCAACTCGATTTTGTGCACAGATTGAACAAGGCTCCTTCAGTCTTGATGTACCCGCTCACTTCATACCATCTGTCGAGTCATTTTGCTGAATCAACGCATGCATCTTATTTTCCCCTACACAGGCTCGTTCTTATGCCGCAAACTCATTACTGTGTCTTTTTCAACAACCAAAGCACCAACGACAAGCAGAAAGTAATCGGCAACAACAACTGGTGGAGCCAGTCAACCTCCTTAAGATCCTCAATAGTGCACGTATGACAGATCAATGCTCGTTGAAACAAACACTGGAATGGTCCATTCTAGATGCTTCATTCGATGTTTTGGGGAATGTTGAGGAATGCGAATTCGAAACATCATCATCATCCGGTCAGTTTGAACCCAAGCTGGAGGGGTTATTTCCTCCGGTTACTCATCTCAGCGAAAGCCAATATCGTCAACAGTGTGTACACTCTTCAGTTGTGCTCATTTTCTGCTCCTTGACCACCCTGTTATCCATTGCTTTAACTCGCACAGAACATTCCAACAACATTACCGACTGGGCATCGGAGCTTAACACTCTGCTGGGGGGCTGGCTGACCGAAAATATACGAAAAAAGTTGATGAGTTTGGTTGATAAGCTTCATTCGACTCCAGAGTACCAACTATCTGTTTCTAATCCAAATGAATGTGGCGCCGTCACGGCCGATTTGAGCCCTATACTCTGCAGTTTTGGAGACTCCATTCGATTGTTTGATGTCTCGGATCGCGTCAGTCGACTGCGTCTGGTTGTTCAGCTCTTCCAGTCGCAGGCGTCCATCTTTCTTCAGACACTTGATTCCCTCATTCAATCCTTTCCAATGCAGCATTTTTCTTTTCTCTGTTCCATTCTGAGCCCGCCAACACACTCATCACCGGTACAGTTTTACGGCAGAAGCCCATTTAAAAAAAGCATTTCATCACAGACGCAAATCACCCAAGATAATACTTATGCTTTCCGGCAAATCTATGACTAACCCTAGTGCAACTCGTTACCTGTATTTGTTAGTCGCTTTTTAAGAAAAGATTAACTGTTTGCATTGTCTTTTGTCCGCTAAATCATCTGGGGGATGAGTAGTATATCCACTCGTATGCGATTTGGAAGGGAGGACTTCTGATATGGTGTCAACATCCTCAGAGAACTTGAGATAGCTCAATGGTTAAGGCGCGAACGTGCTAACAAAGGGTCCGTGATTCGAACCCAGCTTCAGCATCCCGATCGCTCCTCTCTAGGCTTGGGTCTCCCGGTCCTCCGGCTTACTTTGGCGTGGCAGCTAGATACCGAAAGGGTGTTAGATCTAAACGATCTGATATCTGGTATCATTATTCTCAAGGGGAGAAGTTCGATGTGGAACACACAGCCAAACATAGCACTGATTTCTTGTTGGTCTGTGTAAGCATCAGGTGTGTGAGTTGTGACCTTGAAACCACTCCGTCTTCAAGGTGCGCCTGGTGTTGTTTGTCAACGACTGGTAATCAGTTTACTTGTCATAACACAAGGAACTGAAGCCAATCTGTGAATAACTTCTCAAATGCTTATCAGATTTAACCCAGGGGCATGAACGTACAATCCAGTTACAGTGACATTCCCTATCTACTATTCATTGTGTGTCTCATGTAAGTTGTTCTCAGCAGTTAGAACGCAAATATACGGACCGGAAGGTCCGTGGTTCTAACCCGACCTCTTCATCTCGACTTCTCCTGTCTAGGTTTGGGCAACCTGGCAGTATCTCAGGCCTGAGAATTCCTTCGGTTGGCATGGAAACTAGGCACCGAAAGAGTGTTACAGCTGAACGATTATTGTTACTTTATTATAACTGAGTTGGTCTCTTCGATGGAGCTTTTTCTGTCTACAACGATCAGCACAGTTTCCATGGTACATATACACTTCTTGGCTGATGATGATACCAAATGGTCTATTGCCTTGTGGACTTAAAGGCGAGTATTGTGATCAGACGGTTTACTGTTTGAGAACACATGGGGATCCTGGAGAATCGGGGTATTTATTACCACAAATGGTGATATTCTGTCATATTCGCTGTAGTAAGCGCTATGTTTGATTATAACGACTGATCGCTAATTCTTGAACGCTCACAGTAACATTTCAGCAATGCCGTGAAATAGTTTATTCCTGAGGTAAAGTTCTGGTGTTTGGCTGGAGCAGCTTTTTTGTCTCCTTAACACTTTTCTGTCTGGGAAACGTTTTAGAGGACGATATGGCCTCAGTTTCATTCCAGAACCCAGTTTGTGGCCTCTTCCACACTTGGGTTGTGAACAGTCTGGGTCTCATCCATATTCCAAACATGCTTGCAAGTAAAGGGAGCTGGGCAATGAAATGGTCTTTCTAGAGAGCCTGAAGGACCAACCGAGATGAGACCGACTCTGGTCTTGTCTTCAGGCGGCCAACAACATCTGTTTTATGGAATGGTCTATCATTCCTAGGCTTGGGATGAAACCTAACTGATCTACCGAGGATTGGTTTCTATCGCTTCAACACATCGAACTGCATATTATTTTCAGAAAGAACCATTTTTGTAGCGAACTCTTTTGATGAAAATAAAGGAGTTCAACTGCAGCACCAAATAGATGCCAATAGCAAAATCGTGTGTACATTGAACAAACGGAGGTCTTTATTCTGTATGGTTAGTTCTCCAAAAGAGTAGGTTTAAATTCGTTACAAAATTGTGTACGCTTTGGGAAATCTCTATCTCAGGAGTCCCCGTGTGACGGAATTGTTCATCAGAGTCCATAAGCGAACTCAAACAGCTGAGGCCGTTCCTGTACCATACAGTTCCCGGCTCGGTATGCAGGTTGTTTTCGAATCGCTACTCACCTAACGATCCGTATGGCCGTTTCGCGCATGTTGATGAGTGTGAACGGCATCAATCCTCAAACGGCTTGGCTGTAATAGAAAAAAAACTCAATTGGTAATTTGTCAGAAGAGTCTAATCATCACTTGAAAAACAGACGTTTTATCATACTCTGCTGGGAAATTTTGGTTAAGATTTTCTGGTGTTAGTTGACTGAATAAATCGAAAATGTAATGTGCACTCGCAGAGTAGATATGCACTCGATTAACCATTCAGCTAGGTAACCTTGAAAATGGATTCCAGTCGAGTATCCGCTCCCGTAGTTGTTGATCGTAGGTAATGGTTCCAACACTCCGTTGCGCAAACTGAAATCAACGTAACCCAGGACCATCAGTATAATAAATGTAGATGCGTCGAGAAAGGGGATTAACTTGAAATAAGAGTGATGTGGCTACTGAAATTTTGAGTCAGAAAAGCAACGGAGCGTTTAAACGCACTTTTCTGCTGCTCTACTACGTACGTCTACCTTCTGCCTATCACCCGATGCTGAAAGTCTAACTTCCCTGTCTGGCCGCCATGTGTGCTTCTGAATAACGAGGAAATTTTTCGAACGTCTAAGGGCATCCCAAGTGACTGGCAAAAACATTAAGCGGATAGTCAACAGCGTTCCCTCTAGCACATCTCATGTGTACACGGGACACCGAGTGACTCTCCACTGTGATGTACCGAGTCAGACTCAGACTTCCACATAACTAGATGCTGAATGCCTTATGCAGTGTATGCGGTTGAGATCCACAAACACGAACCATGAACATGTGGGTAAAAAAACGTTTTTAAACTGGCTTACATATTCCACGTGCATGATTCATGCGCAACTACCAGCCTTTTACTCCAACCGAACGTGACCGGAGTTCCGTCGGTCTTTTGACTAGAGCTGTTGGATAGGCCATACCGAATTTTCAGGGCCTAACTCGTAGCTTGTTTTTCATTTGACAACGTCGTCTCCAGTTTTTATGGTTGTTTTACAATAGTCCGCTCACCTAAGTACGATCACTCCGGTTTCAAAGGAGTAACCTCGAAATGGATACCTTTTAAGAGGGGACTTTTCCATCTAAAATAAATAAATAAATCGTTCAGCTGTGACACCCTTTCAGTGCCTAGCTGCCATGCCACCAGAAGGAAGCACGAGGGCTGGGATACTGCCAGGTTGCCCAGGCCTAGACAGGGGAAGTCGAGAGGCAGAGGTCGGGCTCGAACCACGGACCTTCGGGTCAGTAAATTCGCGCTCTAACCAATGGGCCATCTCGCTCCCTGCCGCTGGTCTGTCACAAAGACCATTACTGTGAGTCGGCACACGTTGTTCAAGCGTGAGTCCGAAACACATTCATTTATTGTGTATAAAGTACGACACACTGTGCCGACCTTTCTCCATCTACCGACAAGGACTACTCAGAATAACCGCGTGACGCAAAATATCGTCCAAAAAGAAATTCGGGATGCGAAACTAATGCGCTGGGCCTGTTTTTTACACCTAATCGGTGTCTGGGCGAATTTTTCAAGGTAACATTGTTCTACCTAAGTGATTAGGGATCCCATAAAATGAATTCCCTCCGTACGAAACAATCGCTACAATTCCCACCCTCCGTAAATACCACTCAGTTTTCATATCAGATCTCTTGTGGTTGGTTTTTCGTGAGCTACTGGAATAATTGGGTTCCCTATAAGAGGAACCACTCATCGAACATGCAGGTGGTGTCTGTATGGGACACACCTTTACTACACTCTCTCTGGTCTCAGAGAGGCCATTTGATAGCGTCGGTCAAGTGTCCGCTTTTGAAGGTTTGTTTCTAAAGGGATACAATTATACGTCTGACTTCTTTCGGGAGATCATTTCCAAAGACCAACTGAAAGCAGTTTCTTCTGCAAGCTGAAGTACAATAGGTCACACAATGTTGTATTTTCTGTCTCATACCACCTCTTGCTAGGATGATACTTCAAGAGGTGGGGGGATAAAGCCTCACAACAGCGACTCCAACCATTGGATATTGCTGTAACAGGGAACTTTGAACTTGAATACCGCTTGATGATGCCACATCGTGTCATCACCTGTCCAACGTTTGATACACTGTGTGGACAACGAAACTCCAAACAGCTCCGCTACCAGAGTTGCCTCAATAAACGGACTCAAACGAGAGACCCTGGTGCAATTCCAGGTTGCGCTTATGAAATGATAATTTTCTCACGGAGTTTTACCATAGTAACGGTTTCCCACGGGCGATAAAGGTGTTTGTTAAGTTGCAAGTTTTATAAAATGATGTTAAAATATCAGTGCACTAGCCTTGGTGTAGCACCACACATGTGCTCTTAACTTGAGCTATCACCTATTAACTACTGACAAGTAGTCGGAATTCTAATTGATTAAACACATCCTGTCCGATGAACCCGGGTCAACTGCCCTGGGCACTGGCTAATTTGACCAGTTTGTCAAATTCTTTCAGTAAAAGAAGTCGCCTAGGAACCTCTTGCATAACTAATGCCCGAACTGAGGAAATGAAAGAGGAGTTTTGGCAGGAAGCAAATTCTGCAAGTTCTCGAGTATTGTGAGGGTGAGTTCCAAAATTGTGGAGAATTTCGAGTCCATTGTCCAGGCGGCTTAGCCAGGTATTGAGCATTTTGTAAGTCATCCGTGTACTCAGTAGGCCACTTCGTTTTGAAAAGTTTGGCGTCTGTTTGTGACCTCCTTCTGGGCTAAAATTGGGGGGGGGGTGTTATATCTCTGCTAGACAATGGCCTGTCGGAGGTAGCAGCTCCCCCGGAAATTCCGCAGTGATTATGTGATGTAGACTCTCCTGAGGGGTCTCATCTTCGAAGGGCTGATGAGTCTAGCAATGATGTATACTACTTGGAAGCAGGGACTGTAATACCTAGCCGCTAACGGAGGGAATAGACTCTGTATAATCTATTAACAGGTTTAGCACGGAAAGCATACCTAGCACGATGCCATTATGTAACCTGATAGGACATAATACTCAGCAGATTGCTAAGAACTCCTCGACGGATGCCCTTCTCATTGCGGAGGACTTACCGGCGAGTCGCGCCCCTTGTCAAATATTGTTCTGTCTCTCCAAGACCCGAAATATCGTTCAGTGCTGGCAGAAAGTGTACGTGCGAACCAACTTGGCCTAGGCAGACGTGTCCGGTTGATGTTTGTTGATCCAGGTGATGTGGTTAGGTGTTCGGAAGTATTCACGATGATGTTTGTGCCGTCTGATTCTGATTTGCGCGCTGATGGTCTGCCCGAACTAAAGGACTAGATGTGGAATAAGAATGCAGGGGAATGATGATACCCTAAATCTTTCGATAATGGATGTTCTGCTAATCAAATCGGTGAATTAAACTTTGATCAGAATTCTGGTCTATGATAATAAAGTGGGTCGAAAAAGCTTGACACTGAATGCTGTATTACCCGGTAGGTTTACGGCGAATTTACCCCCTGGATAACAATAAATTTTGCTCCTGTGCAAAAGTCCTCAGTATAGCTCATTTTTTGGAAACGTCGCTTAGATGTACACACGTTTTGTGAGTAGGGTTGGTCGGATTAAAATTCTTGACTACTCACAAGGTTACTGAAACCTTTTCAATAACCATATGGGTTGTGTATTCCTTCAGCAATGCATCCTGTGATATCTCGCACATTGTAGCTTGACTATGAGAAGGCCTTCTTGCAGCACGTTCAGTTTAAGGGTATCATAAACAAGAGACTCAGCTGGCGTAACAGTGTGTACTACTGATGACGCATGCGAGTAGTATGTGTGTTCCCGTAACTCCGCCTTGATCTAATGGAAGGCGGGATTTATTCCGGAGTTTGTGGAACTGCTTTGCAGTTTTCGTTTGCAGTTGCGTGATAGTCGATGAATATCCAGGAGAGTTCAAGAAGACGCGTTCAAGAAGAAGACAGATATCCAGTTTTTAAAAACAACGTGCAAAAGAGAGTTTGACTTTCCTGTCCAATAGTCTGTAACTGTTTAGTTAGCATTTTCCTAGTAAACAACTCCCTAGCGAAGTGTTTTTCTCCTTGCACTGGTGGTCGATGGAGTCTCCCATTAATACTGACCCAATTTGGGAATGAATGCATTTCACCAACCTGTAGACTTGTTTCACGCAACATTGCTGCCAAGGTTGATGAAGGTTTTATGACAAGCTACCATTGGTTTCGACCTTATTAATTAGCTTGGTCCGTGAATGTCTATCAATTCGATTAACATATTAAAAGGCTTAATAATTTGGTTTTGACAGAAAACTCACCTAAAATCCATCTGAATCTCTCGTTTATGATGTTTTTCCTCAACTGAATGTGCTTCGTCAGGCCGCCCCATGTTTAAGTTTGTACAATATTCGAGAAACCGCAAAACATTGTATAGACGTGATATACTGCTAATAGGGTCGCTGAAACCGACCGATTTCGCTCTTCTTGAAACCCATCAAGCAGATGCGTTTCCTTGCTTTCCACCAACCTTTTGTTCCAACTGAACTCCAGATTGTGCGCAGTCAGTGAAGTACAGTGATCTGCAAACTAACTTGGTGTTGGCGGAGGGCTCAAATGAATCCCAGCTGAATCTCTCGTTTATCATATTCTTCAACCGACTGAGTATGCTATAACATGTTATAACAATATTTGGAATTCAGTTTTGTTCCCTTTGTATGACAATGTTGGACAGCTCACTATCTCGTTCGCTCTTCTTCGGTCTGATGAGGTCGGCATAGTCCCGGGGTTGGCAGAAGTCTTATTTCTTACTCATTAGCTGTTTAGGTCGAGTTTTTTTTCGATTGAGCTGAATCATCGCAAGTTCAGGTGTCCCCGGTTTGCAAGCTAGTCAATTATAAGCAGTGAGCCGAGTCAAGGTCTGCG
>SJOL01007269.1:109770-125416 GCA_004794785.1 Opisthorchis felineus
AAACCGGCTCACGTGATCTGGATCTGCATGGCTGAAGGATGGACGACTCCTCACATTTAGGCACAAGTCCTGATCTGATATTCCCTGGTGGTCTCAGCCACTTTTCAAACGGTTAAGTCTGTCTAGATATTCGTGCGCTGATAATAATTCTCAGCATGGATGGGACAGCTGTAAAGCGTTTGGTTTTCTGTTCACGTTCACACAACGTCAAGAGAGGGGGATCGTGGAAAGCAACTGAACTGTCGGCGCAATGACTCTAGTTTAGACTGCGACAGGTAGAAAAGCTATTTCTGAGTGTATGTAACTGACTGAGATGGTGCACAAAAAAACCAAGTAGGTTGGATAAATGGAAAGCAGCACTCACTGATTTTACCAGCCAAATTTCTACTGAATAATGACAGCGGAGTAACTCAATGACGATTCAAGCTTACCATACGATACCGTAGCCCACAGACTCACCTTTCTCGAAGTCAAACTTGGCTTGGTCTTGTGAAGCAACCAATAGGTACGAACCATACCTTTGCCTTTGATTGAAATCAGTCCACGCTCCCGGAGGACGTAAACGCCCAGACGATCCAGTTGCTGTTTACATTGTTCAGAGCAGTGTATACGACATGGCTCACCATGACTCTCCATTCGACTTGCGGTGTTAACTGTAAAACGACGGATTCAACATAAATGCTCCCGTCATAATCTTGTTTTTGTATTCAGTGTCTGCTACATCTATAGGCATTTACAACGCTCTAAAGTTTTTGACCCGAAGTGGATCCACCCTATCAACAAAGAAAACACAGATGGAGACCGTGTGTAGCTTAACTGTCAGGTAAGAGTTGTCTGCGCTCGAGGTTGATCAAACTTCTGTGGATATGTGGTGGCATCTAACACAGACATCTAAAGCACTTCCTGCTTACTCCTATTATTCCTCAGTAACATGCATTTCTTAAACTAATTTAAGGTCTTTTGACAGCGGAGAACCGGCGTCGCGCGCTGGCGTTGAATTGTGGTCTGAAACTTTCAAATACCGTTTTGTCATTTGTACCCTTGTCAAAAGGCAACACGAAAATCGGAGGAAGGTGTGATGCAGTTACACCGGCAACCCAACAATTGTCCAGTAGGTTACAAGTGCCTGTGACACTACCTGACTGGGAAGTCCTGACAGGCAGGCAACTTGATTGACACAAATGAGTTGCTATTCGAGACGTCGGACCAACCAATCACATCACAAAAGAGTGAACATGTTGCCCTGTTCAGAGGTGAAAATTCAGATTCGTCCGGTGTGCGCTGGTGAAGTAGTGGTGAAACACACTCGTCGCATGTCGAATGTGCGGAGTTCAGACCCCGGCGCAGCAACTGCTGATGGGTCTACTACTTCCGCCCTTTGGTGTGGACTCACCAGAATGGTTGCGCTCGGAAAGGACGGCGAATGTTCAAAAGAGTGTGATGTGGGCTTGAATTCAGGTAGTTCATGAAAGACTGTGTAGTGTAGCTTAACTTTTTCAGGACGGCCCAAAGCAGCTAAAATTATGCGAATGAGTTAAATCCACCACAGTATAGTTGTCCTGACCGCTATATACTTGTCGCATTTACCGAAAGCATTTTGCGTCGAATAATTTTGATTACTTTGAACGGACTTCTATGGATTGGTATTACGCCTTTCGCTCAACTGGAACTTGGAGAAAACTGTACTGTGAGTCATTCGAAGATACAATCAATGACGAATCACGTGACGTTATCTGTGCGGATGGGCGATGAGTGGCGCCTCACCCGTGGCTGGGTAGTGTTCAAAGTTCTATCCTACTCACCCCCAGAGATTCGCCAGACACCGAGTTTTAATGATTCCCAAAACAGATAAAGCAGCGTGATATCAGTGGTTAGATTTTTTAGCACAGGTTGGCTTTTCTAGCATAGTGAAATCCGGGAACGACCTTCGAACAGTAGTGGTTGCCTGGTTTTCAACACTGGTCGAGTAAGGTTGCGTGATCAAAGAGCAAGCCAAAGTAAGTTGCTCTTATTGAATGTTTCGTATTGGATTGGTTTAACCAAATTCATCGCACGAGAACCCCGTAAACACTCGTGCTTGGCACACGAGGCTACACATCAAGTGCAGCCGAGTTGGAGAAACCACCGGCGAGTGCAAGTTACATGGGGTACGATTGCATTTGGTCAACAGCGTGAAGCATGCTGCTAACGAACTCGGCATCTTGGAGAAAGGTATTTGCTAGAAGATTCATTCAAATACTACTATCAAGCCTTCAGGAACACCAAACGGTATGGAATGAACTCAGCTCCTCAATACGACAAAATTACTTTACAGAAGTTTAAAACATCCCTTCTCCTGCCTGCCTGGTATAGTATTATTCATTTTGTTTGCTTTCCCCGAAGGGTGCTCATCCACTGGGCCGGCCACAACTGTGCCCTTCCTGTTACGATTGGTCGGGAGTCCAGCTTCCTAAACAACCAAATCAATTTTGGGAAGGTAGTACATGTATTTTGCCATCCAGAGTACCGGACCGCACTTCTCGATCACTCTCCTAACACAAATAAATTTGAGGCCAAATAGTTTTTTCAATCTTCTTAAAAATACTCTCCTGCTTTACAGACACCCTCTGTGGGGTGGGGGGCTAGCACTGAGGCTTGTCGGTGAAAAAACTTACCCGTATCCCCAAAAAGGCAATACCGAGGCATTTTCGTTCCAACAACACCGGCAGCACATGGCCCTGAATGAATGCCGATCCGAAGGGACAGAGTGAAGTTTTCTTTGATGTCATCCAACAGACGAAGTGACATACTGGCAATTTCCCCGGCGTGGTTTTCTACAAAAGTAATGAAAGCGGTAAACCAAGATTAAATAAAAAACGTCAGCAATTTCGGTAAAACAAACAGCTAGTAGACAAAAAAAGGGAATGGTAACAAAATACCATGTTCAGTACGAAATGATAGATCATACCGTAAAAGGAAATCGGCGATAATTGAATGTGGGAGACATCCACTGAGTATCATCTTTGTACGCTGGTGGAAGAGAATATCTTCCGCACCTCGGTTTACGCCTCCAACGGATCCAAGAGTCCTTTTACACACTCAAAACAATATATGGTCATCTATTTTAACGTCAGCTCAGCTTGCCAATGAATAATTCATTCAGCCGTCCCTTCTCGTCACAAGAGAGAGTGGCCACAAACAAAATATGTACGCAAAGTTTTCCGCATAATTAGGGACTGGGCTAAACCAAGGAACTGACGGAGTAATACGCAGTCGATAAACTGTTCCGCTCAAGTCTAACCCATGGTCTATCGGTCAAGTGTCACTGTGGTTGTATACACCGAGCTTGCCTTTACGACCGGACCGGACAGGTCAGTATAAGCTGTCACCAGAAAACAACACAACTTTTGTGGTCAGAGGTAACCAAAAGCATGATTATTGTCACCGTAAATAGCAGACAGATGGGAAAAACAATCCTATCTTCACCCTTGAGGTTTTAGCCTTAAGTGGTACACACTCTATAGGTGATCCAGGGCTGCTGTGAGTAGTATGGACCAAGCTAGGCGAGAACTACGTGCTCATTTGATTCGAACAAACTGTACCACCAGGTGGACTTTGAAGGACTTTTCGTTTTACTTCAGTGAGAGTGCTTTTGAAAACGGCCAGTACTTGAGTAGGGAATTCCCTCAGATCCCTCATATCATTACTGCAAATTTAATTCTTGTCTAATAAACGACCTTTAGGTTGAATAGGGTTAGGCCGGGGAGGGTGCAAAGCGTTCAACCAGGCTGTGTAGCATAGTGATTAACACACCTGGAAAAACCACACTGTACATTTTTAGTGCATCATCTGTGCGCTCACTAGATCGATACCTTTATCCAATCAAGTTAATTTGATATTTGAGATATTACAGTATGGAATCTTGACATAACAAATACCTGTTACAATTGCCGGGATCTGTTCGGCGGCCGTCACCGGTTCGTCTCTTCTGGGGCTCATCAGGTTGCTGTAGTCGTTGGGTTTCCGTCAATATTGTGTTATACCTGCTTATCATACTGTCGTGAAATAAACTTACCTGCAACTTACATTGACGTTAACGAGATACTCAACTACATCTCTCGTTTAGAAGGTCGCCTCAGATGTCAGTTGGCATGATATTCCAGATAAAGCGGTATTTACTGTCGGCGGGACAGGCTACTCTGCGACAGCCAATCAAATTGTGCCTAAATGCTGAAATACATACACACCTTGAATATCGTGCGAACCGAAACATCGGATGATCCTTGTACAGCATATTCTGTTGGAAAATGCCACACACTAGAGATTCACTTGGGTCTCTTGGTAACACCAGTTTAATTTGCCAGTGTAATTTCGCCCGAACTGGTAGGTTATCTGCCCATTTTATTCGAGTCACCAATGAGAGGGTGGCAAACATTGTTAGCCGGGAGTTCCAACCAGAACCACTATTGAAGAACGGAAGGGAACGGTGAATAGTCTGATCGGCTCGTTGTTTGCAGTTTGACGGGTATCGTTGCTAAGACCAGCAACGAGCCACAATCTGAGCGAGTAGCTCATACATTTAGACAAATTTGAGCTCGTCCGTCTAAACAGTCCTCTTGTGCAGTTGTCATCCACTATTAAATGCCCTGCGTACAAGATTTTAGTACTTTAAGGTGTGACATGTTGTGCTTAAAGCAGAAGATAAGGTGACTTTTCAGTATTATGTGAACTTACCGTTCCTTTTTGGAAGACCACTGACAACCATATAAGCGTCACCGATGGTCTCCACCTTGTAAACATCATACGAGGAAAGAACGGCATCGAAACGAGTATACAGCTCGTTCAGCAAACTGACAACCTCGAAAGCACTGGCTGTGGACGACCATTCGGTGAATCCACAAATATCGCTGAAGTAAATCGTGACGCTGTCGAATGCTTCCGGCTCGACCTGTGAAATCACAGTAGCAAAGATGCCATTGAAATGATGTCAATTAGGAGCGGGCAGTGAGGATATTACCATAAGCACTGGCGTGATTAAAAAAGAAAATCTAATATATTTACCAGTTTTCCTCTTTTTAACTGTTCCGCCACCGGCTCTGGAAGCATTTGATAGAGCAGTTGCTCGGTCCTGCTCTTTTCTTCCATTAGCTCAGCTGAACGAGCAGCGACCAGTTTTTCCAATTCGACAGCATACTCTTCCATCAGAGACATCAAGTTATCCATGATATTTGTGTGTCGATCACTGGCTACCGGTCGAAGACGTGCAGCAACTTGCTGTGTACAATGAGGTAAAGTAATCAATATGCTTTAAAAAGTTATTCCTTTATAGAAATAATAGAAAAAAGACACTAACTTCTCCTAATAAAGAATCTCTAAATGAGAGCCTTGAATTTGGTGTCAACTTTCAGCTCCCTGCAGATTCCTCGGTGAAACACCCTTGGGGATAACTCCGCTCATCCCCATAAACTCGGTCCCGCAAGACCACAGATTAGAGCGTTTCCATGATACGGAACAAGTTCATCCAGACTTCATTTATTGTCACCGGTATTCTCTAAGAACAAAGTAATTGAAAGGCTTTGTGATGAAATGGAAAAAACGTTTCCAACCATGAAACTCTTAATAAATATGTCGATATTCTCACTGATCCCAAGTAGTATGAAATAATGTCCATTTCCATGTAGAACCCGTTGGACTACAGGTCAATGACCTCGGTTACCGTGTTAATATGTGTTCGAGCTTGCATTTGTCCGTGGCATGTTACTACGTCCTGTCCCGTGAACGTCCTCCGTACCTAAACGTAAATAATCATCGTTTCAGGAGGACTTGGTAAAACATCGGTAGTTTTTAACTAGGCAACGTTTCGCTTTTGACACCAAAGCTTCATCAGGCCAAGTAAGCAGTTCACCAAGTCGGCCAGGTTTTAAGGCAGACGGAGAACCAGTCAGTAGTACTTACATTAGGAATTCATATGATTTTGCCAAAAAAAGCAGTGGGTGTCACCGTGGAAACAGATGACGTTCTTGTAAGTTTCGATATCAATTCGTCATATACAAATGTGCCAAAAGGGGACTCCTTGGAAATAGCCAAGTGACTGCTACTAGTTGGCACCACCCTTTCAGAACGGACACAGCTTACGGTAGATGAAATAGTGGAAGGGGATAAAAGCATGCCTGAATCTGATTCACCCTGTTTTCGACTTCGTGGTTTACACTCAAGAACAAGGTCTAGCAGTGGGATCTCCACTATCGCCGGTTTTGGCAATTTGGAACATTTTGAACGGGAAGCTTTAGCCGGATTCTCGTACCCGCCCAAGATATTCTGGCTTTATGTAGACGACAATTTCGTCGTGATGAAACGAGACAAGGTCAGGGAGTTTTACAACTATCTGAATGACCTGAATCCACACATAAAATTTAGTCTGGAGATAGAGTCAACTTCGGGTACACTGGCCTTCTTAGACTGCATGACGCATAAGGTCGGGGAAAACTAAGGACCACAGTGCACGAGAAGCCAACTGACACTGGGGCAGTTTTGAACTACTAGTCTGCCCATCCGAAGTCGTTATCCGCTAGTATTGCCTCATAAATGTTTAGGCGCTTAAGGGTTCTGTGTACTGAAGAGGTGGTTGATCAAACAGCAGCCCAAACTGAAGTAAAGAACAAACTTCGGGGTAATGGATATCCAGCTGGTTTGACTAGGCGTCAATTGCGAAGGGTTTTGGTATCGGTGGCGAAAACCAACGGGGGACGGATTGTAACTGCCGTTATTCTATATAAACCAGGGACATTGGAGGTCATTCGATGGATTCTAAACACGGCTAGCATAATATTAGCGTTCCAGAGGGTGCACTGCTGCAATTGAAGGATGGCCTCCCGGCGAAGAGCACCAGGGACTGTGTCTACAAAACTAGGTGTAATGACTGCATCAAAGTCGATATAGGACAGATGGCGAGGGAACTTCACACCAGAATCGGAGAGTAGAGGAACGCGGATGAAAATCGAGCGTTACTGAAAGACTCGGCAATGGCGGAACATGCACTGGACACCGGACGCAAAATAGACTTAGAAAATGTTGAGGTTTTGTGGCGAGGACTACGGTCCACGCCACAGAGACTGATGGCCGAGGCGGTGGAACTCGCCAAGCATTCCAGTGCAAATAGGATAGAAGGCGTAGAACTAGCAAGCGTGTGGAGAAGGTCTTGGATCAGCCGAGCTGACGTGTGTTGGTGTGGGATAATCAGGAAGAGTCATCAACACAAACAGCTTAGGTCAAGTGAAGCACCTTGAAGTGGAAGATTAAGGAACCGAACCCGATAAAAAATAATCTGAAACTCCCCCAACCCACAAACCGCAAGATTTAGGTTGGGTTAGAACCAGGGGCCTTCCGTTCAGTAAATTCGCCGCCTTTTAACCACTGAATTATCTCCAGCTCTCTTCCGTACCTACGTGCACCATACTGCCATCTGCGACAAATCACACATAGCGAGATTGCTTTATTTTGTATTACCCGTCAACTCTTTGCAGAGGAATGGTGGTGCGACGCTTTACTCTTGAAAAGAAAAGGCAAGTTAACCCTACTCATAAGGCTGTTGAAAATTCTTCGACAGCCCACGACCGGTTTCGCCCTTCTTGGGACTCATCAGGTAGGCGCAGTCCCCGAGTTTCCGTCAACCTTATGTTCTACTTGAAACCGAATTGCACGGAATTAGCGAAATACACTCAGTTGCAAACAAATTTGGTTTTCCAGCAACCTTATGAGCAGTGTATTACGTCTATACATGTATCACGACATCTCGAATATCATAGCAACTGAAACCTGAGGCGGCCTGGTGCAGCACATTCAGTTGCCTGGAAACATCACAAACGAGAGATTCAGCTGGGTTCCAGGTGAGTGTCTAGCAAAACCAAATTTGTTTGCAAATGAGTGTATTTAGCAAGTTAACCCTCTTTTTGAGAAGTCGTCATTCCAATGGCCGGTGGACACGTGACCACGTGACATGGATTCCGTGATTGAAAGATGAGTGATGTTACATCCTGCCTAAGCGTGAGTTATTCACACTCCCGATCAGCCGCTCGTAGCCGAATAGCTTGGACCTCAGTTACCACCATGGGTTCGAACAGCCCTGAAAATTTGTGACATGTGCAAAGCTGATGGTTCCCAATAAGGATGAAACAGGTCTACGGACAAGTGTTTTTCGATCGAGTGCCGGCGACAAACCATACTGAAAAATGGTGGGTTTAACAAAGTACAACTGGGGTAAGTATTTAGCAGAGCGAATTTCCAACAGACCAAGTGTATTCTGACATTCCAGTGCTTGTTCTTCCAATCAGCGTCTAACAAAACCACAGTGAAAGACTTCACACAGAACACATTCCTAAAGTTTTCTGGTAAAATTGTATGGCTGGTGTAACCGGCCTACAGTTCTTGAGACATTCCATTGAAAGTACCGCCAGTTTGTCTGGCCGGCTAGCCAAAAGGCATCTTCGAAGTGGCCGCCGATCCGTGGTCTGGAGTAATGACCAAAAATGTTCGGAACTTTAAAGTTTAGGTTGCGCCCGACGCTTTTGCCTTGTTTGTGCGTGACCTTACGAGGACAACTTCATCGAACTTGCGGCTTAAAAATCAGGACATGATGAACTCGGTGGTTTTCTTTCTGTGGCACAGGAATTTTAACACTTGGCTCTCTAGCACCTTCGTTTCTTCAACATATACCAACACAGCTCCGTCCTTCAGGACAAAATCTTTTATAAAAGAAATTGCTCCTAATCTACAAAACTTTTACCGCAGTTCTGAAAAAATTATCATGAACTCCTTCGTCCAATAGAAGGTGGTCGGAGGACACTTCCGAGGCATGACTTCCACTGAGAGTAGACTGGGTAAAACCCTACTGGAAGAATTGCTCTGCCGAAACCCATGACAAATTTGGATTATGCCGAACGATTTGACATAAATACCGACAATAGCAGCTACATAATGGCGGGCACATAACTGACACTTCCTACGCTGTGAACACTGTTGGAGAGAGTTCGGCGAGTTAGAATTCAGGCATTTCTTCTTGATCATCATTGTCTTTGTAAACAGCGACTGTACGAAAGTGATCAGTCCTCCAAAACTTCGCTGTCAGCAAGATGACGTACTAAAGCCGACCATATCCATCGACTGTCAACACCTCCAAAATCTGGTCTGATATTTTCTACATCATCCAGCATTGAATAGAATGGCGTAATCAGGGCACTGAAAGGATATCTTTGTAACGATATGTCAATTATGTTGCCAGTATTGGTGATGAGTTTCTTGCCGTTGATCAGAATCGATTGTTTACCTTGCGGCTGCAAGCCCATCTCGTCAAGTTTTTGGTCAAAATAGGACACATAGAAAGCGTATGAGTTCACTCACTTTAACTCACTGTAACAGGGGGCTTATCCTCTCTCGTCGGATTATTCTGAAACCCTATAAAAAATCCTACATAGCGGACATGATTGTTGTCTTCGGAAATCTAGCACGCTTCACTACGTAGCCGTGTCCCTCGCCCTTATTCACGGGTTTGACAAGATGGCACATCAGCTTCGACTGCATTCATAGATTTGATCACAGTCTGCAAAGAATATCCAGCTTTTGGCTAAGTCGTTTGGCGATGGAATGTCTGTTGTGAACGATGCAGTGACGATTCAAGATACCTAGAACCTCACTAGTCACAAAGACAGTCAAGTTCCGACCCGGAAGCAGCGTTTTTCATGTCACAAACACACAATGTTGAACGCTAATTCTTCTTTCTTTATGAGCAAAGTGTGCATCCGGTTATAATCGGTATTCATCCTCAAATTGGCAAGTAGATATGAGCAATGAGGTTAGCTACTCGATTGTTTCATCCCATGAAATTCTATGCCCGGAATTTTCGAAGAAACTGCAGCTGAAGCTCACAGAATATTCCATCCGAGTGGTTCTGGATGCAACTTCCATCATACTGCAATTCTCCCAAGGTTTCTGCTGGGCCTTTAAACACCATCATGAGGGTCATTTCTTGTGGGGTTGAGGGGACAAGCGTCTGACCAATGTTGTGACCAGCCCCCTTTTTGGAATGGGTTCAGCAGTCCAGCACAGAGCAAGAAGGTCATTTTCTGTTTCATTCTCTTTTTAATAAGTTGGAGGTCCCTTAACGGCTTTTAAGTTGCTGGCGTCTGTTTTGAACGCAGTTACTTCTTTATGACCTCCACAGTGCAGAGAAGTAACGGTCGATCATATACTTACTTAGCAGGAACAGCAAAAGCTAAACGAGAATACGAGGGTTGAAGACCTAAGTAACATTGTGTTGCTTCATGTTCGTTTTGGCCTTTTTTGGCCAAGCACAGCCGTTACATTCAAAACTTCAGTACGTTTCAAAGATGATCATAGCGAAGACCTAGCATTTGCAAGTGTAATGGTGAGATATCATTTTCTCACAGACATTTTCAGCATACTATACTTGATGAGGTGTTGGAGTGTGTCGCAAATTATTTTGCGTCTCATTGTCTTCTAATGCTCCACTGAATCTCACCATGTTCTAATCCCTCCATCCTTCTTAAGGGATAGTACCGCCTTACTAACGTGACTGCTTCTCGTCAACCTCAAAGAGTGAAAATCTTCAGTTAAAACTAACGTATCCAGTTCGTTAGGCATCTAGCTACTGATGAATAATCAGATAAATGACCGGGTTTCACGATTCCGACGGATGAGTTACTGAATGCCAGAATCATGAGCTTGAGTTTTTTGCATGTAGTGGTTTTCCTGGACCATTTGCTTTCACTTTATAAATATCTTGCGATGGAATATTTCCATTCCATACACCATGGCAAAATCGTTGGTGAACGGGATCAAGTAATACTGCCCCATGCAACTCCTGTTAAAAAAGTACACGGGAAGTTCAATGGTCTCACCTTGATAGTGGGTCGGTCAAGAGGGTTTTCAGCCCAGCAAGCTTCGATGCAGTCGGTGACATACTTCTCTTCTCGGCTCAGCTGAGACAGGTTAGGGCGATATGGTATCTGAAACGAAACCAAACGTTTTGTGTGCTTTCAACCCGAGTGCCCTTGACAAAGAAAACAAGGCTAATCGGTCTTTAAGCGTCTGTTATCGAAAAACATCTATTAATGCATTATTCGATGACGTTGTTGTATATCCAAACGCTTTATACAACTACAAGGCCATATTACTGATCGGGGTTTGTTCTCCACAGGATATATCACAAGAAAAGATCACATGTGCAGATAAACACTCACCCGCGAATGAAGTTGGTGTTAACAGGAGACTCAAATAATCGTCGGCTAAATCCCTCTCTTATAACAGTCTCCCACTGAATCTAGTGCACAAAAGCCTCCTCATGTTGCATTTGGAACGACATTGGAGAGATCTAAGCTCATCTCTTGACATAACACGACTCGTGCTGTTGACTAGAACATACCAGTTACTATGCTCTTTGAGGCGCATTAGGTACACTCAGTCACCGAATTTTCATTAATCTTGGGCTGGGCCTGTCCAATGGGCCAACTGGTAGATGCCTGCCCTCAGAAGTAGTGTCATGTCAAAGAACTAGTCAAAGTGATTGTTTTCCCACAAGTTGCTTGTTTTTTTTCTAATAATTCACTCGTTTCATTCTCATTACAGTATGATCTCGGTTAAAAATGTGATGCCTGCAAATATCCATCGGTCTGGCCAACGTAAATAAATGCCTGCATTTTTGAGTAAGTTTTGGATTCGGATGGAACCATCTACAACTTTCAGCGCCAGAACCTGGAAGCCTTTCTAATGATATGAATGATCAGTTTTAGCACCGACCATTATGGTGTACGAAAGAACAGTTACGAATAAAAATATCAGTTTATATGTCCATTTTCCAAGCAGTCAGTGTCCACCGCAATCAAACACAGTTTACTTCCTCCAGAGAAAGAGACCTCATAGTGGCAGGAAATTTATTCTCCCTGGGAAGCTCATCCTGAGCCTGAGATCGCAACTCGAGCGTCGTAGCGGTCAGCCTCTTAACACTGCCTAAAGTATGGAGTCTGATGCACCGGGAGCCTGTTAGTTAAGTTTGTCATTGGACGGAATCCGAATTTGTGACGAAGCATCTAAACTAATTTTCCTTCAGCTGCCCTTCTTACAGAAATCGCACCGGAAATAACGCGCACCCCAATACATTTTGTTATTTGCCCAGCTACTCATGAGTAGGCAAACGTTTCCTTTTACCGCGGAGACAGCCTAAACCGACGCTGCGCATCAGCGAGAAGACAAACAGCTAATTACTGAGTTATTGCAATTATTGAACTTTATTGAGAGTAGTGGTGAATTTGGCACTGTTGATTGCATAAAACGTCCAACCACATGTATGTGAAGTCACTGTGAGTTGGAATTCCGGGCACTTCAACTATTTCACCTCATCGGGGACACCTGAACAGAAATTCCCAAATCTCTTCATGTATGAAGATATTTTGTTGTTGGTGTTTTCCCATGGTTGCTATTTTGATTCATGATCCCTGAGCTTTCGACTAGATTTGCCATAAGTAAACATTTTGTGAAAGGACTGTGAAATGTGACTCACTGGGGACCAGACAAGCAAGAAGTAAATTTGGACAGATTACAAACTGGTTACTCCCATGCCTTGTTATACTGGCATAGTTTTTTGTAAACCATGCCAATCACTTGCTCTATGACTGTTTACGCCAGAAAAAGATGTGGCATCAACTGACCTCTTTGACACGCTCAAAAACACGCAGCTCCCGAAAGAACAAAAGAGATTTCTCTAATGAAATTTTCTCACTTTTTCTGAGTTCCGCGCATGTTGAAACAGCTAAAGTCTAAACTCGATGAAACCTCTCCTATTCGAAACCATATTTACAGGTTCCCACTAGTGTGTAGCACACACGCCACCCACCTCTCCTGTAAGGTCGATAGTGGGCTGTTTGCGGATTTTAGGCAATCGTCAGATACTACTGGTAACGAAAAAAGAAAAACTTATTGTAGATAATATCACGTGAGGGAACATCAATATGGCACTGAACACCAGGGACTCCGTGAAGTCTGTTGCCCCAATAATTTCAATCTAAGCTTAAGTCAGGAACTGATTGTCTGAGTTTTCGAAGGCTACGTCTACCTGATGAGACTCAGACAGTGCGAAAACTGTAGTTTACAGTATAGACGTAATACACTACTCATAAGGTTGCTGAGACATGAGGTGGCCTGCTGCAGCGCATTCAGTTGCTTCAAAAACATCATAAACGAGAGATTCAGCTCGGTTCCCGGTGTCTCTCGCAAAACCAAATTTGTTCGCAAATGAGTGTATTCCGCTAATGTAGTTTACAGTCATTTTACATTAATGTTATCAAGATTCCCTAACCTTGAATTTATGCGACGTCTCATTTTAACAGATGTTGTGATCTTGAAAAAAGGAATCCGAAGGAATCCGTACACTTCCTGTCATTCAGTGTGATGAAAGACCTCAGTAACCTCATTCAAACGCCCCCCCCCCATATTTCTACAAGTCCTCAGTGTGAACTCTACTGACGTCGAGTTCCACTTTTCTGCTGCACCTCACATGCCTTCAGAGTGGAGCTGAGTCATTTTGACCGTTGGTCACTTTGTTCAAAACCATGCAACTAGGCCTTTCGTTGGGGAAACATTAATTCACTGAATGTAGTTCGCTGACGTATTGAGTACGAACGTTCATCAGCTTGACTCTCACGCTGGAGTGTAGCGTGCAGTCCTAGACCGATTTCCACGCTTGAACATTCAGTGCCGTCTGAATTCTGTTCTCAACCGCTCCAGCTATCCGATCGGTAATACCCACTGCGTTAAGTGCGAGCGAATTTGTGGTCTCTTCTGATTGGCTGTCGATTACTAATGGTGCCAGCGTGTCAATCAAGAGGTTCACATTTTCTTCTGTGTTACAGTCGACAATGAGCTTGCTGATTTCGTGTCCACTGCCTATTATCATTAAAGTCAAAGTGCGCTACTCGATTACTGTCAGTTTATACGTCTTCATCCGAGATAGTGCTCTTTGAGAACAATTCACTTTTAGCCCTGTTCTCAATCACATGGGGAAGACGGTTTCTTAGGGACGGTCCTCAAATTAGGGAGTTTGTCCTCCACTTACATCACTATCCAGAGATAAAAACATAAAAAAATATGATGAACGAGCTTCCCTATACCTTACACCATATTAGCCGTTTGAAGAAGCCTAGATTGGAAAGGTTGCCGAGAATCCGTTCCTGATTGGCCTAGGGTTCGCTATGATTAGTTGCCATTCTTCCGGTGCCAACACAACTTTGTCCAAAGCATTCGACAGTGTTTCAACATAGTAAAAGAAAATCGACGTCATTGTTTACGAACCAAGAGGATGAAGACTTTTTTCGTTGAATAGAAAATGTGAAATAAGATGAATTTCTTTACAGGACTCTGTTTCAAGACATGTCTCCATCTAGAACCATTCTAAAACCACATAGTAACAGCTTCCTTTTGCCTGGAAGCTGTACAATTTACTGAACTGCCTTCATTATTTGCTTCCTATTACAACCTGAATGTCAAACTAGTCTCTTCCGCCTAGTTTGCTGAAGCTCATTGACATCCAATGTGAATCATCCTACATACCTTCTTAGTCTGGTCATTATCATACGCATGCGTCTGTTGATGTGGGTGCTTACTACAATCCTGGGTATGTACATTCACACACCCTCACCAGTTTTTTAAATATTTTTGCTGAAAGTTTCACTGACTAAAATATCGCACTATGCTGAACCCATTGTTACTCGACCTAGGTACACCCCCTTGCGTGGTTTGCACTGAGCCCATGCTTATGCATGAACGTCAAAAGGTGAGGAAACGATGACATCCGAAGCTCTAATTGGGAATTTTTCTGAAATTCGCAAGCGCTAGAGATTGCAACTTCTCAATGATATGATGAACAGCTTATACATACCCAAAGGTCATTTACACCATTCATTTCGTATGACAAATCTGGGGGTCTGAGTAGACAATCCATGGCCGTAAACTCTGTAAAAGTACCCCATAGACAGCTTACTAGCCAGTTTCAGGTCATTAGCCATACTATCTCTGAGGGCCCATAGGTAAATATCTGCAAAAAAACTATGCCTGTCCGGTTCCAACTAGTTGTCTAAAGACAGCGGCAACCAGTTCTCAGGCTTCTGATGCGATCTGATGTGAACCATTTTTTTAAACTTTTTTCCAATATCCCCAGCTCAGTCAGCGCCTCGTTCGTGGCATGAAACTTAAGCCACCTTCTAAAGAAATTCCTCTCTTCGTGGTTTCTATCTTGGTACATGACAGTCCTCACTCACTGATGGCACTTTTCTCTGGGGTGCACCCTATTTCGTCGACCTACTCATCCAGGATGAATGTTGGCATACAGATGGATGACGAATATGTTAACCATCAGCTTGTGCAAAACGAAAAACTGATCACTCTTTTCGTTAACATCAAGACCGCTTAACTATTGGTAGGAAATTTTCGGAAGTGCTTCACTTGATCCAGAAAGTCAGATCCTTGATCAGTGCATGTTACGCAAAGTGGTCTGCATGTTGAAACCAGCGGGGTTTCACGATCTGGAAAAAAGCCTATTTTGAATGGTCATAAGTAGTCCTGGCGTACCTTCGGTAAGGAGATGTGTGCCTAATTGACACTG